>OU015495.1:173301457-173653957 GCA_907164885.2 Dolomedes plantarius | reverse complement strand
TAAGAATCAACCGCTTATAAGAATCAAAAACAGTAATAACAAACGTGATTCTTATAAGCGGAAATCACTGTATTTTAATTTTAATTTATAATTTAACACTGGCAGTTCTGAATTGACCACCGAAATGGCATTAAGTTTCTTTTGGGAGTCGGTGCTTACGAAAATTTTGCTACGAAGAAAAACTGGCTTCACTTTCATATTATATGTAAAATCTACCAACGAACGCACTGTTTCAGTCCAAAAACATGCGTCATTATGTTACTCTTTTGGAATATGGGGTGTGAACCGAACAATCTCCATTTTCGTTTTTTCCCCATTTCATAAAACAAAACTTTATTACTTCTAAACCATTTTGAACACCAAGATTTAGGTCCTATAAATAGTTTTCTCACGTAATGTTACGCCTCTAATCTCTAATAATCTCACCCCTAAAGTATTCCATATACAGTAAAACCTCGTTTATCCGGACTAACTGGGACCATAGGTGTCAGACTCTCGTCTCCCATTCTTAAGTGGAATTGATGAACGTGAGTAATAGCGTCTTCAATGAGCCCAAAAGAAACGCAAACAGGTGTCGAACGATATACACCTATGGAGAAGTGCAACAATAGTTAAAAGGACGCAAATCATGTAGAATGATTAGCGGCGCGCTTTTACCTTGGAAAAGTCGGCAGGAAAGAAAATTCGTCATGGATGGTTCGAGAAGGCGCTGAGAAGAATGGATAAATACAGACGCCGGTAACGAATGGGAAAAAAATAGACTTGGACTGTTGAAGGGTCGAGACACGTACGGAGAGACAGGGTCTCGGACGGACTTTGAATAATGAGCCCGGCTCTCACGAGTATATTAACGCTCGTCGGAACGAAACTTTGTAAATGACTGATTTAACCAAGATTTTAATGTGTTAATAAACCAGATGTAAATAAGAGTTGGTTCTACAGTTATAATTACTTCTACAAGATAATGATTTGTCGGAACACGACCCTAAAGGTTAACAATAGGCAAACCGGATAATCTGGGTAATACGGGTAATAAGCAAAATAAAATCCTTCTCTAAGCAGACTTACCGTTTATTACGATGAAAAAATATGTTTTGTAACAAAATTACATAGTATTGTTAAAAAGACATTAAAAAATATAAAAATAACGTTTCACATCATTTCTTAACAAAGAATTGGTAAGTCTAGTCAATCTTTCTTAAACTCAACAAAAAGCATTTTATTAACATAATTTATTGCACAATCTATGCAGGAACTGTACATTGAATCAAACTAAAAAGCGAATGTTTGGCGTACTTGTAGTTACGTTCTTGCTATCATAGTTAAAAATTATTATTGAATGTGAACATTAAATAAAAATAATGTCTAGAAATTTTTTTTTTCCAATGCGGAGGCACTTGTCATCAAACATTCGCCTATACCACGCTTCAATTTTACTGCCCATTTTATTGTGAGGGCACCATATAGGCGGACGGCTTTCCCCCCTATAAAGGGACGACACGAACGGAGGTATTATTCGTGGCGCGGTGCCGGGATTCGATCCGAGCACCCTCAGCACCGAAAACCAGCGCGCTGTATCACCGGGCCGCCACAAGCCCATGTCTAGAAATCTGATCCGGATAAACGAAGTTTTACTGTACATTGAAACCTCTCTAGCTTGCCACCCCTCAAAACGGCCATATTGTGTTCACAACCGATTAAAGACTCCATATCAACGGCGGCTTCAACGAGGGTGCAGTAGGGGTAATTGCACCCCCCCCCCCCCCAGAAAAAAACCCCAGCGATTTTTTTTTTTCCATAGCGTAAAATTATATAATCCTAGATCTATTACTAAATGAGTTTAAATTTAAAATGAGAAGATGTTTATTTCTTATATATATATATACAGTGGAATCTCGATCGATCGTTCCCCTTATCATCGTTTTCCCGTATGTGTCGTTTATTTCACGCAGTCCCGACGATCATATTGCTTTGTTATGTTCTCGCATCTATCGTTTTCCCGCATTTATCGTTCAGTTCAGTCGGTCCCTTGGAAAACGATAGATCGAGATCCCACTGTATATACATATATATGTGTTTATTTATATATATATATATATATATATATATATATATATATATATATATATATATATATATATATATATATATAAATATAGATATATATATATATACATATATATATATATATATATATATATATATATATATATATATATATATATATATATATATATATATATATATATATATATATATATATATATATATATATATATATATATAAATAAGACCCGACGATGTCCCACCCCTCCCAAATCTCTGGACTGGAGCCGCCACTGCTCAACACCTTCTCTCAGCGGAGAGAAGGTGTTGCACTGGTCCATATAAGGAATGTTATGGAAGAAACTCCTTTTCCCCAGTCACCCCTCAAAACGGCCACCTTTTTTCGGAACCATTACTGGCTGCCATAGAGAAGTTTCACTGTATTCTCTTACAAAACGAAAGAAACACCAAGTTCCTCTCCCCCGTTCGTAAAAACTTCAATTACCTACTCTTCTTGTAACCGAAAGTTACGATTCCCACAAATGTCGCCAAATTGGGCGAATCCAGTAGAAAAGTGACTCCCCTCCTAACGGTTGTGGGCCGTTTTTTTTTCGCCGTCTCGGGAACCAGTTCCGCGAGCTGTTTTTGTTGTTTACTGTTTGCCTGTTGAGAGTGCCGAGCATCGAGGGCCAATGTCTATTGTTCCGCTGCAGAGTCGGAAGGGTATCGAAGAAAACGAGTTCAATGTCTCGGACCGCATCAGTCCACTAAATTTAAAAATAGACATTTGACAGACCGCTTCTAGCGCGGGGAAGCAAATACACACTCGATTAGACAATATAGGCGGGGGCTCGCCCATAGGCTCAAATTTTGAGCGTTTTAATTGACGCCCAGTGTCAGCCTGTGTATAATTCAAAGAAAATTTTGAAAAGGAGCCTATAATTCTTAAGGGGACAGTGGACCTTCAAACCTAACTTTTTTTTGTTTTGAATGGATTTGCTTGAAATTTGAATATGTGATTAGTACCACAGATATGTAAAAGTGGTTAAAATTTAATGATGAAATATTAATAATTTATGAATTGTGAATTATTAATTAAATCAAAAATTGGCCTAATTAAAAATGTTCCATGCGCATTTCTTTTGCATATAAATGGTAATTTTTATTTACAGGATACCTTATAGAACTAACAATGAAACTTATTGCTTATTTTAAGCATTCAATAAAAATATAAAGAGAAAAAAATAATAATAGTGAAAACACCCTTTTTATTACGCAAAATACCTATAAATCATCTTTTCAAGAACAAAATTTAGAAATTCTGAGCTACGAAGCATAATTATTTTCAATAAGATTTATTTGATATACAGTTAAGTATATAAAACTTAAATTTCAAAGTAATACGATAACTAGAAATGCGCCTGGAGCAGTTTGAATATTCGTAGGACATGAAAATTTTTATTTTGAGAAAAACACATTTAAAGTTATTGCTATTAGTAACCATATAATATCTAAATTAAATAAAAATGCCTATAACTAGAAAAGTAATCACAGAAATTAAAAATTATTTTTGCAGCACATTCCTACTCGTCCGTAGTTTCACCATTCAATAAAATAAAAAATAAAAACGAATTTTTGGACAAATTTCACAATTTTGAAAGTCCACTGTCCCCTTAAGGCTACTGTATACTAACCCTATTATTGGATTCGCTCACCTCAATGTTAACCTATGGAGAAAATTTCTCTATTATTTACAGCTACATAAATACTGATAATCCAATAAAAATGGTATTACCAGATAGCCTGAAAATTTTTACATCTTCTAACAGCATTCATTTCGTCCACCAAAGGAATTGATGAGCGTTTAAAACGGACTATACCAGATTTTTGCCCCGAATAATTTAAATTTTAAAATATTATTTGCATTTTTTTTTAAACCAAAAATGCTCCGATGTACGAAATTTCTTTCTCTATTACGGAGTACAATTTAAGAAAAGAAATTAAATCCAAGTCGGCAATCCTTTGACACATTTTCTCCATAGGTTAATATTGAGGTGATCGAATCCAATAGAGTTAGTACATAGCAGCCTTAAGGTAGGGATGCGACATCGATGTCGATGTTTTCAAAACATCGATGTTTTGATAAAAACATCGATGTTTTAACCATCGATTTATTGAAGCCGATGTTTTTTTAACATCGATGTTTTGTGCTCGATGTTTTACGTTGTCTCGATGTTTTTTTTTTTTAATGAAAAAGTACCGTAATAAAAAAAAATTACCACGTAGCATAATTTTCACACTCAGTAAATGTAAGTCTGAATTCTGAAAAGGACGAATACAAAAGGGGGAACGATTCCTTAGCAAACAGACAAATGGCAATTAACAACCAATGAACCAATCAGAGCGCTTCGAATGTTCCTCACACTCCAGAACTTTCCATGGAGTTTTATTTTACAAATAGTATATACACGAGTGCATCCATTTAAGTTTTTGTTTTGTTCTGGTTTTATATAAGTTGACGTTAATATTATTAGTAAGATGCCTCCCAAAAGTACCGTTTGGAAATATTTTTACAAAATCTCTGACAAATTGGCAAAATGCAATATTTGTCTTAAGTCCCTCAAAACTTCTGGCAATACCGCGAATTTATCTGGACATTTGAAGGAAAAAGATGGCGGTATTTACAACGAGAATTTTGAGTCATCAAAGTACCCGAAAGCAACCAAGTTTCTGTCATTTGTGTCTGCCCAATCAGAGAGTAAAATTAAATCACCCCCTCCCTCCACGACTAACGGAAGTAACATTAATGTTAGAGGTTACTAAACCAGTTTTAAAAAATGGATGTTCTAAAACATCGATGTTTAAAAACATCGATGGTTTTTGGGCGATGTTTTATTAGCATCGATGTTTTAATATTGAATATCGATGTATCAAAACATCGATGTTTTGTTATCGATGTCGCATCACTACCTTAAGGATGCTGTGTACTAACCTTATTGGATTCGCTCACCTCAATGTTAACCTATGGAGAAATTTTTCCTACTATTTACAGCTACATAAATGCCGATAATGAAATTAAAAATGGTATCTTCAGATAGCCTGAACTTTTCTGAACCTTGCAGCAGGACTCATTTTATAAATTTCGTACTCCAAAGGAATTGATGAGCGTTTAAAATACACTGTATCAGAATTTTCTCCCGAATAATTTAAATTTTAAAATATTATTTGCAATTTTTTAAAACTAAAATTGCCCCACGTGAAAAATTTCTTTCGCTATTACGGAGTACAATTAAAAAAAAAATTGATCCAAGTCGGCAATTCGTGGACAAATTTTCTCCATAGGTTAACATTGAGGTGAGCGAATCCAATAGGGTTAGTATACGGTAGCCTTAAGGATGCCATGTACTAACCCCATTGGATTCGCTCACCTCAATGTTAGTTAACCTATGAAGAAAATTTGTCCACGAATTGCCGACTTGGATTCAAAGATTTTTAAAAAAAAATTGTACTCCGTCACAGAGAAAGAAATTTTACATTTGTGTGCATTTTTCGTTTTTTTAAAAAAACGCAATTATTATTTTAAAATTTAAATTATTCGGGGAAAAATCTGGTATAGTGTGTTTTAAATGCTCATAAATTCCTTCGGCGTACGAAATTTATAAAATGAATCCTGTAGCGCTTTGCAGAAAAGTTCAGGCTATGTGACAATACCAATTTTATTTGATTATCAGCATTTATGTACCTGTAAATAGTTGACAAAAATATATTTTAAATAAAAATTTGGGGGGCAGCGCTTAACCCCCCTATAGAGAGACAGCCATTACAATCCCTCAAAATGTCAATCCTAAGGGGGGGTGGAATTCTCAAACTGTCAACTGGACTCCTCCCACCACAAGAGTATGCAAGAAGAGGAAAAGGGAAATACGATTTTTTTCTTACTACATAGCATCCTTAAGGATGTTGTGTAGTAGTCATATTGGATTCGCACAACTCAATATTAACTTATGAAGAAAATTTTTCCAATTATGATCGATTTGGATTTATTTATTTATATACAGTCGAACCTCCATATATCGAACTTCCACATATCGAAATTTTCTATATATCGAACTCTTAGCAAATCTCCATGTTCATTACATAGAAAAATTGTTTCTATATATCGAAAAAATCTCTATATATCGAAATTTTTTTCAAGACAAATTGGGAGATTTTATTCCACTTAAAAAAAATCTCTTAATTTTTGGCATTTGAAACAATACATCGTGGACTTCAACTCGCGGAAAATGTCCCTGATGAAGTTTTTAGTGGGCTGAATAAATACGAACATTTCTTTGAACTTTCCGCAAAACTGGCTGTTCAGCAAGATATTCGTAGTTTTTTTAAAACAATGTAACTGTGATCATTGTAACCATTGTCTGCATTATTGTTTTTTTTTAAAATATGTAGTACTCTATAAATCTTTCATATTAATTCATTTTTTAGTTATTAACTTTAATTAGAAATGGAGTTTTGTATACGAAAATTAGCTTTAATTAATTTTTTTTTAGGAGAATTATGATAAAACTAAGTTGAATTCTATATATCGAAATTTCTGTATATCGAATTTTTTTTCCGGCAATTTGCTATTTCGTTATATGGAGGTTCGACTATATTTATTTTTTTTTAAGAGAGAGAAGTTTTAAACTCCTATCTTTTTCATTTTAGAAATTTCAACCACCAGAGGAATTTGCGGTTTAAAACCAAGTAAGCCACATTTTTTTCCTCGAATAATTCAAATTTAAAAATATTATAAGCATCTATATATTTAAGTTGCTAAGCCGACTTTTTGGGCAGTCCGTGAGAGAAAACTACTGCATCAATTTACTTATTTTTGGTCTTAAACAAAAGATTGTAATCTGTTGATTTGTCAAATTTGGTTGTTGCAACCGTAATTTCTAAAAAATTAACGATAATTTACAATTAAAAATTGATTTCTGCGCGTGCTCAGTGGCATGTTTAAATCTGGCTATAGAAACTCACTGTTTCTGCGCATGCTCAGTGACATGTTTTTAGCGATAAACACGTTTATTCCGAGGAGTCTCTCTAGATCTCTCTCTGCCATTTTTATTTTTATGATAATTATGTTTGTGAAATATAAGATTAAACTTGATGGAAACTGTTTAGTTAGCGATAATTTACAATTTAAAAAAAAAATTGCTTTCTGCGCATGCTCAGTGACATTTTTAAATCTGGCTTTAGATACTCACTAAGCACGAGACCGCTTAAACACATTAATTCGCTTCTGCGCATTATTATGATATTCAACATTTGGCAATGATGTGTTGAATATGATTTGTGTGTTAGTACATTTATTTACTGTCTAGCCGTCATGTTTTGATGGATACCATCAAGTTTCTTTTAAAGAATGAATAAAATACCCGAGTAAAAAATCCTTCCTCTATATAGGAGTACTAGCTGAAAACCCGCACTTCGCTACGGAGTACATTCAAATTAAATACAACGGTCAATGTATGCAATTAATGCCAAAACAAAGAAATATATATATGTATATATCTATATTTATAATAAATACGATGATCAATATATATAATTGATGTAGAAAAAAAATATATATATATTTAAAAATATCGTAAGGGATATTTTTATAGACAAAATAATGTCCAATCGTCTGCCGCAATATCAAGAAAAAAAATATTTTTTTGTCTATTTAGTTGTTATGCACTTGACGATAAATTTATTTAAAGTACCAGAAAAAGAAATCACGTGATCAGCATTTAATAAATTAAATTCTAAAATTGAATCTTTAAAAATTCTCCAAAAATCAGAAAATAGAGGTAAAGGTTCGTAAAAGATTTCATTTTAAAGGAATTTTTATGATCTTTCTCGTTATATAAATTTTATAACCCTCAAACTATTATTTTAAATGCAAACATAAAAAAAGTTACTAAAAGACAGCTTAAAAATTTAATTTAAAAAAATCTAAGAAGAATTTTTCAAAAATCTCTCTTAGTGCACCCGTACACTATAAGAAGAATCGTCATGCAAAATTTCAGCCCTTTAGGTCCAGGGGTTTGGTCGGTGCGTTGTATGTCAGTCAGTGAGTCAGTTACGGAACTGTTTTATATATATAGACAATTAAAAATAAAAAAAAAACTTTAAATCCAAGTCGATATTCAGTCGGAAAATTTCTTCATATGTTCAACACTGAGCTGTGATAACCCAATATGGCAGCATCACTGTCTCAAATGAATTTAACATGTGTGTGTTAGAAATACTGAATCTCAGAGTGATTATACGTTTCTTGGCCATTGGCAAGATAAAACAAACTCTATTAATAATATAATGCATCCGCGTTATTATCAATCTAAGAACTGGAATTCATTAATCCTCATTATTTTGAGAACCCACCTGTGTGTGGTCAAAAAGAATTCTTTCAGTTATAAAAATTTTTGGTGCCATGCTATTTTTCAAAAACACTTTAATTTTATCCACATTTTTTTTCTTTCTCGGTGACGACAAAAAAAAAAAAATAGTTAACTTTATTTACTTTTTGAAACCTCAGGATGTCACGTAAATTATTTACATTTTTGTTTCGAGCATTTTGAAGGAGGTAATTAAGGCATCAGTCAACCACACAGATCACCAGACCCCGTGTTCAGCTGCGGGGAATTCCCAATGTTAGAAATTCAGCAATGCATTTCTTTTTAAATCTGAAAATGCATTTTTAAATGCAATGCACATATTTTTCAAATTTTTAAAAATTTTAACTTAATTTTTTCAAAAAAGCAGTTTTAATTTTGTCGCATTAGACGTCAATAACTTAATTTACTACTGGAAAAAAATATTAAAACTTCTAAAAATTAAAAACGCAAAAAAAAAAAAATAATAATTCAGATATTCTCTTCTAACGAAACTACCGCGAGTTATTAACGTAGGATTACTTATCGTTGCTTACCTCTTTTGTATGTATATAGGTATGTATGTGTTATGTATATATGTATCTATCTATCTATCTATCTATATATATATATATATATATATGTGTGTGTGTGTGTGTGTGTGTGTGTGTCTAGCGCCAGGCTTGGTGTTCTTTGGTTAAGTACTTTTATTCAATCTTTATTCAATTATTAATCAATTCTTCTGTTATTCATGGATTGTACGGTGTCTGAGTGTGTTTATTGTATAGATCATACTCATCGGAAACAATCCATTGGTTTTTAGACAGCATTGACACCGCTGATGAAGAAATGCTGTCTAAAACCTTTTTCATACTTTTCTTTTCATGTTATTTGTTCCTGGCTGCAAGTAGCTTTAGAGCTATTACTGGTTTTCGCTTTCATCTTATTTTTATATATATATATATATATATATATATATATATATATATATATATATATATATATATATATATATATATATGTATGTGTGTGTGTGTGTATGTCAAAATTTTGACGCATTTTGATACTTTTTTTCTGTTTAATTGTTTACTGCTTGCCCAAGCGATACAGGCTGGGTTTAGTGCGCTGCCAAAATTGCAACTCGCGACACAGGACATCTGAAATTTTGCTTTCCGGAGGACCGTTATGGAGGAACGTAGTCCTACGTTAAAATTTTCAAATTTAAAAAATTATGCAATGTTTACTTAAGGCTACTGTGTATTAACCCTATTGGATTATCTGACCTCAATGTTAACCTATTGAGAAAACGTGTCCAAGGATTGCTGACTTAGCTTTAAAGATTTTTTAAAAATTGTATTCCGTAATAGAGAAAGAAAGTTTACACCTTAGGGCATTTTTTTTAAATGGAAATCATATGTTAAAATTTAAACTATTCGGCGACAAAATATGGTATAGCGCGTTTTTAACGTTCATAAATTCCCTTGGTTGACGATATTTATAAAATAATTACAAGATAAAAAGACTTTTTATATACCATGTTTTTAAATTTTCTGTTGAATCATATAAACTTGTCAATTCTATGTATTAATAAATACTTTTTTAAAATTTTTTTGATGTATTATCCCATCAACTTGAAAGAAAATGAAGTTAATTGGAAGTTAACTTGCATTTGACTTTTAGTTCCCTTTCCGGCCAGTAGATGGCTGCACCAGTCTACAAAACGAAAATAACTGAAAATTAATTTAATTCTGTTTAAAGATGGCTAAAAGTATTAAAATAATGCATTGTCATAGTGTTCTGAGCTATTCTAAAACTTTCAAATGTCTAGCTATTCGGGAAGTTAGTTAAAAATCGATTGCAAGATTTGTACTAGACAAACACACACACAAACACACAAGAAAGCAAGTTAATAAAAACATGGTAAGGAATCTGTTGCAAAGTGCAGAAAAGTTCAGGCTATCTGAAAATGCCATTTTTATTGGATTTACCAGCATTTATATAGCTGCAAATAGTAGACAAATTTTCTCCATAGGTTAACATTGAGGTGAGCGAATCAAATAGGGTTAGTACGCAACAGTCTTAATTTTTGGCACTATCGAAGCTATAATAGTGTTTAAAATTTATTTCAAAGAGCTTCTTAACCACCTATAAAATTTACTATTGGAATTCCTTGTGTTTTCTCTTTCGGTTAAAGTTAAATACTGTTCTTTCTCTATAAAACACAACGAGATTATTTTTTAGATTCTAACTTTGAACCTGTGACATCTAAGATAAGATCAATAATTCTTAACCGCTTCCTTAAAGTTTTATCAGTAAACTGAGTTAAAGATCTTTCATTGAATACAGATTTTGTCACAGATGTTGGACTTCAAAAGCAAAAAAGACACATCATTTGAATAGTTAAACTCTATTGCTTATCTTGCAGTTAATACGTTTACAAAGTCGAAATTACAAATATGGTAATGAATAAATCAATTTAACTCTTTAAAAGTTAACATATGAAGTGTTGCCACTCGCACCAAAGAAAAACAAAATATTAATCCGTCAGTGTTGTAATATTCTTCGAGGAAAATGGCAGCGGATAAGTTCTTAAATTTAAATTTTCAAATTGTTCATGATTTTCCAACTTTCGCTTTCATTTACAGAGCTAGAAAAAAAATGAAAGAACTTTCTATCTTCCATTAAAAAAGTTCCATGCAAGAAAAAATTTTGAAAGAGCTTCCTGATGGATAATTTTTCGCAAGAACATAGACTGCATGGGAGAATGAATTTAACGGAGAGCTTTTGATTTTTTTAATTGATGTATCTCGTATTGGAACCCTTTCGAGTAAAGTGGAAGGGCAGGTGCTCAAAGCTCAAAGGGTTATTTGGAATCTCAACCGCACTGGCTCAGCCGTGTGTTATCTTCCCAATATGCCCCAATATGCCCCGTGTGTTATCTTCCCAACGGTGGACGGAAAGTCTGATCATAGGACAAGCATACTATCCTTTTGATCCGCAGGTTTAAAATTGGAAATTCTCTAAGTGAGCTTTTTTAAAAATTTAGTAGAAAACTATCAAAACTGCTTCTAGATGCAAGCACTTTCTACTGTAACGCAAACTTTATTTTTTTATAGTTTTTCTTTCAAATAACCTTTTTTTTGGTAGAATGATAGAGAATATAAACTCGAAATGTTGATTTTTATATAAAAAAAAGCAAACTACACACATACACACACACACCACCAAGAACCTGTTGTGACAATATTATGCAATTTCAAAATGTATAAACTGATATATAAATCAATTTACTCATTTAGATAAATTACTCATGCTTAAAACATACATACCTTATATTTTACGGTCTTAAAAATTCACGTTTAAAGATACGTGAAGTTTCATGATTTTCTTTTACTACATTTATTCAATTAATTACTGTGCAACCTATGAAAGAATATGCGGAACAGTGATTTCAAATAATGTTTCTTATAATCGGAAGATGGCAGCACTAACAACAATCAAAATTTATTTAAAGTTGATTTTTCTGTCAATAGATGGCGGCAGTAAATTTACAGCTAGACTTCAGTTTATCATATAAGCATCTAATGCCAGGTATGTATTAAAAATTTCAGATATGCTTAATTTTTAAAAGCAAATAGATGCACGTTATCGTAAAGTATGGCGACATGGTAGAAGGTAATAATTTTGAGACATATATTCATATATAGAATACAGATTCTATAGATATCAATTCAACACGAGACTTAAAAGCATTCTACTTTTCCAATTAAAATCATCTGAAATGTATTCAAGTGATTTAGATAAATGAACAATTTTGAATTCATTTATCTGAATATGCAATATTCTTATACTAATATTAGGACCCCATTCTCACAAAAAATTCCTGGACAGATAAACTTTTTAGATTTGGTATGTTCGTGGATAAATCTGCTATCGTGTACGTAAGCTTAAAATTTCAACGTCGGTCATGAGATACTCATATCATCCATAACTCTGCCCTGAGATCGACCCAGAGTTAGATATCATGGTTGGTTTACTTTGGAGATCTATCCATTTGGTGCAACACGTCAGATAGCGGACTAGCAGCGTAGGGATGTCATATTTTTCGATGAATCCATTTTCAGACGTTTATCTGCAAGCGGGCGACTATAAGCTAAGTCTAAGGAAGATGTAGATAAATGACTAATGTGACCACCTTTCACAGATGGGTAGAAGTATTCTAGTGAGCTTGTTTCCTTTCCCTAACTGTAAAATGTTTTAACTGATTTCAAAATGTCTGGCTCACTTTCACATGCCTTGGTTTGGATCTTGCTGTACAGTCGAACCCAGTTCTAACGAACTTCAAGGGACCAGAGGTTTCAGGCCTGGACTTCCGCATGGGCAAGTGGGGCCAGGGCCGCCCAGAAGGGGGGGGGGCAACTGGGGCACTTTGCCCCAGGCCCCCAACTGCCGGAGAGGCCCCAAAAATTAAAAAAAAAATTATTTATTAGATTTCCTCCGAAAGAAATTCTGGAACTTGTACCGTACTTCAAAATTCAAAATAATCTCCTGAAAAAAGGGCTCCCCCCCAAAAATTTTTTTTAAAATTATTCGATTAATCAGATTTCTCTTACTACAAAATAGTCTTCTGAAAAATAGTCTTGGGGCCCCCAACAGAAGTTTGCCCCAGGCCCCGTAAAGTCTCTGGGCGGCCCTGAGTGGGGCACTTGCCCATGGCCCCCAAAATTATCCGTAAGCGTTTTTTTTTTTTTTTTTTTTTTTTTTTTTTTTTTTGGGGGGGGGGGGATTGTAATAACTCCAGACTGTGATCTATTTTGAATTTCAAAAGAAAATTTCATGACTTCATTTATTAACATTAAAAAGTAAATTAATTAATTAGCACTTATTATTTTTATTATTATTTTCAAATTTTTGACTTGCTGGTCGAAAATTTTTTTAATTTCTGATCCCAATTTATGGGGGAGGGGGGGGGGCTGGGTGAGTGTCCCACATGTTCATGTGGAAATCTGGTGCTGGAGGGAGCACGTGCCCTCCCCCCCCCCTTTGGATCTGTCCTTGGAGGGGGCCCCCAAAGTCTGCTTTGCCCAGGGCCCCATTAGGTCAAAGTCGGGCCCTGAGAGGTTTTGTTCACTTTATCCGGTTGTTCGCTATATCCGAACCGTTAAGAAAACTGCTAGAGTTCACAAAATGCATAACTCATTAGTTGCAATGTGCATTCAATAATGATGTATTAAAAAAATGATAAAATCTATTAAAAATGATCATTAATGAATTAAATCGATTAAAATCGATTACATTAAACTTACACAATACTAATTAAATTACGTACAATAGGAAAACGGCGGCACCAACATTTTCGTTCGTTATATCCGTGAGTTCGTTATATACCGAGTTCGCTATAACGGGGTTCGACCGTATTGGTAGAAACAGCGAATTCTGCTCTTTATCTATCAATCACAAGGGATCGTCTTCATCTCATGTTGACACGCGGATCTCCAACGCTATCAGCCACGTTTAAACATTCGTAGAGGAAAATGAGGTTGCCAAAGGGTTTGCACAATGACAAGGAAGTGACCTGTTGGCCATAGCGGTCCGAATCAATAGACTGAAATCCCATAACGGACACACCCGTCTAGAGGACATTTAGAGCTACCTTTCAAGCAGTGCTTTTCTATCATCAATAGACCAACCAATGTTAATTGATCCAGTAGCTAATAGGCGAATAAATAAGGGTCTTTCAGATAGGTTCCAAGTTCCAACACACTCTTTCCTTCGAAGAAATACTGCTGTACACGGTAGACAAACTTCATATCAATAAATAAGTGAAATTGTTTCTTTGTTTCCGCCAATTGCCCTGGACAGGACCAGTGGCGTAGCGAGCATAACTGGCGCCCGGGGCACGATATCTTTGTGGCGCCCCCCCACAAAACATATAGTAATATAATATATATACCTTATATTGGCGCCCCCCCCTCGAAAAACATATAATAATATAATATATAGACCTTATGTTGCCCCCCCCGAAAACATATATTAATATAATATATAGACCTTATATTGGCACCCTCCCCCGAAAAACATATAGTAATATAATATATAGACCTTATATTAGCGCGCCCCCCCCCCCCACGAAAACATATATTAATATAATATATAGACTTTATATTGGTTCCCCCCCGAAAAATATATAGTAATATAATATATAGACCTTATATTGGCGCCCCTCTGCAAGTGGCGCCCGGGGCATGATAGACCCCCTTGCCCCCCCCCCCCTCGCTACGCCACTGGACAGGACCCTATTTAGAAAATTCTTGACTATAGGCACAACTCGGGATGGGGGCCCCCTAACACTAATGTAAGCGTAAAATTTCCAAAATTGACACACACACACACACACACACACACAAAAAAAAAAAAAAAAAAAATCATGAATTATTGTGAAAGTACCATTTTACCAAGAATTGGCCATTTGGAGCGTAGAAGCCTGGAACATTATCAAATAACAAAAAGCAATACAACATATTAACTTCATCATTAAAATACCAATACAATGCAACCAGAAAAACTTATTATTCCCTCATATACACTATAACAGGGGTGTCAAACTCGCGGCCCTCGACGAATATTTTTGCGGCCCGGCCAATATATTGGCACACAATAATATATAATAAAATAACCGACGCAGAATTATAATAAGATAGGAAGAATTCGTTTAATGTTTTTTTAATGATACTCTTTTTTGCTATTATTAAACAAAATGCATATATTTATGTTGAATATACTGTAATTAGGTAAATAAACCTACGTTTCTATTAATATTGATTTTTTTTGCGGCCCACCTATAGTTAAACCTTGTTTGTTTGGCCCAAGGTAGCCTTTGAGTTTGACACCCCTGCACTATAACATACATGCGATGAACCAATCAGTCAAATTTGAAAGGATATATAAAAAATTTGCTATTAAAAAAGGTAAAATAAAAAAAATTAAATTGGGAATTTTATCTTTTTTTCTTTTAAAATGAACACCCAAGATTCGGGGGCCCCTAGGCCTGGGCCTACCGGACCTAATGGAAAATCAGGGCCTGGCCCTGGATTAGTTCTTAATTAGTTCTTAAACGGATACTGTATTAGTTCACCGGATACTGTATTAGTTCTTAAACGTCATCGAAATATTGAAAAGTCAAACTTAGTTCTTAATCAATTGTAAAAATCATATTTTATATCTATTCAACCATCTATAAGCTCTTTCTAATGTGACTGCTCAAGAAATTATAAGATTCGCCATCTTTCAATAAGTATACCATTTTTTCTGCGCTTATTCAATATTTAGACAGGGATGATAGATACAGCTAACTGATTCTAAGATTTTAAATTAGTTATTCCGATATTGTCAAAGTCGGTATTTCGATACAGGTCCAACAGAATTCGCCATTGGTTCCTAGTCCTTAAGGCTGCTGTGTACTAACCCTATTCGATTCGCCAACCTCAGTGTTAACCTACGGAGAAAATTTGTGTACTATTAGCAGTTACATAAATGCTGATCTATATATATAAAACAGTTCCGTAACTGACTGACTGACTGACTGACTCACATACAACGCACAGACCAAACCGCTGGACCTAAAGGGCTGAAATTTTGCATGCCGATTCTTCTTATGGTGTAGGGGTGCACTAAGAAAGATTTTTTGAAAAATTCTTCTTAGATTTTTTTAAATTAAATTTTTAAGCTGCTTTTGTAAGTTTTTTTAAGTTTGCATTTAAAATAATAATTTGAGGGTTATAAAATTTATATCACGAGATAGATCATAAAAATTCCTTTAAAATGAAATCTTTTTCGAATCTTTACCTCAATTTTCTGATTTTTGGTGAATTTTTAAAGATTCATTTTTAGAATTTAATTTATTAAATGCTGATCGTGTGATTTCTTTTTCTGGTACTTTCAATTAATTTATCGTCACGTTCATAGCAACGAAACGGACAAAAAAAAATTTTTTTCTTGCTAATGCGGCAGGCGATTGGAAATTATCCAAAAAAAATATTAAAATACAGTAAAAGATATGTTCCTCAAACTGTACTATATTAACTGTACTATATTCTTTAGTATGTTCTATTAGATTTAATATGAATATTTTCTTCTACATTATTTTGTCTATAAAAATATCCCTTCCGATTTTTTATAAATATATTTTTCCGTTTTTTTACATCAATTGCATACATTGATGGTTGTATTTATTATAAATATATTTAAACATATTTTTGGCATTAATTGCATACATTGACCGTTGTATTTAATTTGAATGTACTCCGTAGCGAAGTACGGGTTTTCAGCTTGTAATCTAATAAAAATGGTATTTTCAAATAACCCAAACTTTTTTCCACCTTGCAACAGGTTTCATTTTATAAATTTCGTCCACCAAAGGAATTTAGGAGAGTGTAAAATACACTCTACCAGATTTTTGATATACCCGAATAATTTAAATTTTAAAATATTACAGTCGAGCTCCGTTATAGCGAACCCGGTATATAATGAACTCACGGATATAACGAACGAAAATTTTGGTGCCGCCGTTTTCCTGTTGTACGTAATTTAATTAGTATTGTGTAAGTTTAATGTAATCGATTTAATTCATTAATGATCATTTTTAATAGATTTTATCATTTTTTAATACATCATTATTGAATACACATTGCAACTAAAGTGTTATATATTTTGTGAATTCTAGCATTTTTCTTAACGGTTCGGATATAGCGAACCACCGGATAAAGCGAACAAAACCTCTGGTCCCTTGAAGTTCGTTATAACGGGGTCCGACTGTATTTCATTCAATTTTTTCATTTCTTTTTTAAACCGAATGTTACTTATCGGTCAACAGGCTGAGGCGCCAATGTACGAGTCAAAATCTCACAAAGCATATTGAGGATCTTTACGACTCGTTCGTACAAGGTGTGCTGTAGTGTCTTTCTCCCCCAAGTCCGTTTCGTGGGCGCCTGTAACGTCCAGTGCTATTTTTAGAATGAGATGAACACCAGGCGCATGCGTCAAGGTAAC
This sequence comes from Dolomedes plantarius, assembly GCA_907164885.2. Classification (NCBI taxonomy): domain Eukaryota; kingdom Metazoa; phylum Arthropoda; class Arachnida; order Araneae; family Dolomedidae; genus Dolomedes; species Dolomedes plantarius. The sequence goes on along the minus strand of OU015495.1, from coordinate 173,636,465 downwards.
ATAACGGGCGGTTATGAGTTGTGAGAGAGAGAGGGGTTTTTGAATGGAGGGAGTTGACCGTTGGTCGTGGGATCACTCTCTGTACGAGCGAATTTTTGCTTTGTCTTAAATTTTTGTTCATGTATATGCGTATATGTATATTGTGCCGTGTTATAAAACCAAGGAAACGCTACCTGATGTCTTTTCATAGGTGGAATTTATTTGTTTAATGACCAGGCTACGGTGCAATGGGCTGACAACCTATACTACATTAACAAGGGAAGTACCAACAGTTGAGCTATATCCATTTCTACTAAACCTGTCAAAAGGACTCTTGATATTTAGCAAAAATAAGCAGCAAAGATAATGAGTGTTTGTAAGCAAAAATAAGCAGATGCCCCCCCCCCCTCCTTTCTACGTAACATTTTAGCGAATTTCTTGTCGTTATTTCATAGGCCAAACGATTTTTTTTTTTTTTTTAACTAGGGTCTTTGCCCCTAGGCTCGCTACGCTCGCTCCTCTGTTATGGCTAATAGCGAGATACATAGGGGTGATTCTCGGGCTATGTAACAGCAATTTACTGTTGTCAGTCTCCCTTATGCGAAGGGGAATCACTGTTGAATCACTGTTTCAGCTTTAAAATTCAATTAAAAAATCGAAATTTTAAGATAGAGACTTGAAATGAGGTTTATATGAATGAGAAAGCTTTCATCTTCCAGATGATGCAAATATTTTCTTTGTAAGATAAAAACTCGAAGAGCATCGATATTACATCCACATATGTGACGATATTTCTCGAAAAAGTGGGTTTAATATTTTGATGAAAATATTAGTCTGTTTTAAATTATTTTTAAACAAATGAGGTCTTGTTTGAAGGAGAAATGTCTGTAGTCTCAGATTGTAAAAAAGATCAAAATTCTACGATTAATTTTTGGCGAGTTATCGTAATCTGAACATGAAAAAGTCAATATTGTTCCACAAAACAAAAAATAAAAAAAACTTAAAGTCCGACGAAGATGAGACATGTCTTACTTTTTTCCCCGCATTTTTCTGCATCTATTGGTATCGGTCTTGACCCCATACCCCCAGCGGTTTCGGAGGAGATAGCGTGACAAGCTTTTGACAGCGGCGGCGGCGCCAGTTACTTTTTTTTAGAATAGAGATATTGTACATTTCTAAGTAAAAGTGTGTAGATAACACTAAAATCATAACACTAAAATCTATGAAAATCTAAAATCGTTAACAGTAAATACAGGTTGTGCGGGCTAAAAGTATCCAAAAGTTATGGCTTATTTTTACGGAACTACCTGTGGTGACTCCATGTACATAAATATTTTCGCCTCCAAAATTTCCCTTGGTCGCTGGTAACACGCACTGGGGTACCAAACCGCGCAATCCAGTTAAAGTACAATGTTGATATAAAAAACAGAGAAATTTTGGTGGCGAAAATATTTATGTACATGGAGTCACCACATACCCATTAGAATTTTTAAAAAAATATTTAAATAGAAAGAACATATCACCAAGTTTTAATATCAATCATAGATTTCGATCATAGTATCATAGATTTCGATGTGTGCACCTTTTGTAGCACGACAAACGTCTAAATGGTAATCCAGTTCTCTCCAAGTGTTTCGTAGCATATCAGGAGTTATCACACGAATTGCTTGAAAGATACGCTTCTTCAACTCATAGTTTCATTGTTTTGTTTATACACAACGGATTTAATGAATCCCCAACATAAAAAGTCTAATAACTCCTGATATGCTACGAAACACTTGGAGAGAACTGGATTACCATTTAGACGTTTGTCGTGCTACAAAAGGTGCACACATCGAAATCTATGATACTATGATCGAAATCTATGACTGATATTAAAACTTGGTGAGATGTCTTTTCTATCTATATATATAAAACAGTTCCGTAACTGACTCATTCATTCACTGACTGACTGACTGACTGACATACAACGCACAGACCAAACCGCTGGACCTAAAGGGCTGAAATTTTGCATAGCGATTCTTCTAATAGTGTAGGGGTGCACTAAGAAAGATTTTTCAAAAATTCTTCTTAGATTTTTTTAAATTAAATTTTTAAGCTGTTTTTTAAACTTTTTTTACGTTTGCATTTAAAATAATAATTTGAGGGTTATAAAATTTATATCACGAGAAAGATCATAAAAATTCCTTTAAAATGAAATCTTTTTCGAATCTTTACCTCCATTTCCTGATTTTTGGTGAATTTTTAAAGATTAATTTTTAGAATTTAATTTATTAAATGCTGATCACGTGATTTCTTTTTATGGTACTTTCAATAAATTTATCGTCACGTGCGTAACAACTAAATAGACAAAAAAAATATTTTCTTCTCTTTCTAATGCAGCAGACGATTGGATATTATCAAAAAAAAAAGCATATCCCTTACGATTTTTTTTATAAATATATATATATAGATAGATATATATTTTACATCAATTGTATACATTGATCATCGCATTTATTATAAATATATATATTTATTTTTTGGCATAAATTGCATACGTTGACCGTTGTATTTAATTTGAATGTACTCCGTAGCGAAGCGCGGGTTTTCAGCTAGTTTAAATATATTTTTTTTAAATTCTAATGGGTAGTTCCGTAAAAATAAGTCATAACTTTTGGATACCTTTAGCCCGGACGCCCTGTACTTTAAACAATAAATGAAAACAGAATTCTCTCAACGTTCTAAAGGTTTTTATCAATTCTTTAAAACTAAATAGTATAATACAAAAGCCAGTAAATATAACAGCACTGATAGGAGGGGAGTTGATGAGGGTCAGGTCAGGAGCACTGTTGTTGAGAAAGTTTCAGTTCCAGAACCAAATCAGTTTAGCCTTTACAAACGGAGTACCTAGGTCATGTTGACTTTATCTTCTGTACACAAGTTAAATGTTATCAAGGTACGTGTGCTCAGTAGTTAGGAATTAAAAGTTAAGATAAGTAAAAATTTTAAGGTAAAATAAAATTTAAAAAATTAAAAGCAAAAAAAGGGAATTAATTAAGATAAGTGAATAATTGAGAAAATAAGAAAAAATTTGAAGGTAATTAAGTTTGCAAGTGAAAAATTTAAAAAATTAAAGATCCACGATAAAAAAAAAAGTTATTAGGCAGCGCTACTGTGCTTAGATAGTAATTATAAACGACGTTTGGTGTCGCTGCTTGACTGAGATAAGCTCGTACCCTCTCTACCTGAAATATATTAGGTTTAGATTATAATTCGAACTACTAGATTAAATAAGATTTTGATACGGGACGATAGGTCCTATTTCGAACGAGATATGCTCGTATTCTTGATTGGGTTTGAACCCTTATGTTCGCCATTTATTTTGAGTGTAATTAAAATTATTTGTAATGTTTAGCCGTGCATCTGATTATTTGACTAGTCTTTGAATCTACCACATAACCACTTTTTGATTTTGCAGCACTGTCTTGCATGCACGTTCTCTGTCTTACGTAATGGTACATCCACATTCATGCAGAGAATTCTACATGAAGTACCCCCCCCCCGACTCCTGTCATCACATTAGTCACGGTAACATTAGTCACGGTATTTAGAACCCCCCCATTCCCACCCCTAAGGTCCCTCGTGTTTCTTTGATCTGCTGTCCCCCGACTCCGCTTGACACCATTTGACCCACGTGACCCCTCGTCCCGACTTTGATGCTCTGTCCCAGGACAGCTCGATTGCAGGATCGGAGCAGAACGCAGTGCCCATAAATCACTGGCTTCCCCCGCAGAACACATGAATGTGAACGCCTTATTAGCAATGGTTTGATCCCCTTCCCCCTTGTCAGCAAAAATAAGCAAAGCTTGAACACCCCTTCCTCCCTTAAATGCTCGCGTAATACTTAACGGCCCCTTACACAATTTGAAAACGTTCGTTTTTACAGCTGTCATAATTTTAACTGTTCACAGTAATCACCGATAATAAGCTAAACATGCTTCACAAAATGCAGTAAAATTGCGAAAAAAGAATATCCGAAAATATAAAAGTTAGGGAAGTTTCAAAGATGTTTTGAGAAAGAAATCATAAAAAAATAATAATAATAAATAAATAAATAAACTAAATTTTGCAAGAGGTCGGTATATTAAGGTATACCACACTGTAATGAATTCGTCGAATGGTAGCGTAATAAAACGACGATACAGTCTAGTAAAATATTAAATTAAATGGTTTATTCACAGATGAAATGGATTCGATGAAAGGTTATGGTTAACACAGTAGATTATGCACTCTAAATGACGTGCGGGAAAACAAGTTCAGCTACAGAACCTCAGTCTATAAGAAGTCTAGAAGTCGCTATGCATTCACAGTCTAACACTAGTGTTCTATACCTCTTACACGAAACTCAGTAGGACGCGCAGCAACCACTTCTACTAGGAGTTACGTACTCAACCAATAATCTAATGTACAAATTTGTCTGGGATCTAAAGAAATGAACTATCTCTAATAGCTATAACAGTTCCTTCTGAAAACAAGTCGACAGGGAGTCGAGAAATCTTTACCTGTTACAAGGACTTAGAATATTAATTCAAATAATTCGCTTCGTCTAGAAACGGTCGACAGGAAGTCGAAAGGCTTTGCCTACCACCAGGACTTATGAAGCACTCTTAATCACGGCTGCGTGCCGGAGTAACTACCTTCTAGATGCAGATCTAGGAGCTATCTGAAATTTTTATATTTCCCAGCGACGCAACTTTTTCTCTGGCGGTGCGAACGTTGGAAATTTAAAAGGGGTTTAATTGGCGCCCTTTAAGTGACATCACTTTCCGGAGATTCGATTGGCGAGCCACTTCCCTCGTCATCAGATCAGCTGATCGCTTCAGCCGATTAATTTCCCCCGATCATCATCGATCAAGGGGAGGAGCGGAACTACACAATTTCCTTTCAACTTTATGTCTGAAACTCAGACACACGGGCGCCTCGCGTCTAGTCTGTATTGTCTAGACGCTTTGTCTAGCCGCTTCTGTTGTCTGGCTGCTTCGCCTCGGGATCCCATTGTTGAGCCTTCTGCTGGAACGTGAAATAAATGAGAGGGTTTTGCTCTAAATTGGGAGAATCGTGGATTCTTCACAACATACATATCTCAGAAAACGGGAAGGGAGAAACAAAATGATTTAGAATATTATTCACTAGCCGGGCTTCGCCTAGCTACGCTCAAGCCATCCGTCCACCAGATGACTGCTTGGAAACAGCCCCCCCCCCCATGAGATTTCAAACATTCCATTGCCATCATACGATTGACAATCTAATGAGAGTTCATTCGACTTCCTGCAAATAGTCCTCCCCCCCATGAGATTTAAAACATTCCGTTATCGTTGTTTATAACCCAAGGGGAGAATTTGCCGTTCTTCCTACATCGCTATTCTATCATACATCGCTATCTATAAAAAAGTTCCGCAACTTACCGACTGACTGACTGACTAATTGACTGACTGGCAGATAACGTACAGACCAAACCGCTGGACTTAAAGGGCTGAAATATTGCATGGCGATTCTCCTTATAGTGTAGGGGTGCACTAAGAAAGATTTTTGAAAAAATTTTCTTAGATTTTTTAAATTAAATTTTTTAGCTGTTTTTCTAATTTTTTTTAAAGTTTTCATTTAAAATAATAATTTTAGGGTTATAAAATTTCTATCACGAGAAAGATCATAAAAATTCCTTTAAAATGAAATCTTTTTCGAATCTTTACCTCCATTTTCTGATATTTGGAGAATTTTTAAAGATTAACTTTTAGAATTTAATTTATTAAATGCTGATCACGTGGTTTCTTTTCTTTATGTGAAATTTAAAATAATTTTGCGTCACGTGCATAACAACAAAATAAATTGACAAAATAAAATATTGAAATACGGTAAAAGATAAAATTTAACCACTAGACCAATTGAGATGGAAGTTTTTTAAGAATTTAATTCAAATTAGTATGTTTTATGGATATTAAATTAAACCTATATATAAAACAGTTCTGTGACTGACTGACAGACCTCGCACAGACCAAACCGCTGGACCTAAAGGTGCTACCGGGTTTGGCACGCTGCCAAAATTATAACTCGCGACGCAGGACAATTTTTTCCCTCTCCGAAAGACCGTTATTGAGGAACGTAATCCTCCGTTAAAATATTAAAATACGGTGAAAGATAAAATTTAACCAATAGATTAATTGAGATGGAAGTTTTTAAAGAATTTAATTCAAATTAGTATGTTTTATGAATATTAAACATACAAGTTAATTGCATACATTGACCATTTCATTTAATTTGAATATTTTCTGCATTATTTTGTCTATAAAAATATCCGTTACGATTTTTTTTATAAATAATTTTTTTTTGTTTTTTTTTGGTATTAATTGCATACATTGACGGTTGTATTTATTATAAATATATTTTTTATTTTTTGGCATTAACTGCATACATTGACCGTTGTATTAAATTTGAATGTACTCCGTAGAAGCACTGGTATTCAGCTAGTATCTGTATATAAATATTTATCTGTATACGTTTGTGGATCAGTTTGAAGAGCGTATAATGTTATTTATCAGACATTTACCCCACAAAATGTTTGTCTCCTCTGTGCCATATTATCTTAGAGTGTTCTTACGTTTTTAGCTTCTCACTATGAAAGAGTGTTAATTCTAAACCCTTAGTAAGTAAATTCCTAACGTGTTAAATCAACGGAAATAATTGTAAACATACGCGTTTATCCTAGATGAAAACTACTCAGATCGACGGCGAGATGATTCCGTTCCGGCAGTTGCCGCAGAAAGGTTTTTAATGTTGTTCTGATAAAATCAGTTCGGTCTAAGTTATGCTTCTGACTTTGTAACTATGTTTTTTTTTCCAAACTTAAAATTCATTTTACACGTGATATATATTTATTTATGCACTTATTGCCTTTTTAAATTTTCCACATTCACGCATTACGTCGCCAATCTTTATAACAAACCAGCCTCCTCGCTCTCTTAAAAAAAAAAAAGCATACACACAAAAAAAAAATATATTCACACAAACAAACAAACAAACACGCACGCACGCACGCACGCACACACACACACACACACACACACACACACATATATATATATATATATATATATATTCGCAAGGAGCGAGGTCTGGGGAATACGGGCGATGTGGCAGAACCGTGGTGCCGTGTTTAGCAAGGGCTTGTTGCACCATCAGTGATCGGTGTGCCGGGACATTGTCATGCAACAACATCCAAATGTGGATTTCCAAACGTGTGGACGTTTACCACGGATTGCCTTGCGGAAACGACGAAGAACCTGTACATACCATTTGTTGACGATGTTACCTTGTGTTTGGCGCAGCTTGTCCTTTCTGGACCTTGCGCCAATAAACTTCAACCAACCAAACAACTACTACTACTCCTACCCGTTGGATGTTCGCCTCCGTTTGTGGGGTCACTGGCCACCCACTTCGTGGATCATCTGCCACAGCGTCTCTCCCATTTTTAAACAAGCTGTACCATTTGAAAACTTTTGATCTGCACATAGCTTCGTCTCGATATGCTTTTAGCAGTAACCGTAACGATTCTGCAGTGGTTTTTCCTAATTTGTAGCAAAATTTAATGTTGGAACGTTGCTCCAAAAAGGACATTTTGCTACATCGACATCATAATAGCCTAATAGGGCTGACAGTCTGTAGCTAAATGGTGAGCTGCGCGCCTTAGCAGCCATGCAAAGCGTCATGTGACGTCTCACGCGTACACAGATAACCAGACTTGCAAACCACATCGCTATTTCGGATCCCCCACACACCGGGCATGAGGGGGGAGGGTAGTCCCCGAACTTATTGACTATACGAGTATGTATACAATTGTATAATAATTGTACATAAAGGTTTTAAATATTATATGCTTCTCGTGTTCTCATTTGCAAGCAACATGGCGTTCGCTGCGCAAACTAGCGGTGGGGTATCTGATGCTTGCTCGAAACCCAAATTTTAGCTCGTAACTCGAAGCAAAAAATCTGCCGAGAGAATGCTCGTATCTCGAAAAACTCGTAAGTCGAGACACTCGTAAGTCGAGGTACCACTGTATATATATATATATATATATATATATATATATATATATATATATATATATATATATATATATATACATACACACACAGTCGAATCCGGTTAATTGGACCAGCCGCTTATTCGGACCGAATCCTAAAGAACCGATACGAATCCTATTGCATAAGCCTAATAGAGCTCGTTCGTGTAATCGAACCAGCCGGTTATTAGGACCAAAATGATCGCGTCCCGATGTGGTCCGATTAACCGGAATCGAGTGTATATATGAGATGCTGTACAAGGTTACTTTAATACATTATAAGAGTCCAATGTTGAGAAATTACAAGCATAGGAAAAAATAACTTATCCAGTCGGTACCACACGTCTCTGATATTTGCTTTAGATTCGTATCTCTGTCTCTTTGCTAAGTGCAACTGTGAGTGAATGAAATTAACTTAATGCCCTATTTTTTCCAGTCAGAAGCATAGCAGAAAAATTCACAGGTCTGTAGGTACAGGTTCCATCATAACAATAGTAATTTATTTATATCTTTCTTATTCATCAACGATGGGATATTCCGAAGGGACAAGCAAGGCTAATGTCTAATTACCGTGAAACATAAACCACCTGATAAATAATGAATTTTTACTCTTATCAACTGATGAAATTCAGCTTTCATAATATACTACGTACAAGATGGATTACCGTCTTGTGGAGGGAGTGTCCAGAAATTAGGTGATCTTTAAAACCTGCATAGAAAATACGTTACCATGTAGAGTCAAAGGGAACTGATTAATTTATTACCAGATATTTAGAACCCTGATCGAAACATCTTAATCCTTGTTTTAAACATTTTGGAACATCAAAGCCCAAACACTTCGATGCTGAGCATATTATTGCGGATATTCGATACAGCGCATATACACAGCGAGAGATAAATAAGTAAAGTACTAAATAGGGTGAAAAGTCCCGGACTAGCAATGAAAAAATCATTTTTTGTCAAAAATCGATTTTATTCTTCAACGTAGTTTCCTTCAAGAGCGATACACTTATTCCAACGGTCCTCTAACATTTGAAAACCTTTCATATAGTACGATTTGTCAAGGGCTTCAAAATATGCAGGAGTTTCCCCTGGAGCTATCTCTTCAAGTTAGGAACAAATAATAGTCGCTGGGGGCCATATCTGGAGAATACGGGGGAACAACATGATGGAACAATTCGTACTTTTTTTTCCCAATGCGGAGGCACTTGTCAAACATTCGCCTATACTACGCCACAATTTTGCTACCCATTTTATTATGGGGGCACCATATAGGCGGACAGCATTACCCCTATGAAGGGACGACACGAATGGAGGCATTTTTTGTGGCGCGACGCCAGGATTCAATACGAGCACCCTCAGCACCGAAAACCAGCGCACTGTACCACTGGGCCACCACAAGCCCTCCAATTCGTATTTTAATTCATTCAGTTTTACCATCGCTTTCTCTGATGTGCGAGACGGTGCATTGTCTTGGTGAAACAGCACCTTTTTTTTTCGCCATGTGTGGCCAATTTTACTTGATTTCGTCCTCCAAGCGTTTCAATAATGCTACATAATACTCTCCTATGATTGTTTTTACTTTCTCAAGATAGTCCATGAATATTATGCCACGTGCATCCCCAAAAATACTGGCCAAGATCTTACGAACCGATTGTTGCGTCTATGGTCGCTTTGGGCGGCTTTCGCCAGCTTCCAACCACTCTGCAGACTGCCTTTTTGACTCAGGTGTGTAGTAATGGATCCATGTTACATCTATTGTTACGAATCGGCGGAAAAATCCGTTTGGATTACACTTTTATAGCTCCAAATTATCGACACGTTGCTGTTTTTGGTCGATTGTTAGAAAATGCGGCACCCATCTCGCACAAAGCTTTTCATATTTAAATGCTCATGTAAAATATGTCTCACCCATTCTGTTGGTATCTTTACGATGTCAGCTATCTCCCTTACTTTCACTTTGCGGTCACCCAAAACATTACGGTGGACTTTTTTGATGTTCTCTGGAGTTGTTGCCTCAATTGGACGTCCAGTACGTGCATCATCATCGGTGTTCGTACGACCGCTTTTAAACTCGCTAAACCGTCGACAAACGGTTGTTTTCAACGGAGATGTGCCGTAATGCTTTCCGAGCCATTCTTGGGTTTGGACGGTATTTTTTTTTCATCAAAAAGCAATGTTTAATTAAGACGCAAAATTCTTTCTGATCCATTGTTCACACAAAATCAAAAGTAGCGTCACTTATACGACCGCAACTCGTAAATAAATGGCCGATATGTCATGGAACTTTGATAGAGATCTTTTGAAAGTCAGTATTAACAGAACATTATATGGAAATTTGATTAGGAATGCCATCTAGTGGCGAGTCCCGGGACTTTTCATCACATGTAGTATGATAGGAGGTGAAGTTAAAAATTCTGATTTTGTTTCAGGAATCTTTAGTTCCGCACTCGACAACAAATCTACGTGTGTCTGGTGGGACACAAAATATTGCGATAAAATATCCTGAAGCACTATACCAGTGGTGCGCAAACAGTGGGTCCGACCCACTGGGGAGTCGTGAGAAAAATAGGAGGGGGTCGCAGATATTTTGACGTAAATTTATGTCGAATTGAAGCCTTTATTCTTCAAAAAAAGTTTTAAATTTTTTGATATTACATTTTTAATTTTTATTTTTTCATATGCTAAAAAATCATATGACATTGTTAAATAAGGTGTCAAACAGTTTTACCAAAAATAAGTGCAGAGGGGGTAAACAAGACTTTTTTTTATTGTTATTATTTAAAAAAAATAAATATACACCCAAAATGTACAGTTTCCATTTTTAACGTAGGATTACGTTCTTCGATAACGGTCCTCCGGAAAGAAAAATTCAGAGTCCGTCGCGATTTATAATTTTGGCAGCGCGCCAAACCCAGTAGCAGTAAACAGTTAAACAGAAAAGTACCAAAATGCGTTAAATAAAAAGTAAGCAACGATTAGTAATCGTATGTTAATAACCCGCGGTAGTTTCGTTAGGAGAGACTACCTGAAATATTTTTTATTTTATGTTAGCATTTTCATAATATTTTTTTTCAAAATTGTGTTTCTGCCAAAAAATATTTCTTTGGGGGGTCGAGGTTTTTTTTATTTAACGCAAGTGGGTCGTGGTCGAAAAAAGTTTGCTCACCACTGCACTATATATATACTACCACCACCAAATTAATTGCATATTTCTCGTACTCTAATCGATCTAATGGATGGCATATTTACAAATACCACGCAAGAGGAACACAATACCGCTTATAGTTCTCCCGTAATAAAATAGCCAGCAAAAATCGCGGTGTGGATGGGTCAATGTCCTCAAGATAAAAGGGCCTGACGCGTTGGGGGGAGTTGCGATTTGAAGTGGCCAGCTTGAGCAGACACAGTTTGTGTTTCAGGAAGCAATTATAAGTATTTTTTACATTAATTATAAGTCTTTTTGCTGTTTCATTAATACGAAAATGGAACACTACTGGGCATAAGCGTAGCGGGCTTCTTACCTTTTTTTTTTTTTTTTGGGGGGGGGGGCACGAACCGAATTCAGTTAAGGCTCTCCTCAGCGCACTGACTACCGGACGGTCCTTAAAATATGAAATATTATGATTTTTTGAAATTGAATAATAACAATAGAATTGATGTTTGAGTACTATTCAAAAGTTATACAATGAGGAAAATAAACATAATACAATTAAAATGAGAAAAAAATATAGCGTCGAATTTGTGTTATGGATCATATCATTGTTAAAAACTATGTTAAGGCTAAAGACATAATCGGAATCTTCAGTTTCACAGTTTGAAAAGGCGGAAAAAAAAAACAAATTTCTTAAAATTTTCTGATTTTAACTGAACTTCTATTAACGTTTTAATTTATTTGAAGTTAAATTGGGGGGGGGGGGGGGGCACGTGCCCCCCTGACGCTAGAAAAATTCTTCTTAGATTATTTAAAATTTAATTTTTAAGCTGTTTTAGTAATTTTTTTTAAGTTTGCATTTAAAATAATAATTTGAGGATTATAAAATTTATATCACGAGAAAGACCATAAAAATTCCTTTAAGATGAAATCTTTTTCGAATCTTCTGATTTTTGGTGAATTTTTAAAGATTAATTTTTAGAATTTAATTTATTAAATGCTGATCACATGATTTCTTTTTCTGGTACTTTAAATAAATTTATCGTCACGTGCTTAATAACAAAATAGACCAAAAAAAAAAAAAAAAATTCTTGCTAATGCGGTAGACGATTGGACATTATCCAAAAAAATATTAAAATACAGTAAAAGAAATGTTCCTCAAACTATACTATATTAACTGTACTATATTCTTTAGTATGTGCTATTAGATTTAATTTGAATATTTTCTTCTACATTATTTTGTCTATAAAAATATCTGTTACGATTTTTTTGTAAATATTTTTTTTTTACATCAATTGTATACATTGATCGTCGTATTTATTATAAAATATATATACATATATTTATATTTTTTTTGGGCATTAATTGCATACATTTACCGTTGTATTTCATTTGAATGTACTCCGTAGCGAAGTGCGGGTTTTCAGCGAGTAGACTATAAATTATTTTATATTTAGTTCTTTCGAATTTATCTACGAGTAATATTATCTTTATAAAAAAAATAAATAAATAAAAAAAAACATGGATAAGCACGAAAATAATTGTATGTACGAGAAAGACACATAAGAACAGCAAAGAAAAAAAAACATAGCATTATTTTACAAACTGTTTATTTTTCACACAGCTCATATTTTTTCAAAAAGTTCACTCAACAATTTTAAAGAAATATCATAACTTAAGCATTAAATTAAGGATACAGATACACTTTGGTCTTCAATAGAGGTATTTTAAATTTATATTACACAGGAGAGTATCCATTCATAGAATTGCTATATACAAAACTAAGTATTTCACAAGCAAAAAATGTCTAATAAGGAAGACAATTTCGAGAAAGGCACTGCAAAAGACATGTTGTTTACTTTAAAAGAGACAGAACGGGAAAAAAAGATCGAAACTTTATAACCTGATTTGACAACAATCAAACAATATTGCAGGCTTTAAGTACTAAAGAATAACAGGTAAGAAGTGGCTATGACTATAAATTCATTTGCATAAAACCACACAGAAAATAGATATATCCACTCTTGTTAACTATTGAAAGTTGGTAGTTGCATAACGGAAAAATTAATATCCACCGTCAACCATAAAATTAAAAGTATGATTTCTTAAACTCGAATTTTAGTTGTCAAAGATTTTAACTACCTTTCAAAAAACAATATTCAATGACTGTTGCCAAAAAAGAAAATAATTTCAGCAACTGTTTTCTTATTCATGTACAATTTATTCAAGAAAAAATGCAGTTAGTGGAATGGAAATTAAAAGAAATGCAAAATACATGCCACTGACTGCATAACGACTAGATTTTTGAAAGAGTACATGACCGTTTAACAGAAGCACAACTAGACATCAATGCCTGTATTGTAGAATTTCAGAACAAGTGCTGTTTTGCCACATAATGAGAAATAGTGAACTATTTAACATAAACATGATTTTTTTCTTTCTAACCCAGAGACTAATAACCAGAACGATATTAGACACAAACTATATACAAGCATTAAAAGCTCATATTTATATGGTCAAAGATTTACAAAGATTATATAAATAGTTGCTTCAAAGTAGCCATCTTTCTACAGAAGACGAAATTTCCTCCTGGTTATTTTTTAAATACATATACATATAGGTAAAAACCAGAGATTCATTATTAAATAGGAACTAAGAAAATGGATTCCTGCCATAACAGAACTTCAAAAAAAAACTGCACTATATAAATGCTATGATATATACAAATTTAAAAAATAACTTCTTTGCTTGAAGAGCAAGGAAACACTGAACTTAGCATGCAGTTAGTATTTTAAAGTGTATGTCATTTATTTGGGAAGTTTTCAAGGAAACTCGCTTAGTGTTATTTTCTCTTTGGTATTTATTTATTACTTATGATAATAATTAAAAGATTTAGAAAACTAAAGTGATTTTCTGTACAGTTTTTTTTACTGTAAGGTATTGGCATTCCTTTAAATATAATATTAATATCTGAACACAAGAAAATCTTAGCTTCATAGAATTTTACCACAGCTACTTAATATTTTTAAGAGTTGTACTCAAAAAGATTTATAACATACTATTATTATACTAACGATTTATTCACCATGAGAGATTCATAAGTTGTTTATTTGAATTTAGAAAGTTACATTCAAATTGTTTATATGTTAAGACACTCACAAGGAGCATTTTAAGATCATGAATTGTAAATAAAGGCTTTTTAAAATCCATACTCATTCACAAAATTGGAAACCAAATTCAGAGACTGAGTAGCCCTTCATCAGGCAACATAGCATTAAATGCTAAACCCCACTGACAATGACAGTCACACATTATGCTCTCTTATATCACAATGGACTACACCATAGGTAGTGTAAAAATTAGTGGACAGTTTAGAACATTAAAAGAAGGTTTTATTCACGACTAAGTTTTTTCTTCCAGAAATTCTGCTAAGAAACTGTACAGTAATAAATAATTTTAACTGAATAAAAAATTACAAGAAAAGTGCAAGATATAGAGTAAAAGAGAAAATAACACTAAGCTGTTAGTGCCTTGAACTAAAATTTATCCAGAAGACAAGTGTCATTAAAATAATCCAGTAAAACAGCTTCATTAAATAAATAGTGTTTGTCATTTTTTTCATGAAACACTAAAAGTAAACAAGTGAATGCATTTAAACAAAATAAATCCGATGATGGACTTATTTGTACAACATAAAAAGATATAACAAAAGCTGTACAGATTTATTGGATAATAAAAAAAAAATCTGAATAGCCTCAAAATGTTTAATACGAAAGTAACAACTCAGTGTTTTCATGAATCTTCAAAATTTTTACAGAGGTGTACTAGGATTACTAGCCTTTGAATCTCTACAATAGTACTTTCTTATTTACATATCTACACCATATTACACAAATAAGTAAGAACTCTATACAAAACTAGTAAAGAAATGTCCATACAGTTCAGATTTTTTTTCTTAAAAAAGTATATAATAAATCCTTATGGAAAAGCTGCTTTAACAATCAGGTTTCATAATAAATAAATAAAAATCACAATATAAAAATTATTGGATGAATATTTAACTATGCATTACTGCACTAGCTTATTACACACAAAGCATACAATGTGTATTTTTAGAGCTACAACAAATAAAAAAGATTGAAATACAAAAATTAATAGGCAGATTTTACTACACTTTACTGCATTCTAGCTTATAACACACAAAGTTATGTAATTCATACAATTAAAGTGTGTAAATGAAGATCAAATATGTTTATTTATCCCATGAGGTATTAAATTACTAGACAGTAAAGCAGTAATTTGCTCAAAAAAAGAAAATTATACAACCTTTCTATGGATAAACTAAGTTAATAACATATAAAATGGTACAAAATTATTCCATGCATAAATATATTTGTTGTACTTATTAAAGATAACAAATTATTCAACATGTCAAGCTTCTACAAATTTTATACATAACACTATCATTCTATATTTTGTTTTCCACCTGATCTAAATGTCCACACTTATCACTGGATTACACAAATCATTAAAATAATTCAATAATATAAATAATTTTTAAACATTTAATATTGCAGGAAAATAAAATGAGGTATTAAAGGCTTCCCTCCAGAGCTCATATTGAACACTAAGAAAATATATAATAACATGTCAGGATAAAATTTTGGAATAATTATTAATACCTGAGATGTAAATAAGGGGGAAAAATTCATTTCTAAACTTTACGGAATTCCAAGTTTATTATCAACACACCGGAATGTACTCCATAAATTATTTTTAAGATAAAATTAAGGAATAACAGATTATATACGATATTGTAAAAAAATATTAAATTCAGAGCTGCACTAAATGTTCAAAGTAAGTAATACCATTATTGCATGTACTAAAAATACCAGATGATTCATTATAACAAAGATATTATCTTACATTTCTCATCTATAAAAATATTTTCATCAAAGCAACATTTAAAAATATTTATTGAAGTAAAACACACTAGAATAACTTTGTATAAAAATTATATATTACTATTCACAGTATTTCTTTACCTTTACATGTATATCATCCAAAACAAATATTATTTTACTTCATATAAACAGCTGCCACAAAACATGAAATGGAAAATAATGATGCCCTAGTAGGTGGCAGGCAATATAGAAGGGAAAAAGTAACAAGTTTTTCTTGATCTGAACTAAATCCACAGGTCGTGCAAAGTTAGTATGGCCTCACAGCATATTCCCATAATAAAAGTAGAAAAAAAGTTACAGGTACTGATTTTTCTTTCTTTTTGGAAGGATGTCACAAAGAATAAGAATACAATTTGAGAAATCACTAGATAAGGTGTCTACCAGAATCAGAATGTATACTTTTTTTAATGCTTTCATGACCAAGGATCCAAATCTGGAATCTTAACTTTTCTTAAGGCTAAAATTTGCTTTTTGAGTATTTTACTATTAGCTTATGGAGCTTTATATAATTTATTACTCCTATTGCAATGTCTTTAAGATTTAAAAAATGAAAACAAAGAATTCGATAAAAAATACCAGATATAATAATTTCCATAAGACTGTAAATTTTGATATGCTTGGTAGGAGACATATATTGCAAAATTTAAAGCAAAAAAATTTGATAAACAGACAGGTAACTTAATGAGATTATTTAGTTTTAATGAAAATATGTATATTCACAGTAATTAAAAAAAGAAAGACTTTGAACAGAATTTCATCACTGGTCACAGATTTTATCTATCTGGTAGATACCCAGAAATTTATAAATCAATGCAACTTTATCTCACAGTAATATTTTTTCATTTAATGTATTAGTTTACATAACTGCCAAGAAACTTGTTTAATTAAGTACAGCAAATATATGAAATGATATACTTAAATGAATCCACATAAAATTACCTCAAACAAACAAATCAGATTTAAAGAGTATTTTACTAAACTCAAAACATGCCTGTTAAGTCAGAATTATTATCATGAATCAATGCACAAGTATGTGATCACAACGCAGTTTTATTAACAATTCTTGAAGCTCTTGCATAATAAAGAAAATGTCCATGCCACATACAACACTTTGCACTGTTGTCCTGTTATGAATAACACCATTGCCCTGCCAACATTTCTCAGACTAGCTACTCTAGGGCTTGGAAGAACCCTACCAACTCTGTCAATGCACACAAACCAGCATGCTGTAGAGTTGAACTATGGCTTCAACAAACAGCCTTTCCATTTAAAATAAAGTTTGAAGCAAAGTTTCTTTCACAGGCTAGCAATTTAATTTAAAAATATCTATATGCAAATACAGTCACTGTCACAGAGAAGTTCTTGCTCTGCTAGATGCTGAATGAACAGTTGCACCTACAACCCTATGTGTCTCTCTATGCCCTGACTCTGGATCCTAAAATAAAACAAAAACATAACATTAATTAAAGCTGAAAGTTAACAAACTATGAAAAAGATACACATGAAACATACATAAATACTAATATACCTTTTGCATTTAAATTTTATCAGTATCAATTGTTCTTTTAAGAATCAAATATTTTACAATTAATGAATTAATTCATATAAACCAATACTCATCAGTAAACATTAAATAATTACACAATATAACAGTACATCTAATGAAACGGCAATCATAAGTTTGCTATTGTGGAACTACTGCTGAGCCTGAGGCATTCAGAACCACAGGCTACAGGTTTTAAACTCTTGGTAGGCACAGACATTTGTAGCTATTCATAATTGGCTTTAAACTGTTCATCTGAAGAGATTAGCTGTTTGAGTTGCAAAAGATCATTATAGAGTCCCAAATCAACTAACTTACTAACCATATATGGGTCATTTATAGATCACTAAAAACTGATAGTAAAATCTAAAAAGTATACTTATTACTTTATCAATGAAAACTTACAATCTGAGTGTGTTCATAATTATGAATCACTTATATAATTACCTAAAACTAATTATGAATAAAACATTACATAAATTATGAAATTAATTAACATTTTATAAAAGCTGTTTCAAATAAAGATTTGACTAGCAAAGCAACATAAGAACAATAGCTTATGATAATTTTAACAATCTTACAGTGTGGAAGCTTACAAATGCACATATAAATTAGTGTTAAACTATATTACATTCTAAGTAAAATTAAAATTCATCAATTTTTCAGTTTAATTTTTTAATAATATGCTAAAGAAAAACTTACATTAACTGCCAGAGTCCTCTCTCCATTCTGATAGTCAGGCTCTCGAAAGGCACTAAAAGGTTGATAAGCCTGTGATATAGGAGTAACTGGATGCATTTGTTCTTTCCTCTTTTTCCTAAACAAAAAATCATGCTTAATTCTTCTACATGTCTCAGAGAATGTTTGGTTATATATCACTTGATTATAAAATATGTTTCCATTTTTCAGGTATTTAGATTTGTAGAGAAATTTTATATTCATACAATGCATAAATAATGCATATGGATTAAATATCTTTCAATAAAAGCATTTGTTTCAAATCATACAATAAGCGATTCATGCAACCACAAATTAAGAATAATTTTTCTCAAACTCATTTGAAAGAAATGAGACCTTTTACTTGATATTGTTTGACACACACATATATACGTAATTAATTTATTTGAAGCATTAAAATAATATTTTGAGCTCCATATTTCATTACAATAACAGATGAATAAATCCCCTTTTATCCTGTCAAGGAAAAGGCTAAAGAATACTCATTACCACTTAAGTAAAATTAAAATTTACTGAAAGATATTTTAAAAATGAAAGCAATTTTAAAAAGATAGAAAAAATTTCACACTTACTTGTAATGAACATAAACTGCAACAGATATAATCACAAGAATGATTATTAGTAGCGTAACTCCTCCAGCAATACTTGCTGTTTCAATCATCACTTGTTGTCTAGAAGCTGAAATTAAAAAAGATAAATTATAGTTACCAGTATTTTAAAATAACTGAAGCTTTTTATAAATGATAACTTGGAAAAACTAAAAATGTACTGAAAATAGAAGATTTTAAAAGATGAAATCACTGGAAAAATAATTTAAAGCTTATAAAACATGATAGGCTTTAATAGCTGAAATTTTACAAGACATTTATTTAAAAAATGAGAGTTTTAAAACTTAAATGTTAATTATTAATAATTATAATAAAAAGACAAATACATACCCAAATATGACCCTTCTAGATCTTTGAATTCACATCTTTGGCCAACAAAGCCTTCTGCACACCTAAAAATAAATGTAAAGCACTGATTAAAAATCTTCAACTTGCCAAACATTAAAGGGCAAATATTTTTAAAATACCATTGTAAAATTTCTAATGAACCGGGCAGCAATTTAGTTATCCAGACTAATGAATAACTTATTGAAATTAAAAATAAAATATTTAAAATTTTTACAGCTTACAAAAATGAATAATACTTGAACATCACCATACCGGTTCATGCATTTAGTTGTTTTTACAGATTAAAAACTATTACATAAATCAGTTTTGGACAAATCTTGAATGATTTAAATTTCAGATGGAACTGTATCAATGGTTTTTGATGATTTAAGCATTAAACACAATATTTAATTTCAATGGGCACAGAATAGAAAGTTAATAACTATAGAAAAAAATACTTACTCGCAATTATAGAGTATGGATTCGCCAATCTTGACGGAAAAGCAAGTTGCCCCATTTAGGCAGTACCATTTAGCATAGGCCTCTGGGCAAGCATACGTCTGGAATGTGATATTTGGCCTCACAGTAGGTTGAGGTGGGGGTCTTGGCCTGGGAGTGGAACGCGAAGAACAGGCACCTGTGGATAGAAAGAAAACAAGGTTAAAATGTAACAAATCACAAAACATAAAATAATTTTTGAACTGACCATGTCATTAATATTTGGAAATACAGAACGTAAATTTTTTTTTTTTTTTTTTGTAAAATTGGTCCTAACCTTGAAAATAAATACAGTTATACAGATTAATTTATTAAAATCAGAAACTGTTTTTAAAATACAGACCTGTTCTTCACTTTATTTATTAAAACATACTATAAGACAAGAGCATTTTGTGATTTTTAATAAATGTAACAGTCATCTAAAACATTCTTTGTCAGTCACTATTATTCAGTTATAAAGTATGAAACCTTGAGAAAAATATAGATTAAAAATGTCCTCATATAGTAAAACAAGTTTGGAGTAAATAGACCCACTTTATTAAAAAATTCAAAAATATATATTATTTTCCGCAATATTAAGCAAGGGCAAATCATAAATACGATATTTCAGATATAGTTTGTTTGGCTATTGAAATATCAATCTGTGATATCTATTTAACATTATTATCCAGAAGGGAAGTATTTGTATGTACTATTAACGTGTTAAACACAAAAATGTTTTTAAAGAAACTCCATGAAACAATCATCCAAATAATACATTAAGAAATAACATAAAAGTAATACCAAAATTTGATACGAAACATTTGCTGTCATGATTCTGAGAATCGAATTTGATACATTTACGGCTAGCTATATAGTCTCCAAAATCATTATGCTTATAATCACCACAGATTAAATAATTATTCCCTCTCTCTCATGAAATTTATTACTCAAAACCAACAAAAATGGATACTGAATATTTTCCCCACAAACTTAATCATGTTCAATGAGATGGAACCTTCCCATTAAAACATCTGTTGCGGGCGTTGGAGGCGGGGGAAAAAAACAAAAAAAAAACGTGCTGTCGCATGCGAATTCACGTTTGGTAAAAGGTCATTAACGCGTTATGATTAGGATTATTTAACGAGAAATAAACGGGAAAGGGAAAAGCAGGGAGGGCTGAAGAAGTGATGATAGGAGAAAATGTATGAGTAGTTATTACAAATAACGTTTTGACCTTAATGCCGGATAATGGGTATGGAGAGGGATGAAACGATAAAACTGTGTACTCTCACCACAGAGCAGATGATTTGGGGGAAGAAAGGTGTTAATGTATAAACAAAAATTATATCTTAACAGCACTAATTAAAAAAGGGGGAAAACACCATTTTCTTTTTCTCATGATGGATAAATAATGTTTTTGTGAAGAATTTTAAACCTTTTTCTGTTCTTACGAAAGTGAAATGCGAGAAAATTGTTTTGAGTACGCAGCTCACATAATTCAAAAGTCAACAAGCCTACTTGTTTTACGTTTATTTTGCATTCTTCAAATATCTACAGTGGGCGATAGTCATATGTATGACATTAAAAAGAAAAAATCGATTCTAATGCTGCAGTGTCAACTCAAATTCATTTCCGTGGGAAATTACTGCGAATAAAGTCATTCAGTATATTTTAAAGATAAAAAAATGCACAACAAATCCCACAGAGAGCAGAAAGCGAGAGCACATTGAAAATCGCAGATCAAAAGTAAAAAACAGAAACATATGTTGAGTAGCAAAGATGACATTGAATCCCATTTCCACCAACTAATCCCAGCAAACAACAGCGCACGACAACCGCTCGAAAAACCTATTATCTCGCCAACAATGACGCAACCTGTGCTGACATGCCAGGGGACATAAAAGAACGTAACCACCTGTCTATGCTGTGGTGCGCGACGGCATTTTGGTCTAATATTTAAGTAATAGATCACACTAAAGTCTTTATCAAAAACACACATGCCTCACAGAAATGGAGAAAAAAGTTATTATTTTAATATATTAAAAAAAGAAAAAAAATAGAAAGAAAGCGAAACGAACACCTGGTCAAGGGCTATTAAATAAAGCAGCGTCTGTACTAATTACGGAGGATTTCCAAACGGCTAGGCACCGATTCAGCTAGTTGGGCATCATCGCGAAAGTGTGCGTGCCTCCCAACGATTACGGATAAAGCATATTTAAATGCCTTTTAGGAATCCTCCCCCCTTCTCCCGCTACTCACAATATCCCATTGATACTGGATTAAAGTGGGGTAATACATAACGTTTGCGACAACATGCTGAAAACGGAAGCGTGAAAATGATAAACAGATGAATTTATTTCATTATCTAATGATAAACGTATGTATTCAAAAATCTACATCAATAAATCAATATATATTTTCAATGCTTAAAAATAAAGAAAGCAATTAGAAACAATTCCAGTTATAATAACTGAATCTGACATAAAACATTAAGAATTTATAACTATAATATCTTATGAATGAATCTGACAGAAAATTTCTGAAGCAGATTATATCGGTAATATAATGAAGCGCTAATGAACTGTAATTATATAACAGTTAATCACAAGCCACATTAATGCTATAAATGAAACCCATAGCAAAACCTTCAACAGATGCAGTGAAAAGGCATTTGAGATTATCATTACATATTTAAATAATTACAAGATAAAAAGAACTTTTTATATACCACGTTTTTAAATTTTCTGTTGAATCATATAAACTAATTGCACAAACCTTCACTTAATTATTCTTTTTCACTTTCTTTTATTAAATTTTAATCACCT
The DNA here is from genome assembly GCA_907164885.2 of Dolomedes plantarius. Classification (NCBI taxonomy): domain Eukaryota; kingdom Metazoa; phylum Arthropoda; class Arachnida; order Araneae; family Dolomedidae; genus Dolomedes; species Dolomedes plantarius. The sequence goes on along the minus strand of OU015495.1, from coordinate 173,613,749 downwards.
TTTTAGTCGTTTCCACTATCCACAGACTTTATAAACTGCTAACTTTTATGATTTTTAAAAAAATTTTCGTACAATATTTTTGTAAACAAACTAAATTCACATGTATTCTGTTTTCAAAATCGTCAAACGCCGTTACGCAAAAGTGCAAGCATTGAATTCAATCGAAGCGCCACCTTGCGGATTTTTTTCCGAACTAATTTTCCATACAAAACAAAATTAACTGAAAATGAATTCAATACTGCTTAAAGATGGCTAAAAGTATTAAAAGAATGCATTGTCATCCTGTTCTGAGCTATTCTAAAAGTTCTAAAAGTTTCAAATGTCTAGCTAGTCGGGAAGTTAGTTAAAAATCGACTGCAAGATTTGTACTGGACAAACAAGAAAGCGAGTTAATTAAAACGTGGTAAAAATGACCAAATCGCTTGGATATGATTCATACTAACATAGATGTTCTCTATACTTTTCGGTCTCAAAATCCATCTGGACCTTCACTGCCACCTATCTAAGGAACAAACCTCCTTAAAATATATATTACTATACTCATATAAACTTAAAAATCAGAAATTGATATACACTAATAAGGTACTACGGTCAAAAAACTGAGTTCATAAACCCAAATAGATGTTTTGAGAAGGTTGAGAACGACTAGAGCAAAGGAATAACAAACTCCTAGGATTGGGGTAAAAGGATACAACTTTTTATTATTACAAACTAAACCTTAAAATCAATGTTTAAAAAGCGAAAAGAAAAAAAAACCCCAATTTTAAGATTCAAAGTTAATAAAAAAGACGGGCAATTTTAGCAGATGAAAAATATAAACACAATTTTCCCCTTTAAGTGATTTTTTTTAAAAAGAGAAATTTTCGTTGATAAATTCATTTGTGTAGACCTTTCGAAGAACTTATGAGACACAGTTCAGATGCCAGCAGAAAAATTTTCAAAATGCGTCCTAAAAGAACAATATCTATAGCTCATTTAATGAAGCACGTAAAACATAATTAATTTATTGGGTTAACAGTCTACGTTCAATATTACCGTCAATTATAGAAAAATTTAGGCTCTCGAGCATTGCAGTTGTTGGGCATCTCTTACAATAGCTGTGACGGTAGAGATTTAATTTATCACGCGGCAGTTGCAGACAAATCCAAGATCAAATGCCTCGCTACTGGTATAAGACTGGAAAATACATGAGAGGGAGTATTGCTTCTTTAATTTCCAGTTGTATTGAAAGAAGAAACTAAGTACTGTTCGAAATGCGTGCAGACAAGTACGTCTTCCCGGTTGTATTGCATAACGGTAAGTATAGGAATGAGACTGGAATCTAAATTTGTCTTCACAAAAATAAACGAGATTGAAAGCTTAGCTACATGGGTAAAAATCATTTAGCTCACTAATTCATTTTTCTCTTGAGAGTAAATCCAGTATATTAGTGGGGGCGACAGGCTGATATTGCGGAGGAAACGAAACACTGCAATAATTCAATGACTCATTTCCCCACAAATACAGGGGGGGGAGGGGGGGTAGAGGAGAAGTCCATTCTTACGTGAGGTAGTACGTAATCTTTGGCACTGACAATTTAGTCATAATTAATAGTATTATAAATCATCAAGCCTACAAAGATATTTTGAAAAAAAAAAAAAAATTTTTTTCCAATACATGGCGGCGAAAATAGATTTACATCGCGATTGCATTCAAAGGTAAAATCATGTCCGAATCACACTGCCATAAATATATATGACAGATTTAAACAATCAGTACCTCGAAATGAGTAAAATTTTCTCCTTAGTCTCCATATATTAATCCTGGTGAACAATTAACGATATTTCTTCTTGAAAAGCGTCAATCCAGGAGGGGGTTTCCTTCTTTCTTTTGAGGAAAAAAAAAAAGGGAGCACTTTCACAGGTATGGGACTCTTATCTCTCTAGGTGGCAATATATCTCCTTATATCTATGTAACGAAGACTTCAGGTAATGGTTCACGTAGATTTAAGAGGGAGAAATATTGTTTTTCACAACTCTCTACGTACGAACATGTGTATTTAACGGTCTAGATTCATTGAGTAATTTCAAACTCAAGTAAATACACGTGATTTATAATTATTTTCAGAGCTCAAAACAATATTCCGAGTACTTTAAAAAAGCCAATGAATAAGAGCTGCGATTTATATTTAATTTTTTTTTTTCCTTAAAGATCCACATGTTTCAGAAGTTAGTTTCTCAGTCTATATAAATATGATAACAGAAGAATCGAATGGGGTGCATTTCTTAAGAGAAATTACTAACTTTTCAAAACACTCTTGAAGTAAAATAGAAATCCATAAATCAGATATTCAATTAACCGATGATTAGGCGAGACAATAATTGGAAGATTATGGTTCATTCAGCTCATAATACTTTCGTACGAGCGTCACCAACCGAAACGATAGCTGTAATATTACGAACATCTGTTCATTCGCTTATTCAAGTCTTGTGTGAGTCACGCCACTGCATAGTTGGCAACTCACACCACAGGCGGATCTAATCCTGACGACTATGGTAAGTACAGGTGAACAGTTACTTATGGATCTTGTGTACACATACAGTAACCACAAGCGTTCCACCTGAAATTCATTGAGTGGGCCGGCAGGTGTCCGTCAGTGGCGAGCGAGAGGAAATAGGAAACGCCGCATTTCCTCTCCATTGAAGCCAGCATCGAGTCACTAACCTTTTGCTACCTACGCCTCTCACGCACCTACATACACACCACGGCCCTCCGTCTCACCCCACGGCCGGTATGTTGGCTATCGGATAGCGGGTAGTTAGTTTCTGGGCCATGAAAGTTGTGACGCGAATCCATGCCGTTCTTAAAAGGTCGCACGTATATGCATTCCATATTTAAAATCTAACACTCCTTTGTAAATGTCCATCGAGAATACAATTGAAATCTCCCCACAGCTTATTGAATAAGAGGGATGTTGACCACAATAGTATCGACAATGTTTGAAAGTAAAAATAAAATGTCCACAACGGGAACTGAAAAGGGGTATACTTTCATAGCTTTTTAGTTATTACCCATAAAATTACGACACTTTCATATACAGCTTTTATTAGATGACAGGGGATTCATCATCAGACGCTTTTACTGCAAGGGGGAAATTTCTGTTAAGATCACACTTCTGTTATATAGTAGTTAATGTATGGTACAAGTTGATACTCCTTCATTACAATGCGAAAGTCGGTTAAGACTTATTTCGATATTCTTAAAAATCAGGCATCTAATCTTAACTCAGTTTTCAAGCTTCTGCACACACATTCGTTGAAACTGACCTGCAAAGCTATTGTCTAAAATGATAAGATAAATATAACCGTGTAAGCTATACGAATTTTAAATCGCTAAAGTATGAAACTAAACTGAACTCCGACTATCTGTTTGCTGACTATCCGTATATCACTAAAGAAAAAGGTTACTTTTAAAATATAAATTGATTACAAGAAAGAATTTCTATACGTTTAAGAAATTAATCGAAATTTTAGACTTTCCGTCGCACAATTAAATAATAATAAAAACATTAAACACAGAATCCTGAACACTGGAATAAGCCGACGAAGCCAAATTTAATATTACTAATTCGAACACTGGAATAATGGTCTGCGGAAGGCCCAAAGAATTTCGAAAACATAAAATTCTAAATAAGGGACAAAAACAAAAGCACATTAATTTTCTTCTTTTTTTAGTGCTTTTAACATTTAATCGGGTTATCTTTATGATACGCATAAAAAATGTCCGATTACTTTTAACCAGACATTGTATGCAGTTCATTTGAAACTTTTGAATACTTTAGTTTTGGGATTATCTTTGTTGTCCTGTTTTTCGCGTGCGCAAGTGCATTGATTAGCACGGATAATCAAGATTTCAGATCATGTCTTCCTTCACTAGAAACCACCTGATAAGAGTCCCGTCGGCTATCAAAGAACGTCCTACAAAAACTTCAAAAGATTTCACCCACGAAAATTTTAACGACTTAATAAATAAAAAAATATAAATTGTACGCTTATCTTGAGAGGTATTTGAAATCAAACTGTAACGAAAATTTTAAAATATTAGCAATGTACTTTTATCAGAAAAAAATAACATTTGATTAAGCGTATATTTCCTTTACCAAAACATATGGTACAGTATAACATAAAAGCAGCTAAACGAACATATACGTCGAGGCAGTTTTTTTTTTTTTTTCGGAAAAAGAGAAAGAAAAAAAAAAGAAAAAAAGAAACTATCGTCTGTTAGGCCAAACATTTTTCCATCTTTTTTTATTCTTCTTCTTTAATTTCAGTATATAGGTCGACAAATACTCGTCTTTTCAAATAATATAGAACCACTAAAATATCGGTAAAAAATTGGTGAGGAAGGGGTATAATCGAACGCAGGCGGCGAAAAAAGGCCAGAACGGGAGAAATTGTAACCCTCTTCCTCCAGCTGTAGATGAAGACAGCATCAATGAATGGGTACACACTTCTAAATATAGAGTTTAGAGGGGGGGGGGGGGAGAAAGAGTTAAAAAAGAGGGATGTCACAGCCGCTCAAAGGGGAAAAATCGAAAAAAAACCGGGGACTTCAGCGGATATGAGAAAGCACTATTGTCTTGAGAAAATACGTCGTTCTTAATACAACGCAAAAATATAATTAGCGATTTCGAAATTTTATATCGTGTTTGAGGCAGGAAAAAAATCGATCTTCATCGGTACGTTACACAAAAGCGACGATAAAATGCTTCCGTGAGATTATTTGAATTTTTTACTGATCAGCCCCTTTTACTCATGACAATTAAATATTACAATAGGGATCTCAGAACATTAAGATTATAAGCAACAGTCACACACTACAATATAACTCCACTCTGTTATTGAACCACTGTGGTACAGACAAAATTTAAGATTTTTGTCAGATTATTTACAGGATGGGGATCAATTATACGAAAATAGCTCCATAATTCCTTCATAAAAACTCAAATTCTGCCCATAATAATCAGCTGTAAAACAAATAAATATAAATTAGTGTAGAAGTAAACATTTTAAGATCTTCAACACGTTATAGCCACAAGATGGATACGAAGTATTCATGGTTTAAAATTTTCTGATAATTTAAAAATTATGATTTAATATCACTAAGAAAAAAAAAGAATTTTTATTTAAATACACAGAATTCTCAATTAATTTAAGAGGGAAAAAGATATTTAAAAAGATTAATTTTCGGCAAGATAGCGAAAACTAGCAGTTTCATGCATAACAGGCGCCAGAGTGAGCAGTAATCACGAATATCTAATAATGGCGTTTTTCTCCCAAGCTGATGAAAGTTAATTTATGTAATAATATGTAAACGCAATCCACCACAATTGCTAGTCCTAATTATCTTATGTCTCATCTGCAATGCAGCCCCACGATATGCACAGTTAACCACTTCATTGGCGATGATAAAGCAATTTTCCAGCCACCACAAACCCAAACAATCACGACGACGGGAGGGGAAAGAAGGGGTGGCAGCAGGGGATAAGCTACTAACGGGTAAGGGACCCACGCGAACAACAACATGCTGTACGCGTGCCGTACTACTGAAAAACTACCACCTGGATGTTTCACCTGGTTTAAAGTTGGGGGGTAGGATAAGACGGCTAGTTTCTGACTATGCGCCCCGTCTACCTTTTGCATATCGACAGCTGGCAAGAAAAGCAGATTTCTTTCTATTTTCTTTTCTCGTCTCCCCCCCTCTTTTTTTTTTACTCTCGGCAGCGAGACAATGTATAATAGGGAGCATGGGCATTTTGGTTATATATTCTTTTTCGGCGTGCGCTTCACAAACGATCTCTGCAGACCTCTCTTATTCTCTTGGTGATGCGAAACTTCTTTGAGAAATGACCCAAGGCAGGCAGACTGCCTTGCAGGATCGATTGAACCGACTTGCAAGCTTCTCCGTACTTTAATGCGTGCGTACCTTTGTTTTAGATAGATATCCCGAACGATACTGTCAACTATTTAACCCAATAAAATTACTTATTCACACCCTCATGAACACACTAAGTAGAAATAAATGTGCATTATATATAAGGGAAGTCACCCAACCCGAATAGAATTTTACAATTTAACTCTTAAAACATAAAGTGGAAATTTAATTAGTAATACATTTTTTCCAGAATTATACGACAAAATACAGATTTTATAACAACGATACGAACTTTTTTTTTTCAAAGCATAAATTTTAATAGATTGGCAACGTAATAAGTTTGAAACGTTGCCTCTCGTTTGGATACACCTGCCATTTTTAAGCAAGGACTGACACGGAAAATAAGGGGGGGGGACGAAAAAAAGGGGAGCTTTGCATTTATTTAACATCCATCGATATCTATTTTGTGCAAATCATTTATAGATATAAATCTTCTATAGTGCAGAATCTGAAAAAACTAAAATTAAATGCTGAAAATAAATAAATAAATAAAAAGACAACGTATTTTTATCTGGAACCCTGGAAGTTTTTCTTTGTTCATTTGTCCCAAAAGTTTTGATTTCGTTCGTTTGCCTGCGCACATTTGCCTGGGTATACTGCAGCCTAATTACTTAAAAACATAAAACATTAAGCACAGATCACCCAGACTTTTCAAATTTCAGTGTTGTTCAAATAAATTATTTAATAGATTTTAAGGAACACGTTTCTGGAAGGAAAATATGCATAAAATTATACAAATAAAATTCTGGAACACTTTGGATTAAGAGAGATTTTAAAACAAAAGTATATTAACACTGCACAAGCAAAACTTTGAAAACAGCTTGTGTTTTCGCAACACTAAATCGACAAAAGCCTTTGCTAATGTGACCAAAAATAGAAGGCGCATTGGGAGGATAACTTGATCTCGAAACAATAGCAGTAGTACATACCGATCCTGACCAGATAGCCTTTATTAATAAATATTCCATCTATAGCACAGTTCACCATTGAAAAACCGGCCATGTAGAACACAATAGACACCTACACAGAGCACAGCGCCCAGTTCCTTTTCACTATCGGGCTTGAATGCGGCGCGCGGGGATGCAGGGAATGAAATAGAGAAAGAAGAAAAAGAGCAGGTGATGGTTTGTCCTTGGTATTGTCCGATCACAGACCCAGGTCAGCTCAGTTAGTGTTGTCATTCGGTCTAAATAGCGATACAGGGGTGGGATATGGAGCGGCCACAGCCTCACAGTCTCACTTTGTGGAAAACCCCCGCCGATACAGACATAAACAAAAAGTAAAGGATGCTTAGTTTTGTTGTAATCGTTTTAGTTGCCAGCTCTTTTTTTTTCGATACACTGTTGATGTCCATTTCATTTCCGCAGACTATATGAGGGAAGTTAACACAAGCTTATCACTGTGGGAAGACGGATTAAACAGATAGAAATCCCGTTCACAGCATTTGATGCAAAAAGTTGTTATTATTCCAACTATGGATCACCGAATTACAATGCTTAAACCCTGAATACACGTGGTAATGCTCGTGGATTTAACGGGCTATACCAGATGACAATGGGTATTTTTTACAAATATATCAGAATTTTTATTAGGATCATGTTTTTACTCGGAATAAATACAGCTGCTATCAAAGGACGATTTTAAAGGAACAATTTGGGAAAAGCTTATTACAAATAATTAACATGAAAATTAACATATTCAAGATCTATTTCAGTTCAAATTCATTTATATTGTTTGCGGATTTTTTTAAAACAAAAATGAAAAATAACTTTTCTTTTTTTGTCTTCTGTATGAAAAAAAGATGAAAAAGAAGAAGCAAACGGGGGGGGGGGGGAGTTTTTTTAAGATAGAATAATTAACTGTGTGACTTTGCATCAAAACTTTAGTAAGTGACCTTTGAACTCCACGTGAATCAGATTAAGGAAGAACATATGAGATACGGGGCCCGAAAATCTTTTAGCTTTTTTTTTCTTTCTTTCTTTTTTTAAACGGAAACAGAAATTCTAAATAAGAGGTGCACCAATCCCTAATTATCTCTCGCTCTAGACAAAATACTAATGAAAATGAAAGTTCGTGGTCATGGATCAAGTCTTTTGCCCATAACAGTTTCATGATAACGCTTTTTTTATGTTGAATTAAAAAACAAAAAGTCATAACAGATAACGGACATAAAAGAAATATTCTCTATTAATGAAATATTTAAAATTTAGAGAAAAATCTGCAGTAAGATGGCGAATTTTTCATTTTCCCCTTTATCATTTAAATTATCATGAAACTCATTAACACTTCTCTTTAACTCATTACCTCTAACACTCAATCCTTAATTGATGATAGGACTTAACGAAAAGAAACTGCATAAAAACGTAAGCAAAATGCGAATAACACAATGAATCAGTACAACTGATAATAAAATAGCACACAATGCACCCAGTCGACAATTACACAAATAAGTACAAGAATTTTAAAATGAAAAACTTGTATGAGACCCGACGAGAATACATACTGGTGAGAGAAACAGACGTAAAGAACCCATAATGAACAGTAAAGAGAGCTATAAAATCACGAGACATAAGAAAACAGAGTAAAGCACGTCTTTTGTGCCTCATTAATCAGCCACTAAATCTCACTTTCTCTTTTATCTTCGTTCAATAAATTACAACACTTATTTTTAGCTCAAGCTCCAGACATGCAAAAATGCACAACAAAGAGGAGAATTGGGGGGGGGGGGATTTTAAGAATAAATAAGCACTGGAAAGATTGCACGATGAGCTTTTGAATTTTAATTTGGGATATCTCAATGAGTAAGAAAACCTGAAATGCTTATAAATCTCTCCACTCTTTTGATGAAGCAATCTGAAAATACAAAACCATGAAGATGGGTTGACGTACCAATATCCAGAGATTCTAGATAAGTCAAAGATTTGCTTTTATTGCTTTTGAAAACTGGTGATTCAAAAAAAATTTTGAAAGAGCATTATTTTCGAATTCTCACATAATCTATGGCATACGTACAAAGTTTTCAACAAAATTATTTGACTTCCTTAGAATTCTTGATAAGTTAATTCTTTCACTAAGAGAAGTATTGACCTCACTAAAAAGTAAAGAAAAAGAAAGCTCAACATTTAAAGAATAGCTTCAATTTTAACAAATTTTGACTTCAAAATACTCTACACACGCCTACACATCTAAACTAACAGTAATTTATCTCCGAAATGTTATTTTTGTACGTTGGTATATAAATAAATACTTTAAAGAAAATGGTATGAAATAAAAAAATTTAAAAATTAAGTGTGCAATTGATTTATATAACTTTTTTTTTACACCAGTTTAATGGAATAAATCAAACATATACGGAGTAGAGGCAAATCATTCAAATGTTCAACAGTCCTATGTACAAATATAGCATAACCAAACAAAGTTTAGGTACTTGACATCAAATAGACTCGGCTTATAAACACCAAGGAGTGATGTATTTTTACATACATTTTGAATTTTTTCTAAAACTTAGCAATAAGCATCCAAAGGGGGGGGGGGAAAGGAACATTCTCATTTTCCATAAATTTGTAAACCAAGTCTTAAGTTACTTATAGTTTTTATTCGCAAAATAAAATGCTTCCGTTTGAAAAGTGCACGTGTTCATAGCACTGCACGGTATTAACTGCATATCCATTCCATGGGCGAGGGAGGTGAATTTATCATTTCCACGTGGCACCGCTACAGTGACAAAAGGAGATTCGACTCCTCCTCACAGAAATATGATGCGTCATACAGAGAGAACGATTCTCCTCATCCTCCGGATGATGAGGAGTAGGGATGATAGAGGTTGCCGACTTCCGACTAGCCGCGAGACGACATTCCGACAGCGCCCCACCCCCACATGCGCAACAGCTGTAGCGAATGGTGGGGTGTGGGGGGAGTTAAATGATGAGTCGGAAGCTCTAGGTGCATTACAGAAATAATTAATCTACAAAAAAATTGGAAATGCTGAGAAAACCGAAGAAAGTTTTTAAAAAAATTGTATTACAGTAAACCAGATTTGTCGTCAAATTATGACGTGTTAGTGAATAATAGACCCTAGATACAGGAAGCTCTGGCATCAGAAAAAAAGGCATTTATAACGGACAAAATGTGAAGCTATATCCCCCCCCCCCCCCTATCACATTCTTTACAACTGACTTCTTAAAAAAAATTATTTTACTATTATTAAGCTAAAAATTAAACAGAAAATATACAGTAAACGTGATATTTATTTCTAATGCAGAAACCTGTGCAGAAAGTCCTTAGGTATAAAGTAAACGCGATATTGAAACATACATTTTTTAAATACAGCCCTTCTCTTACTTTTCCCTGGCGTCAGAGAAGCTGATATATAGTAAACCATAAAATAAAGTTATTGTGTTGATGCATGACTAATGTGCGGGAACAATAAGAATTTGAAGTTAGGCGTTAATTATAGAGAGGAAAATAAACTAGAGAAGTCATTACGTACATTTCAGGAAGCAGAAATGTATACCTCATAACAAAGTCTTGGTTGTTTGGCATACCAAACATTTCATGCTTCTCAGTATAAATTACATGCTTCTCAGTATTTATTTTCTATTAATCTATGATTTTATTTAATAAGCGTGACCCAAGGAAATCTCTGATCAATTTTTGCCATGTACACATATAGGGTTTGAAAATTACAATAAACTTTTAAAGAGACTAGTTTTTCAACTGATTTTAAAAGTGTGCTTCTAGAGCTCTGCTTCGTGAACTCGATTGGACACAACTTGAAGCCTGTTACTAATGCAATGCCCCGAATCCATGACAAAAAAGTTTTAAATTTATGCCACTTTAAATTACACAAACAGAATTTATGACACTATTTCGCGCTTCCAGTCTCGATAGAAATGCATGTTAATATATTTAATACTCTTTTTTCTTGTTTTTTGGGGGGCATAAACTCAAATATTTGACTGAAAAATTATACATGTGTAAAATTATAAATATAGTAATGATAATTTGCGTGAGAGTAAAGCGAACGCATGAATATAAATGAAAAACAAAAAAGAGAATGCATTAAATAGCTTCGGAAATGTATTCTGTCAAAATCTGAGTTAACTAACACTAACTAACACACACACACACACAGTTTATTTATCTTACTGTCCTTAAATATAATTTATCAAAATCGAATCATGCCGATGATAATTCTCGGAAATGTAGATGGGGGAAAAAAGGGGGGGAAGACTCTAAACTATTACAACATAAAGGGTTAGGCAGTTATATTTTTCGATAAACATTACAGAAATGTACGTGATTCTCCCCCTTTCACTAAATGAATGCCCTTGTTTTTTCTTGACAAGAGCATGGAAGACCGTTGGTAAAGGTTAAATCCTCAGCAATCGTCAGGACATTCATTCAAGGTTTCAAAGGGAGGAAATCTAATGTTTCGAGACGAGGGGAGGGGTGCCCTTTTCCTTCCGGGGGGGAGGGAGGCTGCGCGCATACGAAGGCACGCGACATCTGTACGCGACAGGAAATGGAAACGCATCTTTCGGAGGCATTCGGCACAATCCATTACATGCGGTGTGGCATATGCCCGCCGCCCCAAAGGAAAGCGGGATGCATGCCCCTTCCATCCGGCATAAGTTTGCGACAAAAGGCAGAAATTAATATTTTTTTTTCTTCTCTCGGTCCTTTTTCGAGAAATGTTTCTAGCATTGTAGAAACTGTGTTATTTAAAAACACGATGGCACTCAGTAGTTTTGAAAGTTGAAAGAGATTTACCCAGTCCATTTAAAGAAGAAATGAAGTTGTTAGGATGGGCGGAAGAATTCACGCATACAAAAAATTGAAGCCATTAAATTTTGCACAATTTCCGAAAACAAAAAAACCCTCACTAATTTTCAATTTTTATGATGGCTAATGAATATGTCCTACTTCGTTCACACTTCGTGTGTATTTGTAGTTAGGCAACTATGTAAAATAAGGTACACAAAGGTTAAAAATATCGAATTAAACTAGCCCCTTAAAAATTAAATTACTGCAATCGGTAGATGGTTTTTCAGAATCACTGATTACATTACCAAAAGGCCTAAAATTATACAAAAACAGTTAGTTGATATGAGTTAAATCATTCATTATTAATTTAATTTTCTCCACAAAGTATATTTTCTAAGTGAAAGGGAGGAAAGCGAAATTTTTTGCATTCATTTCCATAGATTTTTTGCCATTTGGAATCGATGCATCCCTGCGTGTAAGTTGAGAAGTGCCTCGGCCTTCTGAAAATGATTAGGAGATACACAATAAAGAATTTATGGATGTAGATGACTATAAGATACAAGGAGATAATTTCTCATACGTAATGCGTCTTTGTTAAAACATTTCTGCAGCATTTACTTTTAGACAAATTATTACTTTTAATAAACTTACTTTACACACGTTTAATTTTATAAGACAATATAATTTTACACTTTTGATCCAAAGAGCTAATTAATAACTGTTTTAAATAAAAATATTATTGCTTAAAAAGGTAGTATAGAAACCTAATCACTTTTTCTTTTAAAAAATTGCGTATATCAAATTAAATATTCAAGCTAGCTGTAAATATTAACATATTCATATCATACAGGAAAAGACGACTTCTATGAATTCATAATACACTGCGTCAAGTGATAAAAGTTTCTTGTAATCACTGTAGTGGCATTAACATAACAAAAATAATATTTTTGGATATTTAAGTACTTATCTGAAAAAGTAAAAAAACTGTTATAGTAAAAGAAAAGTAACAAAGTATTAAGGAATGAGTTAAAAAAGACAAGTTACGCAAGAGCTTTATAAACATGCTAAAGGTATAACTGGTTTCTTTCTCTAAATTGTGTAGAGGTCCCTGACGGCAAAATAAGTCAGTAGTTGCTAAGTTTAGGCGCCCATGAATTAAAGACGAAGGACTCCGAGCTTCGAACGAAATAACGAGTTCTCAGTTTGAACTTTTCAGTTAGTTTTTGTGGGTATTTCGAGACCTACATACACAAGAAGCATGGACAATCCTGTTTGATTCTGAAATAACTATAAATTAAAGAACTTTAGATAAGGCTCAGTCATAGAAAACTGCAGTCCAAATTTTCTTCGACTATATTGCTGTCCGAAAGCTAAACTCGCATTTAAATAGGGGGGGGGGGGGGTCAGCAAAATGATAACATGTCAATCCCAAATAAACTCGTCCCAATTCAGTGAGAGAAAAAAAAATTTGGATTACAAAAACATAATTAAATTAGTAAAATGCAATTTCAAGTACAACTAAACTATTTGTAACAAGTGGTGTTCCTGTTATTCAGAGTATGAAAACTTTAAGCTAATTTCAATATCGTTCTAAAAAGGTTTATTTTGGAAGATAATTTAATAAAATATTTCCTTCTATTAGCACTGTTGATAATTTAAACACTGGAATTAACCTTTGGAATTGATTCTGAGAAGTACTTTCAAAAAAAATTTCGTTCAAAGTTTTCAAAAGATTGTAATAATTTCGAATATAAAAAAAATCAAACTATATCGTCTTATAAGTTATGCAATTATAAACGCAGAAAAGGAGATAAATTAAACGATACAGCACTGGACATTCTTTCAAGAATTAATCAAGAGGAAAAAATTGTATTATGCCATCAATAATTAGCTTTCAAACTTCTAACAAGCAGAACTGCACTTGAGACCAATGGCTCAATCATGATGGGGCGTTACGCGTCAAGTGACCCAAGTTGTCTATGATCAGCTAAAATAAAGGTAATTCTATGCTTAATTTTTAACAAACCCGTACCTCGAAGAAAGGGGAACCCCCCCCCCCCTAAAGAGCTTCAAGATGGGCCATTGCTTCGGACAGACAAACACAGAAGAAACAACAACAACAACAACAAAAAAGGAAATAATAAAACATTACTATGACATCATTTTTAAGGAGAGATTTCATGAAGCTTTTCATGGTGTATATCTTTGATTTAATTCAACGAAGATGTAAAGCCATGAGTAGAGTTAAATCGAACACTTTCTTTTTCAGTTACAAGTAATAGCTAAACGGTGAAATTCAAATTTAAAAACCAAAATAGTAGTGTCATATACAATTGCTAGAATTCCTTTTCATAAAGGGATAACGAAACAACAGAAAATAAAATCGGTCGTTTTAAAATAAGGAATACATGCCATGAAATATATAACTCCTTCTGGATGGAGTTACTGCAGATAAATGCAAAATATGGTAAAAAAACACATAAATGAAAAAAAAAAGAAGTGAGGGGGACATAGCGACATTCCCCCTCCCTCCCCGTAACGGCGGTAAAATCCCCGAATTTAATGCTAAAGACATCAAAAATGTCGCCATACTTCCACAGCAAGATAAGGAAGATCCAAAATCAGGAGCCGAAAAGAGAGAAGAAAGAAACACATGACTCAGAAAGCCGTAAAAAAAGGCGTATTTGAAGGGCCCAAGTAACTGTGTTAGGCAGAGGTAACACTCTACGTTCCCCTGAACTCCTCCATCCCCTTCACTCCATTTCTAATAAGAAAAAAAAATAAGAGCTCGTAAAGGGGCTGCAAGAGGAAAAGGAAAAGATCCAATTTCAAAGTACTATTCATTTTTTCATGAAGAGTTCTTTTTTTTTTTTTCCATCAAGGTATAAGAAATAGAAGCAGGAGAGGGTTGATCTCCCCCCTCCCCCCAACCGCGAACATAAAAAAATTAATAAAAAGGAGGAAAACCCTTCTTGAAGACGTACCCAGTCATTAACAATGGATATTAGATTTTGAATTAAATTCAGGCTTTTACTAAATACGATGAATGCATTATGGAACCTACATATTCTTCTATAAATACAAAATCAACCATTACTTTTAAATTTTATTTGCAATTAGTTTGTTGCTTTTAGACATTAACCAACATTCAAAACCAAAATTCAAAAAGTTAAAAGGAACAATTAGATCTCACTTAACATTTCAAGAAGCGCTGAAGCTGTAAGTGTTGAAATTTTAAGGAAGGTTTTATTTAAGAAATTACGGAAGAATTATCTCTAAACTCTAGCCAAAAGCTTTCAATAATATTGCCTAGAGATAGACTGCTTTTCCTGTAGAACTAGAGAAGAAAAGCAATGTCTCTTTGAGTGCATAGTTATATTTGTTGTACGTAAAGAGTTCTAATTTAAGACTTTTTACTACCACACATTTGTGTATTCATTCTTTCGCAGAGCAAGAGTTCAGATTTGCGCGATTTTAAGCGAAAATAAATCTTCCTGTGTATTAAAAAACGAACATAAATGTAAATAAGTACGTCCGCCTGTACGCTCATAAGTATGTGAGCATTACATAATATTCTATTCATAATTTCTATATATTAACAATGCGTCTGTAATTTAATTTCGATCCCGCAATCAGTTTATTGAAAATTGAATAATTCCTACTGGCAGTTGAACGTGACATATAAAGGAAACATTTATGAGTGTTAAGGTTTATTATTTTTATATAAATGGTTCGGGTTTTTTTTTTTCGAATTAAAAATGGTTAATAACGGAGAAACGACCGACTGCCGGAGCCGTCTCTCGAGTCACGGATTTTGCAATCCATATATCCTTGTCTCATCAACTTGAGGTGGGTGCTCTCAAAACAAACAATGTCGGCGATATTATGATCCTTCTTCAGTTTGGTTTGTTAATCCATAAATATTTTGTTCCTTGATCCAGTCTATACTTTTAATATATTGTGCGAGCGTGGCTTCAAGGACACATACATCTCTCAACGAAAATTTTAGAAATCTGTTTACAGGAAATCGCATTTATATTTAAACTCTTTAAACGTAATTTAATTTTTTAAAGGACACGGCCTTGCTTTATACACGACAATCCCTTTCATAATCTTTAATAAATAGCATTTTATTATAGATATCAACTAAAATTTGAGGATTTTTTTTACATAATGGACGAAATTAAAGTTTGGAAAAGAAGAAAAAAAACTAATTTTTTCGTAAATGATTCATTTTATTAGAATTTAAAATAGATTACAAAGCGGTTAAATATGGTATATAATTAAAAATTTATAGAGACCGGTTTGCGGTCAATGGCAACAAAAATTTGAAAGTAATTTGTAGATAATAAAACGTTTAACATCGTAACGAAAGCTCACAGACAGAAGAGAGGAGAGTAAAAAAAAAAAAAAAGAAATGAACAACTTGGGAAATAACTCCCTTATATGTTAGATATTAACTCTCTCTCCACATGAGCCAATTCCTTCAATTTCACTACCCATCGATTCTCAACACTCTATTAACTCGGAAAGTACCTACACGTGCAATATAACGCGAAATTGGCACTGCCAGGTAAAAAACGGGGATCCGCGATGATAAAAAAAATATACTGCCAAGAAGCTTTGAATGTCTACTTTTTTACCAGCGAGGCCTGTTGGCAGCGTGAACAGGAGGAAAACGGGCCCCCGAAGTCCATATGGCCAGCATCATCATCATCATCATCATAGGCCTATCTGACTTTACAGCGACAGCTGGTAGGCCCGAAGTTAGGGGAAAGAAAATACCTGGGGGGTTTCAGCAAAAGACGCGAAAGAAAAAGTCCGACAAAAAAGACCAGCGCGTGAGCTACGCGTGCCGCCGTGTGCGCTTTTATAACACTTCTTTCAGACTCTCTCCTTCAGGTTCGAATCTTCTGGCAGTTACTTTTATGTCGTAGATTTTTTTCCTGGGGTGGGAAGAAAAGGGCGCTACGGGGTAATTAATGCGATGGGGGAAGGGCAAGAGATAACCTTTTGCGAAGGGGGAATATCCATCCCCCTCCCTTGCCAGATATAAGAAGGTATGTACGCCCGTCCCCCCCCCCCCATAAGGGGTGAAGTAAAAAATTTATAGCTTAAAATCGGTAAAATGGCAGGGGCGATAAACAACTAAATGGGTCCTAGGTACATTAGATCCAGCCTTTTCCAATGTGGGGGAAAAAGGAGTGATCTTTTACTCAGGTACAAGACATTAAAGGAGTGCCTGATACATTAATATATATATTTCAATAAATTCAGTAAACATTTGTATATATTACATTACAATTAAACAGCTATTAAAAAATTGCTCCATATCACGGTGTAGAACACGATGTCACCGTACTTCTTGATCTGACAACGATTTTCTGACTGCCTGTAATAATAGTTGAGGCACCTGTTATCGTATGCACGTTGACGGAGTTTGACGTAAGTTAACATTTACCTTTTAAATATTTATGCAATCCATATTTATAATGCAACACGTAATAATTAAAATATTCCAAAAGAGAAAAAGAAAATTAACTTACCTGCTATCCTTAGAATAGCAGAAATATATAGCACCAATAGTAACGTTGGGTGATGCATTATTACTAAAACACGGAATGCTGACTCTTCGAGCCACCTTTGACCTATTAAAAAAAGGAAAAGAATTAGAGAATTTTTAAAAAATCTTCTAAAATCTTTTAAAAAATTTAAGTTAAAATAACCTTTATTTTAAAATATCTTAAACATGTATCAATAACGTGCTATCGAAAGATACATAGGCGGTTAAATTCAACAACAATGCAATTTAATCTAAATAAATATCCTGTAATGAAAAGGGACAGAAAATTTCAGATTTTTCAAATTGTATCAAAATATTGTACGCAGTATTGTATCTAACTGAAAGGGCAAATTATTTTCCAAATAAATATTTCATAAAATAATTAATTCAAATATTTGCATTAAATGTTTGATTGAACATCAGTTAAAATAGAGAAATCTGAAGTGTTATGTGTATAGTAAATTAACTCTGCTGTTGGACGTTGTCTTGTTATCGTTAAGATGTAGATATTTCTCTTTCTACGTGCGTCAGGACTCAGCCAGATTTCGACTTGACTTTTACAGCCTAAATTTCAAATAAATATCATAACATTATGCTCACGTGTTCTTTAAGGAGTATGAAATTGTGAACCACTTTGAATTCTAAATTGAGGATCTAAACTGCAAGCCTCCCTCGCCTTCATATACATACACACATAGACACAAATGAATAATTGATCTTCAGACCAAACATTTTCGATAAGAAAAATCCTTACATATTCAGAACAAGGTATTATTTTTTCGTGTATAAGCACAAGGACATAAATTTCTCCTAGGATAAAATAGGCTGAACAGGAAAAAAATAAGTCCTTTCAATAAACTTTTAAAATTTATTATTTCAGTTATTAATCTTTTGAAAATGAAACAATAAATTTGAAGATAATATAAGTTTAATCTTACTCCAATTTATTGCTACTTTTTACCCAAAATTATATATACAAGTGTATGACAATGAATTGTAATGTACATCGATGTGTTTTAATAACAAGTAAGCGGTATAGTCTTCTGTAAATATTAAAATACGTAAGAATAAATGTTTTCTTTTTCTTTTTTTCCCCAGGCATGAAGATTGGTTGATTCACATGTGAAATAAAGCGCTGAAATTGTTTTAAATATTTTTGTTGCCTAATGACAAACAGAACCGGTAGGAAAAAAAAACTACCTCGTTGAAAATGTGAGGAAAAACGTTTCGTTCACCGCTCGATACCTAAAAAAGATCGAAGAGAATATCTTGAAAGGTTAAAAAAAAAATCGTCTGCTCACACACATTCAGGAGCCTAGTTGTGCTGATCACCTTCACAGACGGTGGGTAGACTAAAAAATCTATTGCCAAAAAAACTTTTAAAGAAGAAACGTGGCAGACCGCAAGCGAAGCAGTAGGTGTAGCCAAGGAGCTAAATGCAGCCAGAAGAGAAAGAAATGAAAAATAAACCAAAGAGAGTCTTAAGATTCACTTTATATTAGTTAACAGCCGCGCGTTAATCAAGTTCCCCGACATAAATCACCCCGTGCGGGGTAACCGGATTAGTGTAATACAATATAATCGTTAAGATACGTGGAAATTAAGTTTTAATAACAGAGTTCTGAAATTATTAAATCTGCCCAAAGTCTATATAAAAATAAATGTATTAATCGATATTCAGTTTAACACTCCAGCTAAGTAATGAAGATAATAATTTTGCGTGCGAAACTTTAATATATTTTTATAGTTATTGCTTTTCTTAAAACTGGCAAAAATAAACATTCTTCAACCCACGTTTATTATAAGAATTTCGTTCATACATAGTCACTTTACTAAAACAGCGTGTTAGCTTAACGGATTTTAAAAATTATTCATATTGCAATAGCAACAATCTGTTTTACTACAACAAGCTGTTGCGCTGGAAGCTATTGATTTTATAGAACACTGATTTCCGAAGCTTCTGAAAATATTTTACTAACCTTATCAGTTGAGGAACAATGTTCCTTTAAATTGCTTATGCGATGACGATTGATATTTAAATAAAAGTGAATGAAAATTCTGTACTCTTCATTAATGATCTGTAGCATTAGTACCTAAGTAACTAATACTTTGAACTGCGACCAATAATTTTAAATATACCCTTTCTTAATGTTTTCCGCACTATTAGAAAATACTCCAATTCTTTGGAATATTATTAAATTATATATAAACACACAGATGACTATAACTTCAAATTAGAAAATAACATTTATGAAGGGCTACAAAATATTACCGACTATTCGATTCTTTGGTGGTCTAGTATTTTGTGTCGTCGATTGCTTACATGAAATATATTCGTTTACATTGTATACCAATAATCAATATGAATTGAATACCAGTAAAATAAATCTAAATCATCATAGAGATTGTAAAATCACGCAATAAATGTAAAATATTGCATCCTTTTGACCAATAAGAAAAAAAACCAGAATTACTTATGGGATGACCCAATAAACCAGAACACATAGTATTAATGAAATCAGACACACCTATGCATAGTTTTGCTAAAAATTATTGTAAAGAATTTAGAAAAAAAAATGTCAGCAATATTCATAATTGTACTAAACACAAACTCATAGGAGAAAAAATTTACTATTCGGATAAATGTGTTTTTTTTTCTCGCTTCTTTTGAATAAATTACAAATTTTTGAACTCTACGAGGATACCAGAAACATCTTCCTTTACCAGGTCTACCTCTAAAAATAGTGACTGACATGTCTGTTCCGCAGAGATTTCTTTAAAACCAAATACTATTATTAGAAAGTTTTGTTAAATGTATTTAATATAGTCTCGAAACTATGCAACGAGGAGTGGTTTCAAAACATTCATTAAAGGTAGAGTACACCGAAGAAACATAAAAATATTGGATACAAAATTAATATTTTTAATGAAATACGTCAGATATTTTCAGAATTTCAAAAAAATCTTTCACAGTATTGGTCATTCAGGCTAAAATAATTCATCAATCCATCTATCTATCTTCATGCATACATTGAGAGAGATAAACTTTTTTTTAAAAATTTATTTAGAAATGGTAAAAGTCAATTATCCTTTACAGGTTATCGTATTTTTAATTTTCCTATCTTTAGTAAATTCCTCTGCAAGCTTCACACAGATTTAGTTAAACTCTCTGACATGTCATACTGTCACATGCACCTCAATGAACTTGCGGGTAACAAACAGTCGAGTAGGATAAACGATCTCTCCTAAAATTATCCTGGGTACGCGTATTCGCGATAGCAAAAGTATCCGAGAGCTGTCGAGACAAATGCGCAATACCTTCAAAGATAGACAATGCAATTAATGAAAATAACATCATCTTTTTACCATTGTTTGATTCCAATCTGTTTACCTCAAAATATCTTAGATTAATAAAAGAATTGAATGGGCAGATAATTTTGGTACGAGATAATCAGAAAAAATAAACCACACTCTAGATATGTCACCTCTAAAAAAATAACTAAAAAATAAAAAAATAAAAAGGGTAAAACTAAAATTGTGTAACTGCAAGCGCGTTTTAATAACTACCTTCAATATGCGAACGTTACTAAAATTTAAGGTGATGAATATTTAAACAGCGAGTAACCTACAAATAAATGAGGCTAGACATATACGGACCACAAAATACAAAAAACGATTTAGAAAATAAATTTTAAATTCGGAGATGTGAACTAATAAAACAATAAAGAACGATACTTACAAAATTTAATCTTAACATTTTTCGGATTGTCTGACACTAAAACTTACATAGCAGCAAAGAAGAAACAAATAAAAGTTATATTACGATAAATATACATTCAAAGAATCCATTACGTTAATCCATGAAACTTCGTCAAAATACGAGCCCTCTCAAATATATGGAAAATAGTAACGTTCCGTTCACAGTTCAAAAAACAATATCAGAGTATACTCACGAAATTCTATAACAGCTCTTCAAAATTTACGACAGTACACACATTAATATTTTATTTTAATGTACGTATTCCAAAGTTACTAGAATCTTAATTAAAAGTCATCGAGTTCCTTAAGGGCATCTTCACTGCGATACAGTAACTAAAGGGACCATTCACAGATCTCGGATGAAGGTAGTGAAACTGCATGCATTCTGCACACCTTGTTTTATCTCTAACGTATACCTTGTTTTATCTCTAACGTTATCTTATCTCGTTTCTCCTTTTCCCACTGTTATAAATAGCTGATTTCAAATCACTAAAAATGACTTCCTGCGTTTTACAAATTTAGAAAAAGCTGTCAATCACTAAAAACGACTTCCGCCGATTTTCAAATTTATAAAAAACTGTGAGTGTCATGGGTGATAATAATCTTACATATGAACGGAACTTCAACCTTTGTTTCAAAGAACGGAAACAAAGTCAAATAACTGAAGTATAAGAAAATTCACGAAGTTTTTAAAAACTAATAAATGGATAAAATTTGAATTTAATCAATTTTCAATCAAAAATAAAGTTTAATATAACTTTATTTTATGCAATAAATACCAAATATGATTCATCAAATGAGATTCACTCAGAATAATAACATATTCTTGAGACGCTACATAAAATGACTGTGGCCTATTTCTTTTCCTTTCGTTACTTAAGTTTCTTCGTAAACTTAAGTTTATATTTAATAAACCTGTAGAGAAAGGGGGTGAGAGTGGGTGGTCATGAACGAAAATTTATTATATCCAGCTATACAACTTTAAACTCAAAAAACATACACCAGGCAAATTTTGTAAATGGGTTAAGGGAATATTTCATTTCGTCAGGTAAAGCAAAGGAATTCTAAAACACAAGCAAGTAGAAGAAACGGAAGATTTTTCAAGATTTATCGCTTGTAACAGAAAGTACCGATGCTCTCTTTCGCTGCAGTGACTACGCTCTAAAAATAACGCTGTTACATGTTTCGGCAGCACAAAACAAAGCACTCAGTTACTGCTTCATCAAACAGTACTTTAATGTAAAGCGTCCCGTAAACATAGTAATGAGGAAATGAAACAGTTACAAACAGATTCCGAAGAGAGCCAAACTTTCTATTTCCACATAGATGAATCACTTAGTTGGATTCGGGTAAACTTGTGACAAAAATTAAAGGCTACGTTCTAGATTCAGAATGCCGTTTCTCAGCAGAATGAGACGGTCGGAAATAAAAGGACCCTGACACGTGGATCATTCGCTATGGAACTATACATTTCGAAAGGCGATAAACCTGGCTGTATAAAAATTGACAAGATAAATTCATACTTTTCCCCCCCCAATATTAATAATAATAATAATAATACGAATCACTATCATTATTGTAAAATGTAATTTGCTATGCAATAAAATATTTAAACCGAATTCTTAATAATAGGGCAGAACTTTCAGAAACAATAATAATAGACGGTTATTCTAGTTATTCATGTTATAAAACTGAAATTCTTCGGTAATTTTAAAGGAATCCCCCTTTAGAGCTAAAAAACATACATTTGCAATAAGGAATTAAAAAGCCAAAATGAATTTCCATGCTTTAAAAAAATAAATAATAGTAAAAATGAATAAATAAAAATAAATAAATAAAAAATTAGAATTTAGATAAATATTAACACTTATGCTCTCTTTTTCTCTCTCACTCACACACACTTAGCCTTAATTTTACGGGAAAATTTAATCTTAGAGGATTTCAGTATCAACTTTGGCCTTATGCGAGCATAACAGAAAACGTTCTGAAATGTCTCTTTCATAATGTATGGTGAGTGGGGGAAAAAAAAATTCTCTTCTAGAAGAGAAATGGGTCAGCGGCCAACTAAGTAGCTAGACTGGCGGCGACAATAAAAAGGCAAGATTATAAACACCTGGTGCGCTCCAGATCCAATGAAATCGACATAGACGACACAAAGATAAACACATAGAGAGGCTATCCATCTTCAGAGGGGGTGATATTCAGAAGGAATATGTTTACAGAAAGATTTAAAGGAAGAAAAAAAAAAAAATCTGGACGGAATTGTTTAGTTAGGCAGGAGAAACGAACTCCAGTGTTTCCAGTCCAAGTTACGCTTATATGAAAAAAGAACAAATTATTTTACGTTTTAATTGTTCCCCTCCTCTCCCTTCAATTTATTTATTTGTAATTAAATACAAAATTTACATAATGTTTTTCGCGATAAAAGACAATGTGAAATATTTTAAAGAAAAATACATGTTAAAATTGCATATAGATTTTAAAATTGCATTTACCCACTTTATATCTGCTCGGCACTTTTCGAAGAGTAAAAATTATTTCCTTTTCGAAAATTCCCTGTACTAATAAATGACTTGCACATAAAGTTGGCATTATAACTTAAACATTACAATACAATTACTCACCTTTTTAAAATTCATTATCTCAATATTTTAAACATTTAAAAAGAGGAGAAATATTAGCCGAAGTTTTTCTAAAAAATTAAGCCAGTCAAATGACATGCTCATATGTTAAACAATTTTATAGAAAGCTTTAACTAAATTACTTATTTAAACATACTAACTTATAATGTTATTTTGAGGTATACGAATACAACTAATAAATCACAAATATAAACAGCGATGGAGTTGACTGATAATAATTGTCATCTAATTAAAAAAGTTCGTAATACTTTTCCAGATTTTTTAAACAATTTTATTAACTTCTAGGAATCAATTCAACAATTCATATACTTAAGATGGGAATGACATATAAACTTTCTCTTCACACGCGCGCACACAGTTTTTTTTTAAAATTTTATTTTTCCCTTCCTTCTTTCTATTAGAGGGAGGATCTCTATTATTATTGAATGATAACTGATAACCGCACGAGAATACAAAATGGCTTAAGAGATAAAATAAACGCAAAGGATAAATTTTTTTTAGGATCGAAATCAACCAGATTGTTACTCGAAAATTAGATTAAAAAAAAATAAAGCAGTGAATGAACTGAAATGATAACTGTAACAAACGAGCCGCGAAGCTGTCGAAATACAAACCTTGATAAATTCGTCATTTAATTTACTTACTTGAGCAGAAAAGGATCACACATTAATAGTAATGGAAAAATTACGGATAAGAAATGCAATGAAAAAAAATTACTCGAGAGCTCTTCATTATAACAATTTTTAAAATACTATAAAATTATTTGTATTTATATACACTTAAATTTTCAGCAAATTTTAATTTTCCTTCCCTAAACAGAATTTTGTTTTTTCGATACTCGGATTTAAGGTATTAAGTTCGTAAAGAGAAAAAATACATTCATGCATGATTACGCTTCTTTATTTTATTTTCACGGTTTTAGAGCGATACTTTGAAACCAAGAATTTTATGCAAATTTAAAAATATACAACGGTGTAATGATAAATCATAACAATGCCCGAGAAAAGAGAACCTTTCAATGACAATAGGCCCACGTCAATTTACTTTTAGTAATCAGAATTGAATGGTATATTGAACTAGAATATTAAACACGTCCTCCGTTTAAGAAAGAAAAAAAATTAACAACAAAAGTTACACACTTTTACGCTGTTTTCCTTTTATTAATGAAGCAGTACAGATATAACAAGGGCTCTAGAATATTTTCATGCAATAACTCAATAATTTAAATTTTCGACACAAAACACAACAATCACAAATAACTAAATTCCAGGTATTAAGAAATATGAGAAATTCCTTACTTTAAAAAAATCCCTTTTTAGCTATATGTGTATTAGTTTACATAAATTATCCAATTTTAAAACGGGTACAAGACAAAATGTTAAAATATCCGTTCAGAATCTTGAAAAATAGGTTTCAATATACTATTGCAACATATTTCATCAAAGGTAGATGGAACATCGAACTCATGGTGGCGAATGCAGCAGCTCTAAACAGAAGGATTCACCGAAGAAATGTTCGCTCTAATCACCTTCGTAGTACTATGAAGACCCTTAAGAATGACTACTACATCTTACACACACACATCTATCTTATCTTAAAAAAAAAAAAAAAAGATATGCTATGAAGTAACTAAATACCACGTGAGATGCTACACCTGTGTAACGTGAATTTAAGAAAATTTTTCCACGTGTTTTGAGTGTGAAAGAACAAAAAGCTAAAATAATCTCTTTGACCACATAGTAGACATGCTTTGTATTCTATGAGTCATACAGAATGAGTATTATAAGCGATAAGTGTGATTGGTAATGATTATGACGATAATTTTCTTATCAACCATATCCGGATACAACACGAAAGAGAGAGAGAGAGAGAGAGAGAGAAAACAGATTATGACACTGTCGTTGAGCTCATTCTCTTTTTGAACCCAGGAATCTTTATAAAATTGTAAATATTCCTTATTATATGAATCTTATAACACTGTTACGCGTGCTCATATATATATATATATATATATATATATATATAATATTTCTCGAGTGTTGCGAAGATTTTGAAAAAGTTAGTTCGAAACACGTACATTACGCACTTAGATTAATTTTTAGCCAAATTGTCAGAAAATTTCTAGTTTTACATATGCTTAAACTTTATTTTTGTACATGAAATAGGGAAATTGAAGGACACGTAATAAAACATAGTGTACACAATAAGCAAAGAGGTACTAATATACACTAAATTTATCGTTCCTAATACAATTCCGTCAGATACATCATAAGGTGAACGGATCTCATGAGAAACATAGATTAAACGATACAAAATTACACATTTACAAAAGGAAAACTTTTGTCTTATTTAGTATGTGTATGTATGTATGAGGAAGAGAGACACAGTTCACAATTCTTTTAGACGCAATGGAGTTACTGTAAACTTACGCACATATTTATTTAGATATTGATGTACAAAACATAATATTTTTAAAATTCTTTATTTGTCTATATAACTACAAGAAGTGTTTTTCCTCTTTTAGCTTTAAAATTTTAAAAAAAGGGGGGGCATTTTATTATACTTAAAATACGTTAGTACAGTGATCTGAAACGGTAAAATATCAATTTTAAACTTAACCGAAGCGTTAATCTACGATAAAATTCAAGTACTTTAATCATTTTACGGCTACAAACTTTAACAGTTTTAAGAAATATAGATAGTGAGCAAGTCATGTCAAGAAGGGGATGCGTAAACTTTAGAAAAAAAAAAAAAGGCACAGGCTCAAAGATGAAAAATCAAATGTTACACTGTATTTTGAAATACTGATAAAAACTTCCTCAATAAAACACTGTGATATAATAGCTACGACCAAGGTACAGGCCAGATAAAGAAATCATCACATAGAGGATGGAGGGCTGTGGGAAATCGAAGTAACGATAAGAATGTCTGATAACAGGTGATAGCGAATTAGAAAGAAGAGAAAGAAAGAAAAGCAAGGAATCGTACTCAAAGAAACATGCCGCAACAGGAATAAAAAAAATTTCTTCCACAATAAAAGGTGGTAAAGAAGTGTTTTATTCGATTCAAGTAAATCTGATTATCCTTTAATCTGTTGACATACGCATCTGAACGCTTGAACGAATGTCTTAAAACACCTTTTCTACATTACTAAAGATCGATTATGTTACTGCATAACACACTTGTCACAGTCAGCCATTACTGTACCTCCGATCCAAAACATCAGCTCATGGGACCAAATGGAACGAAGGATTACAAGTTCAGAGCTACTGCTACAACTGAATGATTGATACAACCTATAACAATTAGCGACAAGTTCTGAATAACTCCCTGCATACGAGCTCGAAACTGCGCGTAATTAAATGCTGGCAATGTTAACTAAGCCATTCATACGATGTTAATTTAAAATCCTGACTGCAAAGTTAAAACGTCATACTACAATGAAAAAATAAATATATTTCAATTTATTTGAGTACATTTTTTAACTATGAACCTGGCTTAGGCAATGATAAATAAAAAGTAATCAGTGAAAAAAAAAATCTGTTAATAAAACATTTAAATTAAGTATTTCAGTAAAGCACTTGGACAGAAATGCCATGTAATTAATGGAAAAATTGCATCTCTATTTCTTGTTTTGATAGATTTTGTGTCACAACTAAATTTTACACGGCGCCATATAGTCTACCACTAATTGATTTTCTAATTTACCTCTATTAATTTTTGATGCAGAAGTTTTCAACAATAACAACAACCAAATAAAATAAAGAAAAAAATGTTCCTTGTTTTATATTAGTTACGACTATGAGGATAAGTTACTCATATTTACCTCTGTTATTACCCCTTAATCGCATGTATAAAAATCGTTATTACAGCAGATCTGTGGTATCAAATCGCAAATTATGATACTCGCAATTAGAACATTAAGCCAAGTAAGAATATATTATAAAAACACTATTTTGCAAGCCAGAATTTTTCATTAGCTATTGCTCTCGTTAAACTTTACATATCCCGAGCAAATGCTGATTAAATTTAGTTCCCTCGAAACATTTTTCAAACATGCCCAGGCGGCATTCAATTTAATTTAAAAAATATAAGTCAGGGGTTACTTAACAAGCCCCGAGTATAAATTTTTTTAAGCACTAGCATGAAACCTTAGTCAAGAACAATAAGAAAATTCATCACATTTATGAACAATTGCCATCAAATATTATCGTAATGATATGTAAAATTATTTTGTCTCTGAACAAGACTGAATTTCAACAGTGAATTTTCTTTGTCACCCTTTCACTTTACTATGGATATGAACTACTCAAATATTAATGCTTTTAAAAGAAATAAATATTCAAAGTTACTGAAAAGGAATTCAAATGAAGTTACTAAAGTCAGTATTAATCCCACAAGTTATTCAAACCCCCATCTTTGAAATAATGGTCATCACAACATCCACAATCTAAAGAATAAGCTTATTAAAACAGAGCCTTATCGCGTTCAGGGAATGCGACATGGTGTACAGTAGTCTTCCTCCAGCTTATAAATAAGAATAAATTTGCGTTCCACCAAGAGTGTGGCAAACATATCAAGATTCTTCTATGGTGAACTTCAAAATCCTCGAGCCACCAACTTGTGCCCTTTGCTACCACCGCATAATCAAAACATAAGCACGTGTGATCTTTGACAACAGCCGAAACAATCAACGACCCGCGGAAGACATTCAGATAAGATCTCAAATTTTTCCTTGGTTCACTCCCCCCTCCCACCCCCCTTCACACTGCCCAAGATACTAGGACCCATGGATTATAAGGTTCAGCGGCTGCACCCGTGCGCGAGCAGTGATAAAATCGTGTAGCAGCTTCTTTTGTTTTAGGGGTTAGGGTCTAGCTAGGAAATGACTTCCGGAAAAGATGAAAACCACACGACCACAATGAGGAACGCGACGCGCGTGTGCTGGTAATGATGGTTATTGTGAGGATTACCATAACAAACTGTGCAAGAACGTAGGAGGGAGGTCGCCTCAGAAATTTATTTGCTTTTACTTCTTCTCAAGACAACTCGCCTCGGATTATATTTGGTATGTTATCTGAGATCCAGCTGCCGAAAGAATCGCGATTGTAAAAGAGTATAAATCCGCTGCAAGTCTAAAACAGCTAATCACACGCACGGATTCCAAATGCTTACATCAATTTAAAAGCCATCAATCTGATGTTTTTCAGGACACCAGAAATGCTTTTCAATCCATAAACACAAGTGCATGTAATGCAAAGATCATATTGTTAAAAGTCCTATCTGCAGATTGCATTGCAATTGTCTTAAGTTCCTACGCACGCATTTGATTTACACATATACATGTACATATTTAAACGCAGTCTGGTATCGACTGTTGAATATCTAATTAACAAAGCCATGTACATGTAAAAATAATAATAAAATAAAATAAATTACATTTAACCTAGTAAATTTATCAGAATAATTTACATGATAAAATGTGTATTTGTTCAAGAATAATATCCCCCCCCCCCTCCCGAGAATCGTTTAACTATAATTTCTCTTTTTTAAAATAAGAATATTAAATTCAAGAAATCACTTTCGTGCCCTTTCTTGCGACCTCGACCCAGTGACGACAGGCCTTTACGTGCGGGAGACTCATTTCTGCAGAGACGAATACTTATTAATCGGATTCTTTAAGATAAAATATTAAATTTTCCACTGTACTAGATAGTTTATGCCTGACGTCGTTTCAATGTCACAGTTATTTTATTACATATTATTTTACTTGTGGGGAATATAAGCAAATATTTGACTCGGGGTTTTAAAACTAAATAGTGTCAATACTAATTGCATCAAAAAATTACGGATACGCTCAATCTGGTATTTACATCAAAATAACAACAGTAATAATGACAGCATATCAATATTTTAGAAAATTTGGAAATGCCTGTAATTAATACAACTTATGATTACAATATAATTATGAAACTGACGTAAAGAATGGTTACTAGAACTTCATCAACGGAAATGCACACGAATAAAAAGGAATCAAACGACGTTATGTAATCAGAATGTCTAGAAAACCTTTTGAAATTCTGGAAATCAAAATGCTGAAGACTAATTATTTAAATATACAAACCCCAATTTTCTTTATCGGGCATTTCAGCATTTAATATGCGACATTAATATTTTTTTTGTAAACACGTAGAAGAAATAACCAGAAAGAAAAAAAAATTACACAGCATAAATAATTTTAAAAACAATCAAAATTTCTTCAGCAGTAATCAAAATATAGTTTCCTTTTAATCCATTAAATGTCTTTTAACAATTGTTAATACATATTAAAATAAAAGTTACGGTGATTTTTGAGTCATTTAAACTCCTTTCTACCATTAATATATTGTAACATAGAATAAAATGTAAAGAAAACTCCCATTGGAAATATTTTATGATTTTTAACCTTTAGGAAATTAATTAAAAAAAATTATAGGAATGTTCTAAGCATACTGTTGCATGAATTTATATATATATATATATATATATATACATACACACACAAACATAATCATAAGATGAAAAGAATTAAAAAGCTGATTTGTTAAACATAAAAGGGGTCAATAGCGCCTACTAAAACTCTTTAGACAATACACCAGTCAATTTTGAGAAATTGTTTTTTTAAATATTCAGTGAAAACACTTTTTGCCAATTTATAAACATAAATAGAATCCCTATGTATATCACACATATTTAGGCGCATTATAATTAAATAGTTGGCGAGATTCAAAAATGTTTTCATGATTATAAACGATTCTCAATAAAATGCTTTTTATTCAAAATCTGAATAATATTCTCAAGAGAAAAATAAAATATTACTAAAAAATTTGATAATTAAAATAAAATAATATGCTTAATAGCTAACAAATTTAAACTCTAATCAGCAATTTCCCCCTCTTGCAAAGATTTATATTTCTTTTATTTTTTTTTTTAGCTACATTAGAAATGAAATTTGTAAACTTAAGGAAAAGAAAAACTAACTGTTAGAAAAAAAGTTTGCATAAAAAGATAAAAGAAATTAAACGATGACAGTTGCAAAAATAAAGACGAAAATGGAGTACAGCAGTAATTCAACGACATACAGACAAGATGGTGTTGTTGCACTCACTTTTTCGGATATCAAATGTGAGGCGCATGTGAATTATAATCCCAAAAATCCTGTGCCATTTCAAGAACTAAAAAAAATTAAGTGACAGTTAAAAAAGTTTCTCGATTGTCAACCATTTCGTGGGTTTCTGATTGAAAGAATTTCATTGAACCTCATTGAAATTTAAAAAATTATACATTTTTTAACCTCAATAGTTCACGTGAGAATCACATTGGATATTGTATTTTATAGGTTATTCAGTTTTCTCTCAACATTTCTACTTTTTCATCATGTATAAAATGTTCCACTATTAAAGAGCAGAAAACGTCATTTACACGTTATTACAAATATGCAGAATTTTTTGTCATTCTTTGGTTAACAACAATGATATATAAGACCTTTTAAATTTAATTAACATCGTTTCAGTTTACCCGTTTCTTATATTTAAAAGTAAATTAAATTTGGCAGTACCGTGGACCGCTAATTATCCTTCCTTCATCAATTGTGACCCATCACATCATATAATAATCAATGTTAACGTCATAAAATTTCAGCAAAAAGACTTACCAATATAATATTCTGTATTTTGATATCTACACTGTATATTACATTTTTTGTATTTTTACCGGACTGGCATATCAGGGCTAGGCATTAACGACTATCAGTAGACTAAGTGAAGATAAAAACTTACTAATTATCATATAGAAGAGTTATATGGTAACGATTTTAAAATAACTCTAATGACATAAAAGGTGAAAATTTCCCCCTTATTTAACCAGTAATAGAGGCTTGATGGTAACGTGTACAAACTGCGGCGTCATGTTTTCCTCAATAATTAACGATTCCCGTGTGACCCTTTTCTCTGTCTCCGCGGCTATGACGTTAATACAACAAGCATAGACACGTCTAAATCCGCAATTAAGCTCGACTTACATTGCGTCCTGCACCACCACCGGACTTCGTCAAAACTGCTGCAAGTCCTTTCACCAGTTTCCAGGTCCGGCACGGGACCACCGGAAGGGCAGGGCGGCGAAACCTCGCTTTCCGCTCCGCTTCTCTTCATCTCTCTTCGTTAATGAAAATAACAACAAAAATTGAAGAAACAGTATAAACCAAGAGGTGAAATACGTTGTCGTAAAATTATCAAAGCACAATCCACAACAAGCTACGACACTCCGCCTGAATCGCTGATCTCGCAAGAATCCATTGAGGGCCGGCACATTTTTGACAACACACAAGCACACATGGTTAAGGTTATATCATTGCGCGAACATCACAGTAATCCAACCGCCGAGCAGAACAGAACTCGAGTGACTGACTGAAGTCAGAAGCACACAAGAGATGGTGAAGCGTCGCCCGGGTATGGTTGCCAGAAAGGTGATGTAACCGGTTTGGAGGGGAGGAGGGAGTGCTCTCGCCAAGCCGAAAGGGAAGATAGTTTTGAGAGGAATGGGGGAAGAAAATACTGTCGGAATATCTAATTTTCTCTCTCTCTCTCTCTTTTTTTTTTTTAAATGGACTCCCCTAAGAGATTCTCCACTGTATTTCCGAATTTTGACGAGCAAAGGGAATAGATTGCGTTTCAGTGAGCACCAGGTACCTCAACAAGCATATAATTAGTAACTGGAATTAAAAGGGATTATAAATCGCTTACTAAAGTACCACAATCAACTCTTCTAGTTAAAGCATAAATTAACTGATGCTTTAAGAGAATTTTAATTTTATCGTAAGGTGAGAATTTCTTAAAACTGAAAATGAAAACTGACTAACTATATATATATATATATATATATATATATATATATATATATATATATATATATATATATATATATATATATATATATATATATATATATATATATATGGTGCCCGGTATAAAGGGCTCAAGTAAAAAAAAAATGATTTTTAGATGTTTGTTAGTATTGATTTTAAAAAAAACACTTTTGACTTGTATAAAAGGCTTAAGTCTATCAATTTTGTATACAAAATTACATTTCTTTGTACAAAGACTCAAGTCGAAATTATTGTTCTGTGATTGGTATAAAAGCCAATAACTTGGTATATTTAAATCACCGTTTTTGACTCAAGCACTTTATACCGGGCACTATAGATATATAAGGTACCTTTGGTGTCACTATAACGAATGTGAGGGAATATTATAAAAGTAAAACTAAAAAATTCAAATGCATATGAACCTAATACATTTAATTCATTGCTATTCAATTTACTTAAACTTGGCTGCCAACTAAATTTGAGATAGTCCAAAAACATAATTAAAATTGAATTAATTTAATTTGGGTAAGAAGTATTAATGAAGAGTATAAACAGATATTATAGGAACTTTAGAATTTATGTAAATTATTTTTACTTTCATCATAATTAATTACAAATATAGATTTACGTCAGCAGTTTCCTCCCATGTTATGCTTTTTAAAACTAGCAATTGTTGAGCTCCAAATGTTTGAGAACTTTTAGCTTTTAATAGCTGTAACTAGCTAACATAACCATTAGCGGCTCCAAGGGGGGGATAGGGGCAATTGCCCCCCCCCCAAAAAAAAACACCCCGGCGTATTTTTTTTTTCTCCATATAATCGTAGACCTAATACTAAATGAGTTTAAATTTAAAATGAGACGATGTTTATTTCTTATATATAAATATATTAATACTAGCTGAAAACCCGCACTTCGCTACGGAGTACATTCAAATTAAATATAACGGTAAATGTATGCAATTAATGCCAAAAAAAATAATGATATATATATTTATAATAAATACGACGATCAATGTATACAACTGATGTAAGAAAAAGCAAAATATATATTTATAAAAAAATCGTAAGGGATATTTTTATAGATAAAATAATGTAGAAGAAAATATTCAAATTAAATCTAATAGGACATACTAAAGAATATAGTACAGTTAATATAGTACAGTTTGAGGATCATATCTTTTACTGTATTTTAATAGTTTTTTGGATAATGTCCAATCGTCTGCCGCATTAGCAAGAAAATAAAAATCTTTTTTGTCTATTTAGTTGTTATGCACGGGACGATAAATTTATTTAAAGTACGAGAAAAAGAAATCACGTGATCGGCATTTAATACATAAAATTCTAAAAATTAATCTAAAAATTTACCAAAAATCAGAAAATGGAGGTAAAGATTTGAAAAAGATTTCAATTTAAAGGAATTTTTATGATCTTTCTCGTGATATAAATTTTATAACCCTCAAATTATTATTTTAAATGCAAACTTAAAAAAAGTTACAAAAACTGCTTAATTTAATTTTAAAAAATCTAAGAAGAATTTTTCAAAAATCTTTCTTAGTGCACCCTTAAACTATAAGAAGAATCGCCATGCAAAATTTCAGCCCTTTAGGTCCAGCGGTTTGGTCTGTGCGTTGTATGTCAGTCAGTCAGTGAGTCAGCCAGTTACGGAACTGTTTTATATATATAGATAATATAATATAATATCTATCCTAATAATAGCCCAGTTCTGTCCCTCTATCTGGAACGCTTTCGGAGCGACCGCTTCAGAAATATATCAGCCTATGGCATCCATTTTGTTTTATGAGTTAGGCGTAAGAAGTTAAAAGTAAAGTTAAAAAAGATTATTTGCTATTTAAACCCAAATAATTTATTAGAAACAACGTAATATAGACACAAAGCAACTTTATTTCGATTTTTAGACGGCTGTAATAAACGGTTATGACAATTTCAAAACAGCTCGCCAACGTTTAAAACTGTTCTCAGCATACAATCTCCTTTCATTGTAACGCATTTTCGATGTGATATTCATATTCATTAGAAAATTATCTCTTTTCCTCCACCTTTAGAGTTATCACAGTGTTTCATTTAAATTAATAAGAAGTATTCATTTTATATACTCAGAACTAGAAAATGTAAACACGAGTGAGTCATTCATTCACCGTGATTCATTCATCGTCGTTAATTTAAGAAAATTTGAATCGGAGAATCTTTTTCACAGTAAAACAGTTTTTCATTATATTATTTTTAATATATATATTTATATTTTTAACCATATAATATATATTTTAACCAGATATTACAATAATGTCAAATTTAGTATTTCCGGAAAGTTACAAACTCGACGCACGGGTAGTGATATGTTCAAAACCGTCTGCTTTCAAAGCGTGCTTTTCAAAGCAAATACCTAACATAACCGCAACATTTTCTTAATTTTTTAAAAGTGTTTAATCGAATATTTCTCAATTGCCAACACACGTGACTTTCATGTGCTCACATTGGGTTTTCATGTGATTTTACATACTAAAGAATTAATACTAAAGAATATAGTAGAGTTAATATAGTACAGTTTGAGGAACATATCTTTTACTGCATTTTAATATTTTTTTAGATAATGTCCAATCGTCTGCCGCATTAGCAAGAAAAAAATATTTTTTTGTCTATTACGATGTTATGCACGTGATGATAAATTAATTTAAAGTACAGGTAGCCCTCCTACAGCACGGCATCTTACAATACGGTTTCACTCTAACACGATTAGGGTTTTCGATTTTGAGCAATTTTTTTAAAACCCGGGTTTCGGGTTTGACCGGGTTTTTTTTATTTAAAACCCGGGTTTTCCCGGGTTTACTTAGTTGGTTCCAGGGGGTCAATAGCAAAGAACTAAAATAATAAATAGTTTAATAGAGGC
The DNA here is from genome assembly GCA_907164885.2 of Dolomedes plantarius. NCBI lineage: Eukaryota > Metazoa > Arthropoda > Arachnida > Araneae > Dolomedidae > Dolomedes > Dolomedes plantarius. The sequence goes on along the minus strand of OU015495.1, from coordinate 173,578,240 downwards.
ATTTAATTTATTTCGGAATTTCAAATATAAAAAATAACAGTAAATAAATTTAATGTTAATTGATATATACATATATGTATAACATAAATAAAAGTGGTACAAATACCTCATTTTTTATAAAACTGCCTTAAAACAATCATTGCACTCAACGTATCATCATTGACTCGGCTTCTGAGTTTATTAGCAAAGAGACCCATTACAGAAAATGCTCGTTCTGCTTCCACCGAAGTTGGTCGAATCGCTGTTAAAGACCTGTAAAGTTTATCTAGCATTTCGGGTCGGCTTTTTGTTGCCCGAAACAACTCAATTTCTTTTCTTATGATATATGCACCAGATTTTGATTTTTTATGATTTTCCTTATTATCATTCTCCTGCAGAAACATACTAAGCTCATCAGATAGGGACATTTCTTTAGTACAAGCACCATTACTCGTAGCATCACCTTCAATTCCATCTTTTAACTCTCACCTCAACTGCTACTTCTGGTTCAGAATCTGAGCCATTATCAATTACGTTGAATAGGAATTTAACTGGTATTCTATTGTATCAGATTAATAACTAATTCCCCGGGTTTCGGGTTCGTAAAATCTTTGAAAAACCCGGGTTTTCGGGTTCGGGGAAACTCGGGTCAAAAACCCAAAACACGATAGAATAAATTGCGGGAACCCTCGTATAACACTGTAACCTGTAACACGGTTTCGCTCTAACACGATAAAGAAATTGCGAAAACCTTTGTACAACACTGTACTTCTATAGCACTAGATTACACGAATTTTGTTTAACACATTTAAAAACTAAATTACCTTAAAATAATGACGGGAAGGAATAATGAACTATATTTCATGAACCATGTTACATGAAAATGTATAAACAAATTATAATTTATTAATTTATAACTCTATAAAATTACAAGAAGGCCTAAGCTTAGCTGAAAATCTATATTAATAAAGAAAGGTTCGGGTCTGTCTATCGGTCACACTCTCCGGGAGTACCGCCTCAATGTGTGCGTGTGTGCGGTCTATGAAACTTACAGCCATGAAATTTGGCACACGGGTAGTGCAGACTATGGGAAAGTGCACCTCGAAGCCCGAATTTTAAATTTTATTCTAGAAAATTTTTTATTTTATGTTTTGTGAGATATTTTATGTTTTTTTAACTTCAGATTACGATATCTCGGCAAAAAATGATCGTAGAATTTTGATCTTTTTACAATCTAAGACTACAGACATTTTTCTTTCAAACAAGACCTCATTTGTTTAAAAATAATTTAAAACAAACTAATATTTTCATCAAAAAAAAAACCCACTTTTTCGAGAAATTTACGCACTTTTGAGGATCTACGGTCGATGCTCTTCAAGTTTTTATTTTACAAAGAAAATATTTACATCATCTGGAAGATGAAAGCTTTCTCATTCATATAAACCTCATTTCAAGTCTCTATCTTAAAATTTCAATTTTTAATTGAATTTTAAAGAACGATACTTAACACAAATTTTCTATCGGATCTTCAAACGCGAACGGCAAATTCTCCCCTTGGGTTGTAAAAAACGATTGAGTCATTCATTCACTTGATTCATTCATCGTCTTCCTTTGATAGTTTGAGCGTAGTTGGGCGAAGCCCGAGCATAGCCGGGCTTCACCCGGCTAGTCTTGAATAATTTTTCCTGAATGCAGACCCTTTCACTGAGAGAAGCCGAAAATTCAAAAGGGGGCTGCAAAATTGTCTATCTCCATACTGTGAATCTACAATGACCATGTAAGAACCAGCATTATAATAAAGCATTTATAATAAATACAACGATCAATGTATGCAAATGATGTAAAAAAACGAAAAAATATATTTATAAAAAAATCGTAACGGATATTTTTATAGACAAAATAATGTAGAAGAAAATATTCAAATTAAATCTAATTGAACATTCGAAAGAATATAGAACAGTTAATATAGCACAGTTTGAGGAACATTTCTTTTACTGTATTTTAATATTTTTTTGGATAATGTCCAATCGTCTGCCGCATTAGCAAGAAAAAAAAATATTTTTTTGTCTATTTCGTTGTTACGCACGCGCCGCAAAATTAGTTTAAATATTACAAAAAGAAAAGAAACCATGTGATCAACATTTAATAAATTAAATTCTTAAAATAAATCTTTAAAAATTCACCGAAAATCAGAAAATGGAGGTACAGATTCGAAAAAGATTTCATTTTAAAGCAATTTTTATGATCTTTCTTGTGATATAAATTTTATAACCCTCGGATTATTATTTTAAATGCAAACTTTAAAGAATGTTACAAAAACAGCTTAAAAATTTCACTTAAAAAAATCTAAGAAGAATTTTCAAAAATCTCTCTTTGTGCACCCCTACACTATAAGAAGAATCGCCACGCAAAATTTCAGCCCTTTGGGTCCAGCGGTTTGGTCTGTGCGTTATATGTCCGTCAGTTACGGAACTGTTTTATATATATAGATTATACTTTCTTCACGAACAAAACACGTATATAAAAACATTTTTCAACTTGTAACATCTTTAAATGAAAAATACCGAACACCTCAATGGTTTATATTTGGCGCGTGTTCATTTATGAATTAAAATTATGAAACAACTAAGTTAAATTTTTTGTATTAATTATTTAGCGTTACTGGAAAATTTACTTAGAGCGCAATATAATACATTTAAAATGAATGTTGACGAAAGTCTCATTGCTAAAAAGCGTCGTAATGCCAATCAACGGAAATGTAGATGGCTTTCAAGACAAAGTCAGGAATCGCTAAACCGAATACGTGCAGCAGACTGTTAACAGACAGAATTTAATATTTCATAATTAATACCTGTAATAGAATTAAGTGAAGTGATGCTATTATGTAGCGTTCAGGTTTTATTTAAATTTTAAAAAATTGCATCTTAAGTGGATCATAATAGTGCTGATATTGCATAATTTTAAATAATTAAAAATGTGTAAAATTTAAATAAAAGAAAGTAGAGAAACTATTAAGTATACAAATAATATTGACTTTGCAGATGTAAATTGATAAAAATTAAAATTAACACGTCATTTTTGACGGGCTAACCACTAGTCATATAATATATATATATACATAATTCTAAGAGCCGACGATGTCCCCCCCCCAAAAAAAAAAAAAAAAAAAACTGGACTGGAGCCGCCCCTGAACATAACAGACTGTTAACTAGTAACAGAACACAAAATTCAATAACGACTATATACGAAAACTTAAAAATTTCATTCTGTAGCGTTATATTAATTAGTCTCTTACTAAAAATTAATATTAATTACAATTTTTACCAGTATTTCTGAGTGGTACTTTACGAATGGGAAAAAGGAATAGAACGACTATTTTCTACAAAATTTTATATATAATTTATTATCAAATGTTATCAGTAAAAAATTATTAGTAAATGAAATTTAACTAATAAAAATGAAATTGCGAACAATTTTTAATCAAATTTGAGAAGCTGCAAAAAATTTCAAATTTAAATTATGATTATTTAAACGGTTCTAGTGACCGACATATCGAAATCTATGTGACATATGACAAGAACTAAATTAACAATTTAAGCGATAGCTTAAATCAATTAATTAAAATTGAAAAGAAACTGACTAGAAAAGGAAAAATAGCGAGCTCACAGTAGTTGAAGATAGATATAGTTTCAAAAACATCAAATGGTCTCGGTTTCAGAATTCGTGAATAACAAGTTAATTTCATTGTTGGATTCCGACAGAAATGCACACAGAATTAAAAGTTCTGAGTTCATTCTAACACGTTCAGAAGCTCTAATATCATGTTCTGCGTTCGTCCGACGTAAATTGAGATTAATAATAATTTTTTTTTTTTTTTTTAATCTCACTAGATTCTGCATAACATCGGCTACGAACAATTTACAAATCGGATGAACCTTTCAAATAGTAATTACAAAATATTAAGAAGAAAAAGTTTAATTTACATTCTCAAAGGAAAAATGAAATTAATCCTACAAATATTCGAATCTACTTAAAGCAAACTTATGTTTATTCGTTGCAGACTAATCTCACCCTTTTTTTTTTCTAATTAAAAAAAAAGAGGGAAAGTGCCAGTATGTAATACCTAATGAAAAATAAAACTAATAAAAATAAGGTACCCTTTTAAAAAGGTATATGTTAATTTATTAGCATAATACATCTTAGCGATAATAATAAATCATTATAGTGGTTGATACAGATATTCATATGCTTTTTTTTTTTTGTGTGTGTGGGGTGGGGGGGGGGGGGGGGTATGATTGAAATTTTGCAATAATACGAGCATTAATCAAAGTAATCTCAAAGTGATCTTCAAGTAATTTTACCGACTGCTTTCAAATTTACAAATTTAGAAAAGTTAGTTGTTGCAGTTTATAGAAAAAAAGAAAATATACGTAAATCATAAATATAGTTAAATCGGATGCGTGTTTAAAATTTCAACTATAGATTACATTAAAAACTAGACAAATACACTTAGCGTAGAGTGGCATACAAACAAACAAATCAGCTGAATGTAACAGAACACATAAAAGAGTAGTTTCAATATTCCTTTAAAAATGCAGTACCTGAAAGAGTAGAACAATAACAAAGGATATAAATGTTCAATTTAAATTGTAACTGGATGAATTTCATAGCTTAAATTTGATTTTAGACACGTCTGTTAATATCTATGAATAATATGAGCAAACAATCGTAGTTTTAAATGCTGTTTCTCTCCAAGCATCAGTTGACTTGAAAAATGGGGAACTTTTTGTAAATGCACCTCGCACATTGCCTATAAAATGCTTTTTGTAGGTAAGGGAGAAAAAGATGGGAAGGATAGAGAAAGCAATGTAGAAGTTCCGCTAGTGGGCGACAATAACAGAATATATGGAATTTTTAAACAAAATTATCACAAAAAAACCTATTTACGCGTAATTTGTTTTTGCCATAAATGACTAATTAGCCGATCATTCCAAAGAGCAATTAGTAAATCATTCAAAAACCATAGTTACTCTAGTTCATAAATTTTTCAAGACAAGAGTGAGAGAAATAAGATGCATTCACTACATCACATCAACTAGTGATTTATAGCTGCATTCTTTGCCACCGAAGTTTTTTATTTTTTAATAGACTACCAGAATTTATAACACACAAATATATTTTTATCTATATAACGTTGCTTCCAGTTGCAAAAGTAAAGCATTTCCTACAAAATCAAGCAAACGTCTGAAAAAAGAATATTTCTATATGAAAGTAATAAGCAACGGAGAAGAGCCGCGATGCATATCATAAAATAATCAACGATTCACCGCATAAAGGAAATATGCGAGGAATGTATCGGTAAAATGTGCCCAGACTTGCTTGGCAATCTCTGCAGAGATCATTACGTTTGCTCTCCCAAAACAACTTGATGATTAAACACAGAAAAATAACAGAACTCTAGATATAAAGCAATGCTGAGCCGCCAAGCATGGCGACCCTGTCTACAGCCGGTAAGTTCGCGGCGGCATGCTTCAGTGCGCGGCCAATCACAGCTGCTGTCGCTGTAGTGGCATGGCAGGATGCACGCGTTGCGATTAAAAGATCGCTATTTTTTCGTAACCCCCTCCCCCCACATACCGATTTGCGATTCAATAATAAACCGCACGATAGCAGTCGTAAAAGTGAGGTGGTCGGAAGAGTCAGATATCCGACGTAACTGGGGAGAGGCCGTGGAAGATGCACTCGGATAGTGAGAAAGTGTTTCGCTCGATAGAAATTTTGAAGTGTGACTCAATAGGAGTATTTGCCCCCCCCCCCCATTCCGATACGGTAATTTTTATGCCTTCAAATTGAAGAATTACAGTTTTCAAATCACTCAGATTTGGAAATACTTTAAAAATGTCAATATTTTAATCGGTTACAGTGTTCATGATAAAGGATAAATCCCCTGTTTTCCTGGTCATCGATGGGCCATTTGAGACAGACCAATGGAATCATAAAAGGGTCAACATCGTAACACCAGTTATACAAATTTTTATATCCCTTTTCTGGAAACTGGTCATAAAAACACAGCTGTCATTAATAGATTATAATAATTGTCAGATTTAAAATTTTTATTAATGAAATTTAATAGGACGACTTAATGAATAAGATTTTACACGTTTATTTAAAGCGAAAATAGTGGCTTGTCAAAAATTCTTTGTACTGATAAATAAAGTTCTTTCAGAGGTCGACAAGTGTGATTGTCTCTTATGGGCAATCCTCAAACAGTTCTGTATTAGGCCAGGGAGCATTAGGTGTGAGCTATGGGCACTTCACTATAATTTATGGACATGGCACGAGGATTTACTTAATCATTTTCTCTAAAAGAGGTTAATCACGACACTCTGCATTTTATATTAATTCTTGACAGCTTTTAACTAAAAAAGGCCCAATCAACCCACTTAATCTTTAAAACATCTTTCCGGGAAAAATACGGGGCGCAGGTGTTCGCCCTTTTATTGCGCGTAAGGCTTATAAGTGATTCATTTTAAGAATATCACGTTCTCTTTTATTGCACAGGTAAGTGTCCAGAAATGAAAGTTGCTCCGGCCTATAAAACAAAACATAAAATTAAGAAAATAGTTCTTTCCCCTTCCATAACACATTTCATTGTTATTCTTTTTCATTAGTTAAAATTAGAAGTGCGTGGCATTTTGTACAAGATGATGTCTTTACTATCAAATACAGCTACTGCACGTTTTATCCTCATCCTTCACAGTAGTTAAAATCATATTCCAGTGCATATTTTTACTCAACTTGAAAGCTAGCCAAATAATATTCCTGCAATATTTAATTAACAGAAGAAATCATTGAACAAGTTCAAAAGCTTATAACTAACACACACACGCGGGGGGGGGGGGGGGAACCTCTACATACAGTACCATGCAAATCGCCTCACCGAATGTTTTTTTCCAGTTCCGTCTACCTCTCACAGTGGTGTATTACCTTAGTTTTCTCTTCGTTAATTATAATACTGCTTCGTTTGGTTAGCCATAGATTAGCGCTAAGACCATATTTTACGAGACGAGAGCCACGGCAACCCGCTAATACAATTCCGGATAACTTGCCGTTAGTGGAAAGATTGAGGACTATGAGATTATTAGAGTGATCTCTGACATGAGTAGCAGTGATTCCTAGCCCAATATCATATTAAACATTGACGCATCCCATATTTAAAGAGACAGTGTGAGAAGAAAATGATGGCGAAATTAATTTTATAAAAACAACTCCTAGGACAACCAACTTGTTTTTCATACATGAAACATGCTCAAAGAAATGTCACGACGACTGCTTTGACAGTCAATTACATTCATAAAGGCTGGAATTTAATCCGCATGAAACCATAAAGAATCGTCTTAAAAAGGGTGTGATGCAATTCTTCACAATTTTTACGCAGGGGCAAGGTCTCACGACAAGCAAAATGAAGTTAAAAATGAATATTCTAACCCCCATTCTTTGCTGAATTTATTAGGAATTATTAATAAAAGTGGTTGTTAAGTTTCCGAAATAAATGTCTACACAGATATCAATTCCAATGTATTAATATGTTCTCAAACCAAACGATCGTAAAAAAATAAACTATGGAATTTTCTGAAGAAAAATGTGACTTACGAGCAATGACAGTTACAAATTATTGAAGCCTCAAAAAGAAAAAAAAAACAGTGTTTCATAACATCAGCTCAGGGTACTTCAAATGATGAATTCAAGCCGATAAATGTTTTAGAGAAAAAAAGATAATTTTGCCAGCAAATGTGCATTTTAGTCAAAATTAGTGGAATACTTAATACCTAACACGCATGCACGTATGTAGCCCTGAAGATAAAGCATGCTGAAATAAAGCTCGAAACAAGTTCACTTTACTCTTATTTGCATAATTTATTACCTCTAATCTATTAATTTGCATTATTTGTTATGGATATTGTAATAACCTAAAAAGTTACAAGATACAGTTGCACATATTAAGCACTCCGTTAAATTCATCCATCCCGTTTCTTCATTTAAACCATCAGTCCCCTTCAGACATCAAAATTTTTTTTTGGCCCTTTGAATGTCAACTTAGCGAGGTTTTCACTGTATTTATGGACATCACACATATCTGCGCAACCCTAAATATTCCTCTAATAATCTATTGTCATCAGTACATCTTTTATTTATTACATCATAATTTAATAAAAAATATTTATAAGATTTACGCATATTATTAATTATTTCTGTATATAAACGACTATATTTTAAGATAAAGTGAAAAAATAATACAAACTCCGCATTCTTTTTATAGTTTTCGCCAGCGATTTTTCATCGATTTGTTTTAAATTTTACCCACGTAATGTACGAACGCTTTTTTTTTTTAAAATATTTATTTTATTGTAAAGATCCTTAGTGTAAGTAATCGGAAAAGCTTAAGCAAACACAGCAGCAAAAATCAGGGTATTACACGTAAGCGCAAATAAAAATATTCGTTTTTTGCTTTCGTACGAAGAAAGTTATATCTACAACTTTAATGTAGATAAGTCTAAATTAAAACTAGTAATGGACGCATTTTTATCCTTTTTTCGCATTTGTATTTTTCTCGCTGCACTAATTAAATCGTCAGATCAGATTTGCATTGCCATAGTTATTAACGAAACACAAGCCTGTCTGTTTTTAAATCTTCAACGCGTCTATTTACACACCTGAGAAAAGGAAGAGGGTCTCGTGTACCGTACCGTCGCAGCAAGTATACCAGATTAGCACTTTTCTCCATCTCCAGACGTACCGAATAATATATAAATAAAATAAGGAATAAAAAATCGGGCTCCGTGTTATATTCAATGGCGCGTCTAGACATGTGGGTCCAGGCCGAATAAAAGAGACGCGTGGCATACAATGGAGGCAGCAGATGGAGGAAAGAACAACGAACCGCTCGCGATCCTCCACTTGAAGATGGAGGAGATGCAAAAAGTGGCGGAGAATCATCCCTGGCGACGACGCCAAATTATTTCTAAAATTGCCCTAACAACAGATAGCCAAAATTGGCGCCAAATCTTGGTACGGAAGATGCTTTTCCAGAACACCATTCGACCTTTTCTCTAAAAGCTGCATTTCTCCAGCAATTTGAGAGGGGAAAAAATTATTTAACTGTACATTGCCTAAATTTACTCTAGAACTTGCAATCACTGAAAATGATACACCAATCGCAACAAATAAAATGAAAGTTATTCCTCGCGTTTTTTTAATCAACTTTATTTTCATATTACCCGTAGGGTGAAATAGCCACAGAATTAGGTTTCTCTATTTAAGGCGGAATACAAAAATATTCATTAATTAGAACTAACTGATGTAGAAAATAATCAAGGTCAAAAGACAGATCCTTGTTACCTCCATTGTGCTGAAAGGTAGTATTTTTCTGAGATATGGTAATAAAATTTAGAGGGGCTTTTTAGAACTCAATGGTGAACAATACTTTTCACACCAGTCTACTATACCGCTAAAAATGTATCACTAATGTTCGTATTAACTAAAAAGCGGAATCAAACGTCAGATTATAAAATAATGAGATGTGTAAAGATATATTTGCACACTCTTGTATTGAGTTCTAAACACGCGAAGGTTGGAGGTGTCTTTAACTAGGCAAGAAGCTGCAATATCAATACAAAATGACAATTTCAAAATCCTTTTTATAATAACCCTTCTATAACTGAAAATAGTTCTACCCAAAAAGGTACCTACCATCCTAGAATTGAATTCAGGTCATACCGTTGACAAGTAGCGCGGATTCCTGATACATATTTCCTAAACACCCATTGTTCTGTGTGAAAAAGAAATAAATTGTAAGTCTGTTGAATAAAAAAATTTCTACATGAATTTTCTCTTTATAATTATTTCTTCAACAGGAAATGATTCCAAAACATTTCACATGAAATTTAAATTTTGCCAACAGTTTTCGGGAGAAAACTTGAGTGGTTGACGACAGATGATTGTCTATAATAAAGCCAGATGAATGTAATCCATCCATTTAATCAATTTGCTGATTCACCATAGCTAACTTCCCAAACTATCTTCTCGAGATCATTAAGCCAAAGTTAAACGATATCATGCAATTTTTCATCATTGGGTTAATTTAATGTGATCACTGCATTTGGCTGAACATCAAATCATTCAGCAGGTTAGGCAACCTTTAGCGTGATTAACTTCTAATGAAGTACACAATTGTACCGTGGAGAATCTGGTGAATGGAAAGGGAGATATTTTTTGTTTGTCAAGGAGGGGAAAGTCTACATGTCTTTCTGATTAGTGTCCAAATTAAAAGTAACAGTCTTAAACCCTGCAGAACTGTAGCTATAACAGTGTTTCAAATATGCTGGCAAGTCTAAGCGATACGGATCGGAGATAGTAAAGGCTAAGGTAGCATGGAAAGTTCTTTCGCCTTATTCAGATCAGAGTTCTCAGATATGTCAAGGTAAAACGAACAAACAAACAAAAAACGATTTTGTCAGTTTAACTTCAAATTGCGCGAGCTATATTCTTAATCGTCGTTATTGCGACCGTTCATTTAAAGGACATGCTCATCTGAAGATAGAATTTCTCGACTCATAAATTTGTGGGAGTGAAAGACTTGTCCCATGTATGGGAACGCAATATAAACTAATAACGAAATACATTAAGCCACGACGTCGTGACTTAAGGGACAAAATTGAAAACATAACTTTTTTTTTTTAAATTTATCAAAACTCAGTTTCACTAGGGTGAACGATAAAAATCTGGGCGTTTAAGAAATGTTAACAAAGATCGAAGAATTAATCAAAGATCAAAGCTGATGATCTAGCAGCTTCTTCCATAATATTAAGCAACATATTAATAAATTAATAAACACTAGAACATAATGATCAGGGAGTGCCATTTTTTCTAATTACGCATACCATATAACACACATCAATCCACAATAATTTTGTCTACTGCAATAAGATTTAAATGTGTTTAGGATACCTAAATTAATATTTTAGAATAATTTCTTTCCATCTCCTGTTCGGCACTTTTTTTGAAGTCTTATCTCTAGTTCAACCTTAAACAGCCTAATTACTAGAAATATACTGGGCCAAAAAGACAAATAATACCTTAATTCCTTTTTATCGATTTAGAGAAGCAAATTCAATACAAGCAGTACAAAGGAAAACTTAAAATTCAGAGAAAAAAAAACCCATCAAGGCTATCTAAAAATTATTCTCTCGGGCTAAGATTTGTAGAGTGAACTCAACTGAATGAAAAATAAATAAATAAATAACATGGAAGAAACTATTTTCCGTTTAAAATTAATTCTTAACCCAGTTATACGATACAGATAGCTATTTTTAACTATTACGCACACACGCAGCAAACATCCCCCGACAAATTAATCAGTTATTTTAAACTGGGGTACCGTGTGGGTAGAATTAGTTTATGTCGATTCGGAAAAGGGAGTGCTTCAAAGGAAAATAAAACACACCGTTCATCGACCATAAAAGGGCGTCAAACGAAATCAAGGTGTATTTATTTGCAAGGAATGCATACGGGGAAAATTAGTTAACAGAAGGAAAAAAAACAACTAAGTAGGTTATTCAAGATACTATTATCCCACGTACAAACTATGTAAAATATACGAATTTCCTTAGAACTAATTTAGAAAAAATAACAATTGGATAAACTTAGGGGGTTATCCAATGCGGAAAAGTGAATTTTGAGGAATATATCATTAACAGGTACGATTTTTTTCCATGAGCTGATTGCATTTAACTTCAGAAATCCGAGTGCATCATGGGACCATAGTAATAATCCTACCTGTACCGTAGAATTCACTCTTCTTAGCAAAATCACATAACTGTCAAAGAGATGAGATTCTGAAATTGTCTAGAGTTACTTATAGACATTTAATAACGTTAGATATATAGTTATACTAGCTGAAAACCCGCGCTTCGCTACGGAGTACATTCAAATTAAATACAACGGTCAACGTATGCAATTTATGCCAAAAAATAAATATATATATTTATAATAAATGCGATGATCAATGTATACAACTGATGTAAAATATATATCTATCTATATATATATATTTATAAAAAAATCGTAAGGGATATGCATTTTTTTTTGGATAATATCCAATCGTCTGCTGCATTAGAAAGAGAAAAAAATATTTTTTTTGTCTATTTAGTTGTTACGCACGTGACGATAAATTTATTGAAAGTACCAGAAAAAGAAATCACGTGATCGACATTTAATAATTTAAATTCTAAAAATTAATCTTTAAAAATTCACCAAAAACCAGGAAATGGAGGTAAAAATTCGAAAAAAATTTCATTTTGAAGGAATTTTTATGATCTTTCTCGTGATATAAATTTTATAACCCTCAATGTATTATTTTAAATGCAAACATAAAAAAAAGTTTTAAAAAAAGCTTAAAAATTTAATTTAAAAAAATCTAAGAAGAATTTTTGAAAAATCTTTCTTAGTGCACCCCTACACTATTAGAAGAATCGCCATGCAAAATTTCAGCCCTTTAGGTCCAGCGGTTTGGTCTGTGCGTTGTATGTCAGTCAGTCAGTCAGTCAGTGAATGAATGAGTCAGTTACGGAACTGTTTTATATATATCTAGACTAACGAGTTAATGGCTAAAAAATATTGAATACGATGAACAAGACTCTGAAAGAATATAGATTTCCCCCCCGTCTTTTCTAAACATACCAGATGATCTGGCATGAAATTTCAGCACAATATTATCACGAAAAATTGAAATTTTATAATTTACAAACATTGCATTTTATTATTGGTTTAATTCATACTAATTTAAAATAAAATTTGACAAAAATCCAAAATCATTTATTTATTTAGAATTAATTACCTTTAAAGTTCTTGTTTTACAGTTTAAAAAGCTAATCAAATAAAAACGCATTCTATCAAACACGTGGACCCCGCAGCAAATTGATTTATGCTACAAATTCAATTTTATTCTCTAATATAGTGCATAAATTGTTTTCATACCTGTTTAAAGCTGTTGATATACTAAGTGTAAAATAGCATCTACATATATCTCTAATATTAAGTTCTTTATATAATGCACACAAATGTGGAGGATGGATATTAAACAAGAATACATTGATACATGATTGCTCATGTTTTGATCAATTAATGATAAATACAAATTTTAATGGCACACTTGCAGGAAAAATGTATGAACTGATAGATTTTTTTTTAAAAATCTTTCTCAGCTTGAACAGAATATCAAGAACAGAATATTTATTATTTATTTCAATAATGTGAAAAATGTATATTCCGTCGCAAATAATTGACAATCAGGAATGCTAGGATCAAAATTAGAATGATAAAAAAATATATCCGCAATTTCGCAACAGCTAAAGCAATCCAGTAATAGATACCTAGATAATCCCATGTTTTCAGAGAGAATTGAGTATTCCCCAAGTTTGACACAGCTAATTTCATCTTGAGACATTTCGCGGTTTTGCAGGAGAGTATGGATCCTGTTCAAAATGAGAGCCGTAACAGATGGAGGGCTAAGAGGGTCTGAGCGCCCTGTAACCTCCACCTGATTTACCCCTGAGATAAATGAAAATAAGATTTTTAGTTCCTAAATTTTTCATGTTTTTTTTTTCTTTCTTACAAAGTGGGAGAGTTCTGGAAAATCTTGATAATTTGATTACTCGTACGTCAATCGTGATTAATGGTTAAACGCAGATGATAAATTTATGTTAAATATTATTAAAATAAATAAACTTATTTATTAAATATTATTAATAAATTAATATCAAATTTACGATATTTTCTAAAACTTAATCAAAAAATTACTGAAAATACTTCACAATATAGTATTTAAGCTTGGGAAATTATATTGTGGCGTTTTAACAGATTGTAAATAGGATACTGAAACGCAATGGAAAAGTAAATCCCTGAAATATTCATAATGATTCATTCCTTGTTTTGAATTAATGATTCCCTATTCAAGATTAAGTATACATTGATGAATTTTTGCGAAACAACCGATATAACTGCAGAAATTTTAAGGTGAACTGTTAGTAATGAAATTCCTATTTTCTCGGTAACAGATGAAATAGTTCAACTGGGACTTTGTTGTTGCCGAAGCCTGTTCTTTTTAAATTTCCTGTTCTTTTCACTTTCAAATAGGCAGTAGAGAGAGTTTTGCTTTTACTTTTGTTTAATAGATCAAAACTTGTATCAAATAAGGAATTATTGTTTATATTTCATAGTAACACGAAGCTTAAAACTGTTGTTTAATAAATAAATAAATAAATAAAATAAAAATCGATATTTTTTGTTTATATTTCATAGTAATACGAGGCTTAAAACTGAGAAAGAAAGAAGAAGAAGGAAAAAAAAAAAAAAAAGAGAGAGAGAGAGAGAGAGATGTCGATATTTTTTAGCATTATGTTCTGAAAGTGATTTTACAGTTTTAAAGTTCCTCGATTCCAGTGCAAATAATAAAAAAAATTACGTTTATCGTATTGATTAGAATTTATAACTCCTGCTTCCCCTTCAATGGTTAACTTAACTTAATCTAGTAATAAGACTATTTTTCAGCCTCTGGTATAAGAACTACCCCTGTTTTGGAAGGTAGTTATGGCTCTGCTCTAAATAACATTTACTTTAGCATGAATTCATGTTCCTGGTTGAAGTGTGGTTTCCTTTTATGTTAGTTGAAAATAAACAAATACACAGATTCGTAAGTTTACAAACTAGTATAGTGAGCGGAAGCGCGACAAAATTCCCAGACTTATTAAACTGCAAAATATCGCCTACATTTCAGTGATATTGTAATTTATCACAGTCGATTTCCAAAATATCAAGTATAACTAAATAACATAAATAATTCAAACAGTTAAAAATTTCTCCAAGCGAATGCACTGGAAATATTCTAACGCAGAGCTAGAAATGCATTGAGGGAGGAATGCCACTTTGACCCTTCCTACCTCTCAAAAGCTCCATCGTTTTTTCTTCCAACACCCTTCCACGTTTATCAAAAGATCGAACAATGAATTTTGTTTTATCTTTTCATTTACAGGAAAGATACTGGTCATAAAAGGAAAATAAAATCTACTTTAGTCATTTAATTTTATACTTCTTAGGGGGCAGAACACTCAGTCGGGTCGAAAAATCGCCAAGCATGCTTCAATCTCAGAGAAATAAATATTTTCAGTCTACTAGCTTTCTTCATGTTTGGCGAGCATATGAACCCCTTAGCTTAGCAAAAACTAGAAAATAACAAAGATGATGGGGGCCGAAACAGTAAATAAAAAAAAATCTCCCCCTTTCTAGGAAAGGGAAAAAAGGGGACCTGGAGAGGAAGCCATGAGACGCGTGTCGGCTGTCACTTTCTCTGAATAGAGGGCCCCGTCTGGCACAGGGCACGTGCCCTCAGTCACCTGAGGTTAACAGCTGAACAGCAGAACAAGAAAATTACCCCGCAATTTCTTATCCGGTATATACCTTACTTTGCAAAGCGACTGCATCAGGCTCTGCTCAAGATGTTCACAAGTACAGTTATCGCCAGGTGCTGTATTCATTTCGATTGTAACAATACTGGTACAGTTGGTACATTTCAAGACAGGGGTTGCTTTGCATTGCTTTTCTTTATTTATTTCAGGAGGGGGGGGGGGTGCGCACGGAGAAAAACACCAAGCACTAAAAGCGCGCAGCTCATGTGTCTCCATATAAAGCGTCTATTTTTTTTTCTCCCTCCTCATACACTGATTTCGACTGCCAAAAGTATTCTAATTGAATAAGACATAGTTATCCCCACATCCTTTCACTTATTGTACTCTAAGTAATAGTACAACTATGCATACACTAAGTGGTCGTATAAGCATTTGATGGATACACAACAAAGAAAGCTAAGATAACTTTATAAACTGCTCAAAGAGACAATGGTAATATAGAAATATCTATCAAGAAATTCGTGTTTTACGACTCGAAATTTTTCCTCTGCAAGAGTTGATAAGGAAGAAGGTATTACTTGCTCATCGAAACGGCTAAGATATTACGAACACAATTAGTATTCGGTAACGGACTTTCTCCATAAACCGAATCAAGAAAGTTA
Organism: Dolomedes plantarius; assembly: GCA_907164885.2. Classification (NCBI taxonomy): domain Eukaryota; kingdom Metazoa; phylum Arthropoda; class Arachnida; order Araneae; family Dolomedidae; genus Dolomedes; species Dolomedes plantarius. The sequence goes on along the minus strand of OU015495.1, from coordinate 173,562,138 downwards.
GGTGTCAGTCTGAAGTTACCTTTTTGTTATCGTGCACTTCTAACCTTCAACGCTGCAGTCATATTGTACAGTTGATATTAGTCATACAGTTGATATTAGCCATATTGTACAACTCATTAAAATTACTATAATGATATTTTGACAATATCTTTCAACCGTATTTATATCAACATATATATTTTTGACATTTTTAAATCGATGTAGTGAAATTTTGCATCTTCTCATTCATGCTGCCGGTTTTCTGACACGCAATCCATTTTTAACTGTATTTTAAAATACCAATAACTGGCGATCGCATACGTATATCGCAGATCATGGTATGAAATAAAGAACTCACTAGAGAGTTTAAAATCCCACTTATAAAAACGAATACACTTGCAACAATTCAATCCACTTGGTACCATAAATATCTTCAGGAATTTAAAAAAGACAACAATAATAAAAATAATAAAAATCTGTTCGTGATTAGAGTATTATTTAAATTTATAAATGAGATAAGAAAATTTCAACATGCCGTTCAAGATGCATTAATTTTATTCTTTTATTATTTATGTGTGCGTGTACGCGTGCGCACTGAATTCTCGTGTATAAGAGTAAAACAGCAACAGAGCAACGTGAAATATCAGCCTATTAATTGAAATCAATATTTAAAGAGTCATCGAATTTTCGCAAACTAAGTTTAATGCCCATGAACAGAAATTCAACAATATCTATACTTTATTGAACGATTCCTTTTCCCGTTAGTGAACAATCTAAATCTTAGCTAATTTTTGGTTGATCAACACTGGTATATTCTCCTACTCTCCATCGAAATTTCTACATAGAAGGTTAGAATGTGTGACGTAAAGTAAGCTGCATCGTCCCCTGTTAGAAATCAAATCCAATTCTGCTGAATCTAATTTAAGGATTATACCAGCAAGTAGCATTCTTCTTAGCTAATTCTTTGATTGCAAAAATTGTCAATAAAATAAATAATATAGCTACTGCCTTGGTGACGTTTAAAAGGAGAAGACAAGACAATAAATTTAATCAATAACACCTTAGAGAAATTTAAAATCAAGTTTTTTTCTCCTTTTTTTCTGTAACCTCTGAAGACCACGAGCACGTAGTTTGTTTATACATTTGGAAAAATTATGTGAATTTGATAAATTAAAAATAATTATGAATCTTAATGCAGAGAATGTGAAGAATTATATAAAATTCTAACATTTTCAATTGCTCTCTGCATTCTATTCTTCTTTATTAACACCAACGACCGCGAATAACTATTCTTGCGCCGGCATGTGTTTAGGAAACGCTTCGATCCCTCAAATCTGATGCTACATCAAGCTAGTTGTAATATTTGAAGGGTCCTTAACGCGCACGAGCGTACACAAGCAAAGTAACAGAATTAGCGTCTTTTCGACAGGTCTGTAACTCTCAGCTTTTGGATCTAGCAGGTAAACACGCTTTGTGCAGTAGCGGCTGCGGAAACAGGGGGTTTTACCCGCTGCTCCGAGGACCGTCCGCCGAAAAACAGATGGGGGCTCATCGGGCCGGAAAATGCACAAAACTTCGTGCTCGACTTCACAAAACGCGCTCATAGAGGTGAGAAGGGCCCACCTGCCCCGATGGGAGATCAGTCAGTCAATAAGCACCACAGGGTTGGATTTCGGGTAAAAACGGGTTTTTTTTTTAAGCCACCAGACTCGCGGAAAAAAAGGGGGAATATGCCTTTTATAAAGTGGGTTTCCAGATCGGATTTTGATGGAGTGTTGGGTAAATTTTTGCCAAATCTTTTGTCGTGAATCGTATCATAATCGAAACAAGATACAGATACACATCAAAGGAGGCGATACATCGAGCGACGGGGCAGATGAAAACGTTGTCAATTTAGAAAGTGAAATTTAAAACTCCACAGGACTACGGAAACTTTAGTGGGAGAAAGTGTATGAAAATGGACGACAAAAACCCCAAAAGAATAAAGCATGTTCGAAAGTAGAGCGACACGGATTCTCAGATAAATTGATACAATTTTCGCTGAGTTAAAGGCCATAAGCCACACATTTGAAGGACAAAGATCAATAAAGCTTTTAGGAGAGAACTTAAGGCAAGTTGGGCGAGACGAAAAAGGGGCAGCGGATGGTGGTTGACAAGTGTTCCAAACAAGGATTGTCATACTAGAGAAAGGGGGAGGGAAAGAAACTCCACACAAAGTAGATATACATATGCGAAGAACCTCAAGGTTAAGAGGCTGATGATGAAAATATTTGAACTACAGATTAGGGAAGATAATAGTGGTGTATAAAATATGTTTATGATATGGCTGAATTAAACTTGCAAAAATCCTTTTTGAAGGAATTCAAAGAATGAGAAATATTTTGTGGACTACTTCAAAGACAATGCAATAGTATTTTTTAATGCAAATATAAATGATCTAGAATAAATTATCGATATATTATAAATAATTGAAGGGATTAGCTGAGAAAAAAATGTACTTTCGAGGAATACATTCCAAGAATACCCATGCGCACGCTCACGCACATAATTTACACTGGTGTAAGAAATTAAGAGAATTTGCAGATTTGGTCGATTATCTCTAAAACTACTGTACCGATTTTAATGAAATTTGATATGTACATACATTGATACAATACAAAACAAATAACCATTCAATAATTGTAATACACACGCATGATCGTGCGTAACACTCGTTGGAGTCGGAAGGTATGAAACAGCGGTTGCAGAATAAACAAAAAAAAATGGGTTAATAGATGGGTTAATAGGGGGTATGGTCCCCTCTTACAGATATACAGGTCTCGCAGCGTGATTTCATACTTGAAATAAGGCAGCTTATCATTTCCTGTGGCAATTGGTCCCACTCGTTCAGCAACGCTGTTTTCATTCCCTGGATGGTTCTCGGAGGGGGGGGGGGTTGCGAGTTGCAATTGCCCTCCCCAGAGCGTCCCAGACATGCTCTATAGGGTTAAGGTCTGGAGATCTGGCTGGCCAATCCATCCGGCGAATATCCTCACTCTCTAAAAATTCGTCGAACAGAAGAGCTCTATGTGGCCTCGCGTTATCGTCCATTAAAATGAATTCAGGGCCAACTGCACCCCTGAAAAGGCGAACATAGGGCTCCAAGACCTCATCCCTATATCTCACACCAGTCACAGTGCCTCTTTCAAAGACATGGAGAGGTGTGCGGCCATCCAACATGATGCCTGCCCAGACCATTAAACCTCCTCCGCCATAACGGTCGATTTCGCGGACATTGGAGGGTAGGTAGCGGGTCCGTGGTTCTCTCCATATGAACGTACGGCGAGAATCGGTGTTTAGGCTGAACCGGGACTCATCAGTGAACAGAACGGTCGCCCATTGATCCATACTCCAATCTCTATGCTCTCTGCACCATGATAAACGGATTCTAATGTTCGTAGAAGTGAGCGGGACGCAAACGGCAGGTCTTCTTGCAAACAACCCTCTCTCATGAAGTCTTTTGGAAACAGTCACCCTTGATACACGGGTTCCTGTGGCTGCATACAAGTCATGAGAGAGCTGAGAAGCTGTAGCACTCCTGTTACGCCACGCTATAATCGACAAATGGCGATCTTCTCTGGCCGTCGTGGCTCTTGGACGACCTTGGCCAGGCTTTCTCTCGATGGATCCGGTATCCTGGAACTGTTTCCATAAGTTACACACGACGCTGGGCGTTAAATTGAACTCTCTACAAATTTGGACTTGAGATTGGCCTGCTTCTAGCCTTCCCACAATTCGCCACCTCATTCCATCGTCTAAACGTTGGTGGTTACTCATTTTTACTGTTACAATTTGAAATTAACCGATTGCTGCAAAATAACACCAAGAATTAACCATTTTTTTGTTTATTCTGCAACCGCTGTTTCATACCTTCCGACTCCAACGAGTGTTACGCACGATCATGCGTGTGTATTACAATTATTGAATGGTTATTTGTTTTGTATTGTATCAATATATGTACAAATCAAATTTCATTAAAATCGGTACAGTAGATCTAGAGATAATCGACCAAGTCTGCAAATTCTCTTAATTTCTTACACCAGTGTAGTTCAGTGTGGTCCAACCCGCGGCCCGCATGCGGCCCACCAATTCCTTTTTGTTGGCCCTTGACCTTCTTACTGGAAAAATATTTTAATTTAACATTTGAAAAAAAAAGTCGCTTACCCTTCTTACTGCTTTTAACCCTACACTGCATGATTTTTTATTTTTCCTTGAAAAAATTATACATGCATTTGAATATAATGAAAAATCATGGAAAAATATTTTTTTTAAATTAACTCTAAATTTTCACTATTTTTTAATTATATATTATTTTGTTGCCAAATGCCAACACCATGCATTCAACAAAGAAAAAAATACTTTAAATGATAGTCTCAAACAGTTTTTCTCTTTGTAAAAACAGAGGAACTAAGCATTTGGTGCTGTACTCTTGTAAATCCTTTGCAATTCAACATTTTACAATGTTGTTTATTTGTACACTGCTCTGGCCAATGATCAGTTATATCAAATATGATATCTTTTGGAGGCTCTCTTGAGCAAGCTCTTTTTTATTTTTTATTTATCCCCCCCCCCCCAAACGAGTTTCTCTGTTTCTGATGGTCTCCATCTGTGATTTTTTCTTGTCCACGTAAGCACAAAGTTTGTGCTAACTGCAATCTAAAATTAAGAAATTTTAAAGGCTTTTCAGTACTGAATTTTTGTTTGTGCACTCTCTTATACAACAACCAATCATTGATAATTGTGCGGTCTAATACATGGTAGAACAACCGAAAATACCACTTTTTGCTTCGCATGATTATTTTATACCTTCCAATCAGACTATCAAGTAAGTCCACACCTCCCATGTGCTTGTTGTAAGTTGTCATAATGTAAGGACAATTTACTTTCCCGTGACACTTTTCTTTCCTGTCAAAGAGCTCTACTTCACTTGGTACCGGCAAATGTGGAGAGCATTGTGACGCTTTTGCTATTTTTCCATGACACATTTGACAGTTCAGAACCATCATATTTAGCCATAAATTCAGTGATGGATCCACGAACCTATATTTTCAGTTCCTTATCAGTTGGAAGTTTGTTGTCTGGAATTCTATTTCTTCTAATAGTTCCGAGAGATAAAATTCCTTTTTTTCTTCAAAAGATTTTTGACGTTGGTCAATCAGAGGTCTCAGTTTGTAAAATTTATCCTGGCCTCTTTGAAAATCAGTTGAAAATGTATTATTGTCATTGAAATGAAGATATCTTCTATTTTTTTCAAATTCGTTAACTCGCATAGAATTTGGAGTGAGAGATATTCCAACAGTGTTCCAGTACAAGCTAAAGTTTTTAACGCTTTTTACAGAACTCACTATACAAATTCCAAATATTTTCTTATATCTGATGATGTTACATTGAGGGGTTTATCAGGCGTCTGTTGTACACTAAATAGAACAGTTTGTTCGGTAATGAAAATTATAGGTTCCGGCACAAAAAAATATGAAAGAAAGTAATAAGGTGGTTCCAAATTCAAAATATTTTGAGGTAGCTGTGTATCTCCACTGAAAGTTATGGACGCAGGATTTATTTGACTTTTTCTTCCATATAAGTTTAATTTTTTTCTTTTCAACTTTGTTTTTTCTCTAACGTCTTGTTACCTGAAGTTGAACTTTCATATAGAATATTCACTTCATTCTCAGATGATTCTGAATCATTTTCACTGTTAGAACTCTATGATTTCTATTGATTTCTATTAAAGAGAACATTAGGATTAACTGTAGGATCTTCATTACTATTATCCAAATCTTCATCACTTCCACTTGAAAGAGCATTCCATATTTCATCTGTCAATAATTTCTTTTTACCATCTGTATCAATGAAGTAAACAGACCTATCTGCTTCCCTAATTCTGCTTATGTAGTTTTAAAAAATAAGTAAATTGCTTCTACAGTGTTGACTTGGTTAGTTCACTCGTTCATAGCATCCTTCCAGCATGATGTTGCCAAATGGCTACAGATATATATTATGGCCTAGATTTCCTTCCAGCAAAATGTTGCCAAATGGCTACAGATATATATTATGGCCTAGATTTTTTATGGCCAGAAGTGTTTGCTTTAACATAAAAAGTCTGTTAAATGAAGGATAAATGTTAATTTTATACATATGATTTTTTAATGGACATATAAAAACATTTAATTGTAAATAATAACTTCAAAATTTGGTCATTCAAGTGATGTCAAAAGTCCCTCCCTATAGTTTCACTCAAACAAATTAAATCAAAAACGAGAAATCGAATTGAAAGTGCTTCACTGGAATCGAGCCTGAGACTTTGCCTTACTGAACTTACAGTGGACATTGATAAACTTGTATCAGGAAAGCAGTGCCAATCACCACATTGATTTCTCGACTGTAAAATGAAGTGGTTTATTAAACTAGTATATTACACTTCTTTTAATATAAATTTTAATAAAAGTTTTTGAATAAATATGCAGTTCGTTTTCTTTCTGGAATGTCTCTGGCCCTCACATTCCTATACTAAAGTTTGATTGACCCTCGGGTAAGTAAAGGTTGGTCCACACTACACAATGAATCTCAATCTTGCCACTTTAAAAACGATTTATAAAGTGCTATTCACTTTCATCCCCCAAGAAACGGAATCCGGTTGCGCCACTGACACGTACGACAATATACAAATATATTAAGAGCAGAATTGATTAAATAATATTAAAACTATCTTTCAGACTTAAACGACATTCATTTCTAATGTACTGACATAAATTACAATTAATACGTCCATAGAGATATTAATACTACGAATGCACGAGTACTATCCTTTCTAGGATGTCTACGGTTGGTAACAAGAATCTCGCGAATGGTAATTAATTTAAGATGGGTAAAAAAATAATGATATTTCACCCTTGCACACACGATTTAAGATGAATATGGCCGTAAAACATAGTTACCTTTCAATAAGCACTTAAAAAAAAATTTCATGTATTATTGAAAGAATTTTTACTAAACTTTTATAAATATATGAGAAAGGTATAACTAATAGGCCTATAATTTATATAGTAAACGAAATAAAATATATAAAAATAAATGAAAATAAGTAAAGAAAATATAATAAAGATAATTTTAAAAAATCCGTGGCTTTCATACCATGATCAGACAGCTCTTTTCATTTAAAAAAATATGAGGAAATTATATATATATATATATATATATATATATATATATAACTAGCGGCCCGTCCTGACTTTGTGGGGGTTGAACAATTATGGATCTTAAGTAGATATTAGGTAGGTATAATTTGTTTTAAAACTTTATGGTATCCCACATTTTTCGTTTTTCTGAGGTTTTAAAACCAATTGATTCTCCGCATTTCCTGACCTAGAGAGACCAACATGTAATTGTCCATGAGTAAACCAATCTTCCCGTAAGTCAAGTCCAATATATTTGTATGTTTGACCTTGGGATTTATTCATGGTGATGGCAAAAGAAATTTTTTTTTGGAAACTGTAAAGTCAGGCACTGAATTGTGTCCGGGGCCACCCGCATGCCGATTTTGATACGATTTGGCCCCATAGCCTATCCGCTACAGAGTCCATACACAAAAAAACACCAAAAATGGCACAAAAATGTAATAACTTTTTTAAAATTAAAAATTAAAAATTCGGCTACGTCAGGCACTGAATCATGTGCCGATTTTGGTACGATTCGGCTCCATTGTCTCGCAGCGGAAGCTGTCGAAATGAGAAACTTTTAGGGATTAAAACATTAATTAAAAAACTCCGGGGCCCGATTTTCAAAAAATAATATGCCAATGTTTTAATCTGAACTATCAACTATATCTATACAAAATTTCAGCTCAATTGAAGCAATACGTTTTCACTTATAAAGGAACAAACATAGACCTATTAGAAATAATCAATAAATTTCACAGTTTTAATGAAACACACTGGTTTTTGAATAAAGTTCAATAATTCAAGTTCGATTAACGCAAATTGTGCATAAAATTGCACATAAATTCAAAAACATAAAGTTTATAAATAAAGTTCTGAAGTATTATACCAATAAATTTCCAGATAATAGCCAACAAATTGTAAATATTTTTACCTCAAATGTCCCATAAAAAGCGTAGTTTCAAATGTAATTTTCTTCAATAAACCCTTAAACGTTGTCAATTTCAAAAATTCTTTTTGTATTTTTCAATACCTCCTTCACTTGAATCTTTAACATATTAAATGTTTTACTGATAATAAATAAAAATGTAGTTTAATGTGTTGCTATGGTTACTTGATTATGGTTGACAAAGAAAATTCAAATGTTAAAAATGTGGCAAAAGAAAAGTTGTAAAGGTGAAGCATCAGCTCAACATTTAGGCCCCTAACTTTCTTTCTACTGAACAGATATACATAATATGTCCATCCATATAATGCCATAATATGCCTATGTCCATCTGGAATAATGTACCTTTCAAATAGTAAAAGAATTTATTAAATAGGTGCAGTGGTTCCGGAGATTACCCTCCACATACAAAATCCGATCTCTCTTTATATATTAATATAGAGATATAGATATAGATTATAGAAGTATAGATACACATTGGTATCCCAAAATTAGAATAAGAGATGAAATAAAAACACAAAAATAAAAAAAGGATTTTAAGAAAAGAATGCTTTTTTAATTATTTTAAGCACCTAAAATACTATTCAAATTAATAGAAAAAATTAATTTTTTAAAAGAAAGAGGTGTGCTTGAGATCGTAGATTTATTCAAAAATAAAAAAAGGATTTTAAGAAAAGAATGTTTTTTTAATTATTTTAAAAGAAAGAGGTGTGCTTGAGACCGTAGTTTTATTCAAAAATAAAAAAAGGATTTTAAGAAAAGAATGTTTTTTTAATTATTTTAAGCACCTAAAATACTATTCAAATTAATAGAAAAAATTAATTTTTTAAAAGAAAGAGGTGTGCTTGAGATCGTAGATTTATTCAAAAATAAAAAAAGGATTTTAAGAAAAGAATGTTTTTTTAATTATTTTAAAAGAAAGAGGTGTGCTTGAGACCGTAGTTTTATTCAAAAATAAAAAAAGGATTTTAAGAAAAGAATGTTTTTTTAATTATTTTAAGCACCTAAAATAGTATTCAAATTAATAGAAAGAGGTTAAGAGATGAAATGAAATACAAAAATAAAAAAAGGATTTTAAGTAAAGAATGTTTTTTTTTTATAAGTATAGATAATAGAAAGAGGTTAAGAGTTGAAATAAAAATACAAAAATAAAAAAAGGATTTTAAGTAAAGAATGTTTTTTTTTAAATATTCAATTTTTTTAAAAATAATATTCTTAAAATAATATGCAAATTAATATTACGTTAGTTAATAATTAAAGTTAATTTTTAAAAGAAAAAAGCGTGCCGGAGAACGGCTAGTTTTGAACCGCTAACGTCAGAACAGAAGCCCACCGCGATAGCACCACGCTAAGGATCGTTGAAGACTTCGGCACAAAAAGCGGTAGAGGACAGTAGCGGTAACAATGGAGATTGTTAGGATTAAGCCCCTAACTTTATATCTAGTGATCAGATATACATAATATATAGCCTATGTCCATCTGGAATAATGTACCTTTCAAACAGTGAAAGAATTTTTCAAATAGGTGCAGTGGTTCTGGAGATTACCCTCCACGTACAAAATCGCTCTCTCTTTATATATAAGTATAGATTATTGAGGATTATTGTGTTGATATTAAGTGCAAAATCGATTAAATTACTGTAAACTTGTTAAAAATTAAATAAACATTAAAATCTGCAACTGTTTTGAATTTTTAACTCGGATAAATGTTTTCCCCAACCTTTTGATTTTAAATTATCCCTCAAAATTTATATTACGTGGCTTAAATTCTCCACTCTTTTAAACTAGACCCTCTTGGTATTACAAAAGGCTCATTAAAATCAACGAGATTTATTCGTAACAATTAAAGTAAAAGTATCGATGTATGATTAATTAATTCATAACATACGAATTTTAATGAAAGTATATGACTTCTAAGAAAAAAATATATAAATATTCGAATGTAGGAGAGTCGCCCAATTTCCGAAAAAGAATTCATAATGTGGAATTTGTCTGTTAATAAGAGTACAATTAAAAATCTAATGATCTTGAGTCGACTAATGACAGTTGACTAATTCTAACCACATATTAAAAATATTACGCTAGTTTTACAAATAGTAGTAATATATAAATAACAATAAAAAAATGGTGGAATAATTATGAAGGTAAATTTCTTCTGATTTTAAGGCAGTGTGGACACTTTCAGAAACATTTGTAGAGGGAACCTGACACACTTTAATTACACTAGTTGGTACCCGTCAAAATATGAAGGCTGGATAGTAAATAAATATACTAATGCATTTTACTCAACAGGTCATTGCCAAATGTTGAAAATCATAATATTAAGAATAAAGTAATACACTTTAAAAAAAATTACTATACTTGAACCCAATAAAAAGAAATATTGTTACTCAACGAAAAAAATAATTTCCTCCAGGTTTAATTCTATATCTCCCAAAAATTATTAAAAATAAAAATGGCAGAGAGCTAGAGAGATTCCTCGGAATAAACAAATTAACGTGTTTATGCGGCCTCGTATTAGTATCTAAAGCCAGATTTCAACATGTCTTGAGCATGCCCAGAAACAATGTTTTTAATGCGGCCTCGTGCTGAATGAGTAACTAAAGCCCGATTTAAACATGCGCAGAATGCAATTTTCAATTGTAAATCATCGCTAATTAATAGAAATTATGGTTATAAAAACCAAATTTGAAACATCTATAGATTAAAATCTTTCGTTTAAGACCAAAATAAAGTAGTTTTCTCTCACGGACTGCCCAAAAAATTGGCTCAGCAACTTAAATATATAGATAGTAACATTCATATATGAATAGTAAAACCATAAGGGCGGGATTTTTTTTTGTTTGTTTGTTTGTGCTTCTGCTAGGCTTTAAAGTATCAAATAGAATTTTCTTATGCCCTAACTGTCCTGTTTTAAAACAATTTACATTCGCCAAAGTGATGTTTAAATATCAAGACATTAAGCTTTAAGTTAAAATTATTTCAAAACTATACTTGCAAACTTAATACACTTAAATTTTCTGAAGTGTACATTTACATCTAGGCACATAAGAATTATGAGTTAAAACTGCATACTAGGGAATAAGCAAGAGTTACCAAAGTTGAAATAAGGTTTAGGTTTGGCCGGAGAGGTTTTTGTTTCCTTTAAAGGTGACGTAACACATTTAGCGATGATGTGTCGATTATGACGAAATACTAGATACTTGTCAATAATTTCCAGGAAGAAAATATCAATGACATGAAATTTTACGAAGATTCTAACAAAAGTTCCACAAGATTTAACAATCTAGTTTTTGAGTTTACATCTCGTTAGTAAGAAAAAAATATTCAGTACAGTCGAACCCCGTTAAAGCGAACCCGGTATATAACTAACTCACGGATATAACGAACGAAAATTTTGGTCCCGCCGTTTTTCCTATTTTACCTACGTAATTAGTATTGTGTCAGTTTAATTTAATCGATTTTAGTCGATTTAATTCATTCATGATCATTTTTAGTAGATTTTATCATTTTTTAATACATCCTTATTGAATACACATTGAAACTAATGAGTTATACATTTTGTGAACTCCAGCATTTTTCTTAACGGTTTCGGTTATAGTGAACCACCGGATAGAGCGAACAAAACCAATGATGTCCCTTGATGTTCGTTATAACGGGGTTCGACTGTAGTAATAAATGCATCTGATTTAACCGTTTCTGATGTAATAGTGATATAATTAAATTTAATTATTCCTCAATTTAGTTAAAGTAATGATCCTAATAATAAGCACTTTCTGTAGATTATCGATTGATTAAACATCTTGAGAACAAGAAGTAATTATACCTGCTAAACTAGATGCTAAGAAACGCTATTCTATGCATAATGAAGAAAACACATAGTTTTACGCCAGCATTCAAAATAAATTTCGCGTATATCCAGGAAATGTCAAAAGTTTACAGAATAATTGTGGAAAAAAAAATCTCATCCAGTAAAAACAAATAGGCATAAACTTATCAGACGATGACGAACATATAACATCACTAAGAAATCAAATAATGAGTAAAAAAAAAAAACTTGCGGTGCGTAAGGCAATCCGTACTCCACGATGAGACTGCGCATTCTTGGCGATAATTGGCGAGCAAATCCGGCGCCACGGAGAGTACCATCTCATGACGCGAAAGAGGTGATGTAAGTTTCGTTTCAGCTTCCTCTATCTGAAAAGAAGCAAATTCGCACATGATCAAAGGGAATAGGAAAGAGTTACCAAAGTTGAAATAAGGTTTCGGTTTGGCCGGAGAGGTTTTTGTTTACTTTAAAGGTGACGTAACACATTTGGCGATGATGTGTCGATTATGACGAAAGAGTGGGTTACGTTCACACAATGCAGGATGCAGAGGTAGTGAAAATAATATAGCTTTTATTCACGGTGTCATACGCAGATATTCGTATTACAGGGGATTGGACTGTTGGAAATTCGAAATCATATATACGTGATCATTATAAAATATAATGCAGTAAATAAATAATATTAACAGAGATGTTTTATAAATATTTTATTTAGTTCAGATTGACTAAAAAATATTCGTATAAAAATAAAAAATAAAAATTACAACGGTTAGTATAGAACGGTTTATATACCCTAAAACCTTCATTTGCAGGTGATTATAATGAAATGGTCTAACAAATGAGTATGAATCAAATCTAATAACTTTAGGAAATAATCAAATAAATCTGTTGGTTGGTTGATGACGTGTTCTCTCTCTGGAGGTATATATAGATGCGCCAAATCAGCTCTAAAGAAAATTTGTTAAAAAAAGACTATAAAGGAACAAGATCAAAATTTGGAAATTTCACATATAACTCTTTTGTTTTTTTTAAAAGTGGATGTTAATAAAAGTAAGTAAAATTTATTTGCAATTTTGATTACAAATACTTTCAATGAAAATTATAAACATTTTGGTGATATAAATTAAAGAGCTACATAAAAATTTTATATCTAAACACAGATTCATAAATTTATCGTAAACAAACTATTTAAGACATTATAAACTACACAAATTTTACTCTAATTTAAAATTTCAGTGTAAAATGGAAGAGTAGTTTAAAACAAAAGTGTGCACTATATTTTATCGCAAACGAATAAGAAAAAAAAATACTCTGAGAAGTATTCTAACCTGAATTTTTTAAATCTGCTTCTTTTAATTTCATCGACATTCAGTCGAAATGGTGCAGTGATTATTTAGAATTCTTAAAAACGCCACTCCATTTACCTGAGTTGTTATCTTTCTGAGTTGCTATCTATCTGATTGTTATCTTTCTCATCTTTTTGTCTTGGAAAATAAAATGAATAATTACAAGATAAAAAGAACTTTTTATATACCATGTTTTTAAATTTTCTGTTGAATCATATAAACTTGACAATTCCATGTATTAATAAATACTTTTTAAAATTTTTTTTGATGAATTATCCCATCAACTTGAAAGAAAATGATCAAATGCGTAATCAATCGTTTAGCTCGAGAATTGGAAGTTAACTTGCTTTTAACTTTTCATTCCCGTCCCCGCTGATAGATGGTTGCACCATTCTTCAAAACAAAATTAACTGAAAATGAATTCAATCCTGCTTAAAGAGGGCTAAAAGTATTAAAATAATGCATTGTCATCGTGTTCTGAGCTATTCTAAAAGTTTCAAATGTCTAGCTAGTCGGAAAGTTAGTTAAAAATCGATTTCAAGATTTGTACCGGACAAACACACACACAAACAAACAAACAAGAAAGCGAGTTAATAAAAACATGGTAAAAAACGTGTAAACATACATAAACATATATTGCTTTCACCTACCATTTGGTGAACATGGAACTCCCCTTCCACTAATTCCAAATATAATAGAAAGAATTACCAAATAACTACACATTGAACACTGAACCCTCTTGCAAGCTACATGAGCAAACAGATCAAGTGAAACAGTCTCCCCCCCCCCCGTTTTCTTTTCTCAATAAATGTGCTAATAATGAAAGTTCACTCCCCCCCCCCCAAAAAAAAAAAAAAAAAAAAAAAAAAAAAACCTACCAGCTGCAGCAGAAAAGCGAAACTAATTCCGTTTCACTCGATTTACAAAACATGATTAGATTAGTGTGCTTAATTCTTCAAACAACTGTAACGCTGCCTACTGATAAAGAAAAAAAAATTCAGGTAGTCTCTTCTAACGAAACTACCGCGGGTAATTAACGTAGGATTACGTATCATTGCTTACGTCTTTTGTATGTATACTAGGGGGTTCGCCCCTAGGCTCGCTCCTCTGTTAGGGTCAAGGTATATTGAGTTTGTTGGAGTGCCATGGTCTAACGACTCCAGTAGCAAGATATGTACATCAGAAAATATGTGCTCAGCAGTAAAATAAAAATATAAAAATTAAGCCCTCTTCAGATAAGTAAAATAAAAAATATAATAAGAATTAAAAGAATAAAATTCAAATATTTAGAATAATTAGTATAAATGAGCGTCCACCGGAGACTATCGGATACGAGCAGCGAGCTCTAGTACAACACCAATCATGGCATAGTAAATTGAATGAATAAGTTGCTAATAGCAAGATACATAGGGGTGATTCTCGGGCAATGCAACAGCTTCCATCCATTTACTGTTGTCACCCTTATGCGAAGGGGAATCACTGTTGAATCATCACTGTTTCAGCTTTAAAATTCAATTAAAAATCGAAAATTTAAGATATAGACTTGAAATGAGGTTTATATGAATAAGAAAGCTTTCAGCTTCCAGATGATGTAAATATTTTCTTTGTAAGATAAAAACTCGAGGAGCATCGATATTATATCCACTTTGGGGACGATATTTCTTGAAAAACTGTGTTTTATTTTTTGATGAAAATATTAGTCTATTTTTAAATATTTTTAAACAAATGAGATCTAGTTTGAAAGAGAAATGTCTGTAGTCTTAGACTGTAAAAAGATCAAAATTCTACGATCATTTTTCGGCGAGTTATCGTAATCTGAAGATGAAAAGGTCAATATTTTCCCTTAAAACATAAAATTTTAAAAAAACTTAAAGTCTGACGAAGATGAGACATGTCTTACTTTGTTCCCCACATTTTTCTGCAGCTATTGGTATCGGTCTCGACCCCATACCCCCAGCGGTTTCGGAGGAGATAGCGTGACAAGCTTTTGACAGCGGCGGCGGCGGTTACTTTTTTTTAGAATAGAGAGATATGTATATATGTGTTATGTACATATGTATCTATATATATGTACGTATGTACATATATACATATATGTATGTCAAAATTTTGACGCATTTTCGTACTTTCTGTTCAACAGTTTACTGCTTCTCTAAGCGATACAGACTGGTTTGGCGAGCTGCCAAAATTATAACTCGTGAGGTACGGACGGACGGTTTTAGCGTCTGAAATTTTGCTTTCCTGATGACCGTTATGGAGGAACGTAATCCTACGTTAACAAATACGAGGTAGAGACAATAAATTTTTGCTCGAGAAATCACCTGAGACGCTCGAGATGCTGGACAAAGCATACGGAAAAGATGCCATGAAAAAAACGGATGTGTACGAGTGGCATAAGCGTTTCCGTGAAGTTCGCACAAACATCGAAGATGACCCTCGGACTGTGCGCCCTTCCTCTTCCTTGGGAAAAGCCGAGGGAAATTGATGTTGGAGGTTTTTTTTCGATTTCGATAGCGTTATTCATTACGAATTTATTCCTGAAGGCCAAACTGCCAATAAAGAACTTTACCTGGAGATCCTTAAACGACTACGATACGCAATCAGAAGAAAACGACCTGAAAAATGGGCAACAAACGATTGGTTTCTTTTACATGGCAATGCTCCACCACATCGCGCTCTGGTTGTGAAAAAGTACCTTGCCAGACACAGTGTTACAACTCTGGAACACCCTCCTTATTCTCCCGACCTAGCACCAGCGGATTTTTACATGTTTCCACTGCTGAAAATGAAATTGAAGGAACACCGTTTTGTGGATTCAGATGAGGTGATCGAAAATGCGACGAAGCAACTGAAAGACCTCTCAAAAAATGCATTCCAGGAGTGTTTTGAACAGTTATACGAAGGCTGAAAGAAGTGTGAGGATGCAGGAGGAAAGTACTTTGAAGGCCAACAAGGTAAAATTATTGTTCTATTTTTCAATAATTTGTAATTGACCTATTCCGGGAACTTTTTGACCCTACCTCGTAAGATGAATAAAAATATCAATAAAACCAAGTCTGCTGCGCCCAGTGAAAACTTGAATGACCGTCACAAATAATACAGTGGACGCTCGTTAATTCGAACTCGGTTAATTCGAACTAATCCAAAGGCCCCAAAAAACTTGCATTGGAGTTAATGTTAAAAAAATCTCATTAATTCGAACTAAATTTTTATCACTTCGGTTAATTCGAACTAAAAATTTGACCAAAAAAAATTCTTTTTCCTCGTTTAATGGAAAAAAATACACACTGTATTTATTATTTTGTGTGTCAAAATTTCTTTTCTGTGTAAAGAGGCACATGCCTGCATTCCTAGACTATTGCATGTCCGCTAAACGTTAGTAGCTATTGTCCTTAATAGTGCTAAACGGAAAAAGCAATTTTCCTTTATTTGGATCAATTTTCTTAGAATTTCAGAAAAACTAGTCTTTACTACAGATTCTAGGGAGCTGCGTTAGTTATAACTGCAGTGCAGACAAGTTAATGTGGTCTAGTTTTCTTCCTGATTGTGTGGTGTGAACGTGTAAAAGTTGAGGATGTCTACACGTGGAAAGTACAAAACCCTAACTTTGGAGACAAAGGTAGAAATTTTAAAGAAAGTAGAGAATGGTGAATGTAAAACAAAGTTAGCAGCTGACTATGGAATTAAAAAAAATGCCTTGTCAACTAATTTGAAAAACAAGGAGTCAATTTTAGATTCATCGGAAAAATCAAAATTTGCTAGAGGAAGGAAACGCATGGGAAATGCGTCCCAAGAAGTTCTAGAAAAAGCTCTACTGCTATGGTTCCAGGATGTTAGATCTCGAAATTTTCCGATAAATGGACCCCTAGTGCTGACGAAGGCTGATGAATTGGCAAGTCGAATGGGTATTGAAGATTTTAAATGCAGTGATGGATGGCTTTCTCGATTTAAGTCAAGGCACAATATTTCTTATCAAACTGTATGTGGCCAAAGCTCTGATGTAAACGAAGACGTATGCACTAATTTCGGTAGGAAACTGCCAGGGCTTTTCTCTACTTACCTGCCGAAAGATATTTTTAATGCGGCTATAATGGACAAAGCCATAATGGACTCTATTAAAACTCTGAAAGTAAAACTCTGAACTCTATTAAAACTCTGAACCGTAAACATTTATTCAGATGGAACCTTCCTCTGAAAATGAAATGAAATGTTTACTTCAAATCGAGAAGCTGGCTGAACAATGTAGGCATCATAAACAAAACCAAACATCCATTTTACAGTTTTTCCCCAAAGTGTAATTCATATTTTTAATAAAAGTTTACTTTATACTGCAAATCTTCTGCTTCATTTTATGATTAAAGTAAGTCTGTATTGCTTTTTAATATGTTTAACTTTAGATAACACAGTATAATATATGTTCTGGGGTTATACATACTAGGAGATTTTCTTCTTCAGTGATACACATTTAAGGTTATATATTTTCTCTTAACATCGGATAATTCGAACTTCGGATAATTCGAACTTTTTTCTGAGAACCTTTGAGTTCGAATTAACGAGCGTCCACTGTACTTCAAGCCAAAATCGGTTACACATCAATTACTTACGAAAGTAATAAAATTATTTTTGAAAACAAAACTGAAGAAATTTCGCGATGCGTAGAAATTAACTTTGGGCTCGCTCGGCACCCAGATCCGATTTCATCGGATTATCCAGTTATGGATATTCGTGAGTAGGCCTATATGAGCACGTTAAATCCGTAGACCGGAAAGTCCTTTCTATGAGGTCAATGAGTGGGAGAAGGTATAAGTCCTCCAGATGTCGCCTGTGGGGGTGCTCGGTCCAAATTGACGTAGCACTCGTGGGTGCTGTTGGTTCACTTATACGGTGCCCCCATTGAAAGCAACCAACGATTCTCGTGGTTAAAGTGCGAATGACTTCATTGACAAGTACCTAGCATTGGAAAACAAACATTTATGGATATAGTAAATAAGAATGTGAAAAATGTTAACGACTTAGTTAACTATAAAATTTAGGTCCTCACTTCTAGATAGGTTTATAATACTTTAAAAAGTTATACAGAACTTTCAAGACAAAACAGGTCCTGCAGTACAAAGTATATATTTAATAATGTAGTTCATTAACTGTTTACAGTATCAACTATTTATTATACTCTGAAAGTAATAGATTAAAACATATAGTCAAGTTACGAGAAGGCCCATTAAATAATAATTATCGCGATAGTTTTATCAGAAGCTTAGTTAGTTAGTTAGTTAGTGTGCGTGCGTGCAAGCGGCAGCTCGTGCCGTTTTTTACAGAGATTGAACCCCAAATACATATGTAATAGATTTCTGTGATAGAATGTATCTGAAAGGGACATTATTTAAATTATCTATATATATAAAACGGTTCCGTGACTGACTGACAGATAACGCACAGACCAAAGGGCTGAAATTTTACATGGCGATTTTTCTTATAGTGTAGGGGTGCACTAAGAAAGATTTTTTTAAAAATTCTTCTTGGATTTTTTAAAATTAAATTTTTAAACTGTTTTTGTAACTTATTTTAATCTTTCATTTAAAATAATAATTTGAGGGTTAAAAATTTATATCACGAGAAAGATCATAAAAATTCCTTTAAAATGATATCTTTTTCGAATCTTTACCTTCATTTTCTGATTTTTGGTGAATTTTTAAAGATTAATTTTTAGAATTTAATTTATTAAATTCTGATCACGTGGTTTGTTTTCTTTTTGTGAGACTCTAAATTAATTTTGCGTCACGTGCATAACAACGAAATAAATTGACACACACACAAAAAAAAAAAAAAAAAAATTCTGGTAGTCTCATCTAGCGAAACTACCGCGGATTATTAACGTAGGATTACTTATAGTTTGTTGACCTTTTTATATTAAAAAAAGAGAGAGAGAGAGCATTTTGGTACTCTTCGGTTTAACTGTTTATTGCTACTGGGTTTGGCACGCTGCCAAAATTATAACTCTTGACGCAGGACAATTTTTTTTTCTCCGAAGGACCGTTATTGAGGAACGTAGTTATCCGGTAAAATATTAAAATACGGTAGAAGATAAAATTTAACCACTAGATTAATTGAGATGGAAGTTTTTTAAGAATTTAATTCAAATTAGTATGTTTTATGGATATTAAACATACAAATTAATTGCATACATTGACCGTTGCATTTAGTTTGGATATTTTCTTCTACATTATTTTGTCTATAAAAATATCCGTTACAATTTTTCCCCATTAATTGCATACATTGACCGTTGCATTTAATTTGAATGTACTGAAGCTCGGGTATTCAGCTAGTATTAGATAAATGCAATATTACACAAAAGCAGTATTTTTCTGCCTATTATGGCGTCTCGTAGATTATTTATGAAAAAATTCTTTTTTATAAACATTTTAATTCTTACAATATTTTTAAATTTAAATTTGGTGCTTAAGTTACTCATTTTGTGACTTTCTAATCTATTTGAAGAGAACTTTAGATATTTGGTATCAGTTGTGATGCGTAACTTCTAACCATCAGATAACAAGCAATGGATGCATTTCTTTTTATAGCTACTTAAAGAGATTATTCCGCTGGGCCTGTAAGATAACGTTCTAACACAATAGCGGATTAAGCACTTTGAGAGCCCCTACCCCAACGTAATTGTGAAAAAAATGAAAATAAATTTCACTTAAGTTTCAAAAATTTATAGGAGCTCACATCCGGCAAATTCAATCAATATTACAAAAATGTATTATTTTTCTATATCTCATTAACTATTTTTTACTTATTTATTTTAATTTTATTTTTCTATTAATATATTTCCAAATAAATTTAAGAGGATAAATTACCCGTTACCTTTTAGATTTGTATACAAAGACCCCTTAAGTCTTTGTATTGCGAATCAATAGCTATTTGATGAGTAGGTTAGATACGAGCACTCAGTCATCTTTTTCCACACGAGGGCTAAATAAACCGGGACCTACAATTAACAGTCGATTGCGAACGGCTAATAACACCTACGGTCAACAGTGGTACTCAAAGCCTTAGACTGGTACCGAATAACAGAACAGCAACGATGAGAGGCAAATAAGCTCCTTTGCGGGCATGCTTAAATTAACAGGGTAGTAGCAAATATTTTCAACCTTGGTGTTTCAAAAATTCGATCAAGAGAAGAAAAGTCTTTGAAAAATTACATAATCAAAAGATAATAAATTTAACTGTAAACCTGAGAAAATCAGAAATAAAAGGCTGATGTAAAACCTCTTACACCGTTTCACTTGGTAATATTTGTTTGAACAAAAAGTGGGTTAAGGGCAACCATATCCAGACTAAAACGTATAACACAACATCATTACATTTTCTCAATATGAAAGAAATCAGATATTTCTCTCGTATCGGATACCTTCACACAATTCACACATCCGCATTTCAAAAGCCAAACTCAATAAAAAATACAGAGTCATTCTGTAAATAACAATGGCACTAAGAAACACAGGGAAACCTACGGGTCTTAAATTCTGTTGCGGTTTTTTGATTAGCATGAGAAAATCGTAAAAAGGTCTCATTAGCGGTGACGTCACAGGAAAGCCAAGCTTCCGCTCACGAGAGGGCGCTTCCGTTAGTAGAGATGGATGTTCAAGGACAAATGAAGATGCTCATGAATTGATAGCAGCAAAGGAATTAAATACAATAGTTTGAAAGACTGAGTAATATCGCTCAAAAAAATGGGACAGGAAAAAAAAAACACTCGGACTAGAATGTAACTGCCTGATGCAAACTTAGAAAAGATCTATTTAGTATAATACGAAAGCTCTGATTAAACATAATTTTAAAGAACTGTCAAAGTATGTGACTGCTTTAATCACCGAAACAAATTATAATATTCAATAGATTTAAAAATTTAAGAACGAAAATCAATGAATTCTTTATATAAAATTCCCGAGAAAAAAATCTTAAAAATTGCCTACGATATCAATTGCACAAGAGACGGCTTATGAAAGTGTTTGGTAAAATTAGTTGGGGAAACACGATTAAAATGCGAATGTCTCAAATAAAGCACCTTCATTCCGTATTGCCTACTCATTCAGATCTTCTGTTTTAGAACATTTGTTTGTTTCATTCCATACTTCTTTTTTCTAAATTTTTTTGCATGAAGGATGTATTTTTAACTGGATTATAGTGATAGCAGGTTAATAGTAAGAGTACGTATGCATATAAAAAATCAGAAAATAACTGATAGTTTAATACGCCCCAGTGTCGTTTGTATAGCGGACAGAATGGTGGCGTTCATAATCTGTTTACAGGTGTAAAATAGCGTGACACTATCTAATGAAGAATATATTATATTTCATTTCAATATCAAAATGTACATAAAAAACCACAAAAATGTATAGTTTCATGTTTTTACTCATGTTAATCATAGATTTTTTTAAAATTGTAATATGACTTGAATGTTTATTGGTTGAACAGTTTCAGAATGTGCATTCCAACTCCAATCCAATAGCATTTGATTATATAAGATGTCACTTGCATACTCAGATCGTATGAAAACGTTGAAAAATGACCTAATTTGCGTTTTAAATTCAACCAATTTTATTTCTCATTTTTAACAGTAGGTATATAGGAGGATTACGCCCCTGAACCATGCAGATAATGCTGTCGCATATATATATATATATATATATATATATATATATATATATTAATTAATTAAGCATCAAAATAATTTTATTTCTAAAATGGTTCCATGATTTCTAGGTTAAATTTTAAATAAAATCATATTAGTTTTATTTCATTCACCTACCAATTTCCTCCTTTAATAATTTAAAAATCACCGCATCGAACAAACTGTGCCACCTTTCATTAAAGTATCAAAATGTACAGAATTAATATAAAATTTATTTATTCATTCATTCAGACAGACAGACACACACACAAACACACACACACACGTATAAAATATGACAAGGCTTCATACATAAAAGGGGGCTCCATCAGGTGTTGTATCCGCTTTTGCTGCCAACTCCCACGATGTTCCTCTATAAAATTCGGTTGTGTTTCTAGGATTTTAGCGTTTGTGAATAGTCCAAAGCAGTGGTCACGAAATGGCGGACCGTGACGGAGTGGTGTATTTTCAGAAAATAGCGATTCAGCAGTGATCCAAAATGCAAGGAAAATATTATATCCTACCACTGTATTATAATCAAAGTGTGTTTTGCTGCAGTCTGAATCCCAGTCTTTAGAATAAAATGCAAACGGTGATACAAATAATTAATTTTATACGGGCAAAATCATCTCTTAAGTACCATCAGTTTAAATCATTTCTTGAAGAGACTGATGCTCAGTTTAACGACTTGCTTCTCAACTATGTGAGATGGCTAAGTAAAGGCTTGGTGCTTCAAAGATTTTTTGCAGTATTGGAGGACATTAAAGAGTTTCTTTCAACTAGTGATCAAAGTGACCATTTAGGCTTGCTCCTTGACGTTGAAGAAAACGTGGCAACCATCGAATTTTTGACTGATCTTTTTAGGCACCTGAATCTTTTAAACCTCAAACTACAAGGCAAAGGTAAACTTGTGTGCGAACTTCTCTCAGCAGTAAAGAGTTTTTCAAAAAAGATTGACCTCTTCTCCGAAGATATTAGCGGAGAACTTTTACACTTTCCACACCTTAAGTCAATTTGTGACAGTAATGAGGGTATTGACATCAGCCAATTCGAAGATTTTTTGGAAAAACTTAAATATAATTTCAAGAAAGATTTACCGACTTTGAAAAAATTGAGAACGTTGTGCAGCTGGTTAACAACAGTTTTTTACTTATGCCCAATGGTGTATGGACCAGTGAAGCGGCAGATGTTTTCAAGAGCAACAAAGCTGCCCTACAGTTGGAAATAATCGAGTTCCAAGAAGATGTTCTTTTAAAGGACATTTATGCTCAAGTTCCAAACACTCTTGGTATTGACCAATTATGGATCAAAATGTGTGTGAAAAAAGTATCCAGAACTCAAAGCTATAACCATAAAATTGTGTATCATGTTTGGCTTAACTTATGTGTGCGAAGGAGTATTCTCAAAAATGAACTTCATTAAGAACCGGTACAGACCTCGACTCACAGATGACCACCTTAACAGCTTGATGAGAATCAGATACACGAACATGACCCCCAAATTTCAAGCAGATTGTTCAAAATAAAACCTGCCATTTTCCCATTGAGCATTAACCACGATGACCTTTGTGAGAAGTCTTTTTGAATTTATATGTACTTTAAATTAATTTTCTTGTATTCTAAATATCATAATAAAAAACTTTATAATTTATGCACTTCATTTCACTGGTATCCATTGTGTTTTGCACGTAAGATAACAACTGATTCCAAAGAAAAGTTTTACTAAGCAAAGCAAGTAGCCTAAGTGGTAGGGAGCGATAGAAGAAGTTGGGGGGGGGGGGGGGGGGCTTAAGTTTTCTGGACCGCGAAAGTTTGACAAAGTTCTGAAATGGACCTACAGGATAAATAATTGGTGACCACTGGTCCAAAGAAACAATTTCACCTGATGATCCTCGGTCTGATGAAGAACAATATACCCTAGTTCGAAACTAGCTGCTTTTCTTAAGTTTTAAAATAGATTTTTAAAAAGCTGAGGTCTTCTGTTCTACATATTCTAAAAGTTTCATGCGAGTCATGCGCATTCTTAATTTAAACGTCTATCACCATTTTCTCAAAAATATGCATTTGATAGGCTAAGATTAGAAAATTACCGATAACAAAAATCTTCACTTCTAAACATGGAAATTGAAGATCTGTGATGTCAACTGATTAGCTTAGCCCGTGTTTTTGTAGTAAAAGACAACTACAAATCATGACCTCTACTAATTCAAACCAAACAAAACCACTTGGTGCATTAAAATAAAAAGAGTAACAATAATATGCGCGTATACTTTTTTTTTATTATTAAAATCAGCTCGTAATTTGAAAATTATCGACCCACACAAAAACAAATTACAAATATAATCTCAATTTTTAAATTACTAGTAACTTATTTATAATCCATAATAAGTTTTCTATAATCAAATTTTACTTAATTCAACAGACAACGAATCCAAGACTCCTTCATTCTAAATTACCACATATTTTCGACTCCCTCATTTAAGTAGGAATACTTTATTTTCTCATATTACACTGTGGTCAACAGAGCTGATGCTAGCGCCAAAAAGGTTATGTGCAGTACAGACGTAAAGTTCTTACGGAGAGATAAATATCGCCCACGCTTTCGATTAAGGAGAGGCGTTTTTAATCCAGATTTGTGTGGGTGCGGGAAAGGCTTGATTGAAAAACTAGCGATGCTAACAGATAGTAAAGCTTCAAAAGATTAGTCACAGTCATACGACGCAGTACAGATTTCAGGATGAGAGGGACAGCAACGGTCATCAGACATTTTGAGCATCACACCAGCTGATGCTTAAATGACTCATAGTCATCAGGTACCGACCAATCAATCATCAGATATTACTAATTTTTTTTCCCGCGATAAACAATACCAAGAAATTTCGACCTCTCTTTTCAACATATTTGAGGAGAGGTCACGTGAACCTAAATTCGACAACTTTTCTGATATCTGTAAGAGTTTGATAATTATTTTGTCTTCACACTGTAAGTCAGCGATTAGATTTTCTACAACAGGCTTCCAAACGTCTGATTAAACACAGGTAATTGTTATAGCAACTGTGTTTCAGATAATCAGTCACCTGGTGTTAGAATATGAAGGTAATTGAAACAAATTCGTCCTTTTCATTCGGTAAATTAAATTTTTTAGTTTGCAGTTAGAATTTTAATAAAAGTTTGCATAATTCTAAACATGAAACATAGACATGATATGTAAATTACAAAAATAAGTACTTAGTTTTAGCGAGCAATGTATGAAGCTAGTTTTTGCAAGAAACAAGGCAAAACTGTAAATGACAGCATCGCAAAATCCGCATTTAGATGACATAAAAATGAACGTATAACTTATAATCTTCCATTCATCCAACAGAGGTAAAGCAGTTTTTTCAGGATCGAAACACGAACTATATACTCAAAATAACAAAAAGTAATAAAAAACTATAATTTATTTATTTATTTATTATTATTATTATTTTTTTTTGGGGGGGGGGGCTTAATTTAAAAGAAAAATTTAACGTGTCTGCAAAATGTTACAACTTCGGCTAAAGATTAAAACCCTAAACATTGCACAGTTTAGTTTTTAAATGTAAATTTTGGAGGGGTTTTAACGCAGGATTACGTTCCTCAACAGAGGTCCTTCGGCAAAATGCGTTTTAAAAAAAAGGAGGGGGGGGGGGGGGTTAAGCATGACTTAAATAAATAAAAAAAAGTAAGCAAACGATAATTAATCCTACGTTAATAACCCGCAGTAGTTTCGTTAGAGGAGACTACCTGAAATAAATATATATATATATTTTCCCCACAGAAGGTTATCTGATTCTTAACACTTTAATTTTCACTGTGAATTCAATATCACATTTTACACGACTAGCCTCAAAATATGTTTTATTTAAATTTGAAATTTAGGTCAAATAACCTGCTCTAAAATCAAACTGCAGGCGAATTGTGAAGTTAACTAAAGTTGTAGGATTCTCAGGACTTGGGTGTGCAATACGTCTTGGAATATATAAGCTGACTCAAGTCTGAATTAATTCCTTTAAACGCAACCTTTTATATTTCTGTTTTAATAAAGTAAGTACAATTCTGATCAGAATCATAAAAGCTCCCTCTGGCTTTAGCTGTAGGTTCAGTTAATAACATCACTGATGTTTAAAAGTATAAACGTATGTTAAAAATTCTTAGTAGGGATCACAGGAACTAACTTTTTTTTTTTTTTTTTTTTTTTTTTAACTTACAGCCTGAGAAACATTTTTCGAGCTCTTCGTACTCTTTACTGAATATTATACACACGCATATACAAAGAAGTCTTAAAAAAAGTAATAATGATGAACATTTAACAATAGAGACACCGTCACTACATATAGTTCTATTTACTACGCTTTTGGTCTCTTTTGATGAAGAATACAGTGTATTACTTTTCTGAAAAAAGGCTTCGGCGCAAAATTAAATTAAAAACAGCAATTACTCCCCGTTTGGGATATTTGTAATTACTGCACATGATATTCACAATTTTCAAATTCGATGAAAACAATAAAGAATGGCTCTCATTCTCCAATCCCTTCGCCCGTTTGAACAACAGTCTTCTATAGCTTAAAAAAAAAAAAAAAATTGGTCTCTTAGAAATGCTAATGATGGAAACCTACGGCACCTTAAAACGCTTAAATCCAATAATAATCCGTCAATAAAATTATTCGCGGATTGGAATTTTAAACGCTAATTTTAGTTATCCGCTTAAAGAAAAAAAACCTTGCACAAAGAATAATTTAGTCTAAAAGCAATTTTCCCCCCAAAAAAAGATTTCCTCACACGCACGTCTTCCACTTACAAGGAAAAAATGTTACGAATGTAATTTCAAGTAATCAGATATTAAATAAGACGGCACTTATGAAGCACTCGACCTATTTTCCATCGCGTTCCGCTTCACGCTTCGAGTACACGTTACGTCCATATAATAATGGAATAAAGTAATCATCAACCCCTACCTTCAGAGTCATCAAAAGTACACACTGAAGTCTGGGAGCGAAAAACGTCACTTTTCGCTCCCAGAACCAATCCGTAAATCACACGGATTGTCCAATAATATACGAAGCATTACGATCCACATTACGATAGAAAGTTAATTCATTTATTTTCAAAGCAATCGTTGTACCTCCTACTGTCCTCAGGAGTTGACCTAGATACCCGAAAAAGCTAATGCCTCTGTAAGAGTTAATGAATGTTTACGTATATATTTAGATATAAACTAGTGTACAAAAAACTTTTATACGAAAAACTTCACAACAGTGTAATTTACAAATATAAAAGACACTATAGTAGGCCTATTATGCCCTAGGAATTAGATATACAAGAAAGGTCATGGTAGTATGGTTTACGGAGTTCCTAGCAATGCGAAGCATTGCACTGCTTTACAAGAAAATCAACGATTCATATGCGGTTAGTTGTATGGTTTTGAAGGCCATGGTCAGTTTATTTAATTGCTAATTATACATTATTAGCTTTGTATTCGCACTACTGTAGTATAAGAGCACAGTAATGTACGTCTCAACTGAAAATTTGCGTCGACTGCAAATTATTGATCAATACACTCGTTGTAAATCATTGCAATACACCCATTACTGCAATTATACGAATGTACAAGAGTGAATGCATAGTGCAATAGGAGACTATGCATGTCCTTAGAATATTATGACTCAGCTGTAATCGACACGCTAAAGAAATTACAGCAAAATATGAGTCTACCGCGACATCCGAAAGAACGTTACCTTATCGCATTTCACGGGAAGTAAAAATTACAGTCAAATATCAGTCTTTAGTGATCTGTGTGAGATGCAGCAGGATTCTCACTCATTTTTCTGAAAAAAATTACATTAATTCCCTACGTCCTCTTCTTCTTCCTCCCCCATAAAATCAGCTAAAATAATTATTACCTAACAAAAATTTTGACATACTTTATTAGAAGCTTATACATACGAGTAAATAAAAGTACTTCAAACAGAAAAGATTGAATTTTTTTTTCCTAAAAAGAGTGTTTTAATTTAATTCAGAATTTTAAAATTTCAACAGTTTTAAATATTATTTTTAAAGTTACTACGTTAATTAAATCAGAACAATTTGATTATTTTAAAATAGAGATGCAATAGCTATTTTTATAATCGTAATAATAAGTGCTTACAGTGTGCATATAACAAATAGATTGTTTTTTTAATAATCATAATCCTCACTACAACTAGGATGACAACTTCGTTAAAATAGTTCTTCCAGCAGCCGAAAATCTGTATACAGTAAGTTTCGTAAATATTAGGACCTAACATGAACGCCGTTTCGCAATTTGTGACATTGGTATTACTGAGCATATAATTCGCCCGGAATTCGATTTGGCCAGAAACAGTACATGGTATACAAGTGTCTGTAACTTTAGTTGCGTTTCTTGCATTGGACATCGTTTGCTCCTATTTTTTTCTTTTCACTGTTAAGTGTAGTTTTTATACTCCGAACATTTTTTCATTTTTTACACATCCGCAGACTGTTAATAAGAATCTTTTACAGTAACAATTAAAATAGGAAATTTTGGTGCGTTCACATTCATTACCCACTAGTATTGGAAGGGTAGGGAGTAGCTAGAGAGAAAAAAAAAGATTGGAAATTCTAAATATATTTGTAGGTGTATATTTTTGTTCAAATAAATGTGTTAAAAATTTTTTATAGTACCATGATACTGACTTAAAAGTTTCCCTTTGTTTTTTTAAACACAGAAAGTGCGTGTTTCAGGTTCTGGCTCACCTTTAATTCAGTTGGGCTCGGATCGTAACAACCAACCCGAAATCACTTGCAACATAAATAACGTAATTTCTTTTTTTAGACATTCATCCCTTAGATAAAAAAAATACTGCGAAATTGAAGGATATGCCTTACATTTGCGATTCGTGTTCATGTCTGCATAACGTAAGCCAATCTCTCGAAAACTAATATTGATTATCCGTAGAAACTGCGTGTCTCAGGTTCGGTCCCGATTTTAATTCAGTTGGACTCGGATCTTAACAACGAACCCGAAATCACCTCTAACATACAGTACAGTTGTCATTTCCTTCTTCAGAATTCCCTTATATATATATATATATAATGTGAAGTTGAAGGATATCTCCTACATTTGCGATTCGTGTTCATGTCTGCATAACGTATGCCAATCTTTCGAAAACTAATATTGATTATCCATAAAGGGTTCTGGCGAAAAACTTTTTTTGCCTAAATTCATGGACATATAAGAAAAGCAATAACATAATTTCTTCATCTGGCATCAGCTTTTCTGCCTGCTGCTCCCGCCAACAAAAATGGTTCTTGAAAAATCGCCAAGCAATTATCCGATCACATGTAACACAAAATATATTTTTCCCTTTTGGGGCACGAAAGTTGGATTATTGTGAATCGCTCTCCTCCGTCGTGGCACGATTTTGGCTTTGTATGGGGGCCATAATGTCAGAGTCATTATCAAATCATCCCATCCTAGTCGAAGATAAAGTTTTATTTTCGGTCATGTAATGAATTATCTATCATCGAAAGAGTGGGCGAAGACAGTATACGCGAAAAAGAAAAAAATAATAATAACAGAACCATCTGCGCTGATTTTGCGGCTTTTGTTTCGCTTTCTGTATAAAAAAATTACCACTGCCAAATCATTTTTTTTCTTACAAAAGAAACTTGAGCCAAAAGATTTTTCTTGACATTATAAAATCAAAAGAACTTATGGAGGATAAAGAAATCTGTTTCTCGTCATTTCCGCGATGTGTTTCTTAATTTTCTCAAATACAGTACACAAAATAAAATTAAGGTATTAAATGCAGTACAATGAAACGATGCTAATCAGTCTTCATTGATCTGGCGCCAAACACTAACTAGCCGAGATCTACAGATAAGGATTATTTTTAAATATAAAGTGAGGTAAAAATACTGCAACCTTCTCGCCGAGCGAAGGCGCTTACAAATTTAATATCTTTTAAATATGCAAAACAAAAAAGAATATGTAATCTAAAACCGCAATCCCGTTTATATAATTTTATTTCTCATTGATTTTCAGAAGTCCTTCCTTTTTGTTGCAAATGGAATGTATCATTGCAAAAATCATTATTCCAGCAATTTTGGTTTATTATTTACAGTTACATCGAAAGATTTAGTTTGAATACATTTACTAACAAATGTTAGCATAAAGCACATTATGAAAGAAAAGAACAGGCGAAGCTACGATTACGTTTTGAACGTTGTTCGTGTGACGAAATACGCATGTTACTATTAAATCAACAGTAAAAGAAATCTGTTTCTCGTCATTTCCGCGATGTGTTTCTTCATTTTCTCAAATACAGTACACAAAATAAAATTAAGGTATTAAATGCAGTACAATGAAACGATGCTAATCAGTCTTCATTGATCTGGCGCCAAACACTAACTAGCCAAGATCTACAGATAAGGATTATTTTTAAATTGACAGTCAGGTAAAAATACTGCAACCTTCTCGCCGAGCGAAGGCGCTTACAAATTTAATATCTTTTAAATATGCAAAACAAAAAAGAATATGTAATCTAAAACCGCAATCCCGTTTATATAATTTTATTTCTCATTGATTTTCAAAAGTCCTTCCTTCTTGTTGCAAATGGAATGTATCATTGCATAAATCATTATTCCAGCAATTTTGGTTTATTATTTACAGTTACATCGAAAGATTTAGTTTGAATACATTTACTAACAAATGTTAGCATAAAGCACATTATGAAAGAAAAGAACAGGCGAAGCTACGATTACGTTTTGAACGTTGTTCGTGTGACGAAATAAGTATGTTACTATTAAATCAACAGTACTACTCAATACATAGGACAACTTCGACCGTATATAGAATTTAAATCTCACATTTTTCCATAATTTGTTAAAATATTAGAGAAAAAAGATAAAATTATAGCGTGTAACATTATACGGAATTTTGTTACGGAATTTTTTATACGGAATGTTTGTTCGTTCATTGTTAATGTTTCTGTTTTTCTGTTATTAGTTTGTTGTTTCTCCTTGTGTGTTTGCACTTAGTGTTATTACTCTGACAAATGACGTATATCAAGTGGTACTGCTAGAAGGAAAAAAATAATAAAAAATATACAGAATTTCCTATACTGCTTAGATCGAAGTAATTCTTTTAAAAATGTAACAGTATTCTTTAATAGTGATATTAAGGTATTTTTATATTGTTTAAAAACTTGTAAACATAAAAAAGCTAAAAGAAATATTTGGATATAATGAGAGAGAAGTAGTAATAAATGATAGAATGCAAGAACAGTATGAGACAATAGCAAAATTACAATGAAAAAGAAAAAAAAATTGAAATTATATTCATATATAGCGGCAGCAGCAGCAGCAGTCTGTATAACAAAACCAAGAAGTAATGAAATTACTTACACACACATATTATATATATATATATATATATATATATATATATATATATATATATATAAGTCTATCCAAAAACGTAATTGGTTGCTTTTGTTTTAATGAATAGTTTGTTCTGTTGCATTAATATGTTAAACATAACAATAAGTTAAAATAAGAAAAAATAACTACTAAAAATAAAAATTAAAATAAAAATAATAAGTAAAAATAAAAATAATAATAAAAATAACTCTTAGTAGTAGTAATAATAAAAAACTAAATAATTAAGGTTATAATAGTCCTAAAATACGGTAACCTAAGTAAGTCTGTAACTGAGAATCCACTACCTCAATGGTTGCAAGTTTTGTGACGTCGGTCATCTTGCGGTTACAAGTTCTTAACTTCCCCTCTGACTAGCGCCAGGCTTGGTGTTCTTTGGTTAAGTACTTTTATTCAATCTTTATTCAATTATTAATCAATTCTTCTGTTATTCATGGATTGTACGGTGTCTGAGTGTGTTTATTGTATAGATCATACTCATCGGAAACAATCCATTGGTTTTTAGACAGCATTGACACCGCTGATGAAGAAATGCTGTCTAAAACCTTACTCATACTTTTCTTTTCATGTTATTTGTTCCTGGCTGCAAGTAGCTTTAGAGCTATTACTGGTTTTCTCTTTCATCTTATTCTTATTTATATATATATATATATATATATATATATATATATATATATATATATATATATATATATATATATACACACTACCTACCAATAAGTATTTGGACACCCATGCAAATGACTATATCTGCGGTCCTGATATACGTCACACACTACGCCGTTGAAAATTGTGTAGAAAACAACATTGACATTAGTCGCATGCAAGATGCCACGAAATGCAGAGTTATCTGATTTCGTGAAAGGTGTAATCGTCGGGTATCACAGAAATGGCCGATCCTTAAGGGACATATGTAGCGAGCTGAATTAACCAAAATTGACAGTGGCCTATGTGATTCAGAAGTGGAAGGTGAGCGGTGATTGTCGTAATGTGCCCCGAGTCGGCAGACCCACGAAACTGAGAGATAGAGACCGACGGTACTGTCCAGAGAAATTCGGAAGAACCGCACCCAACCGATAGCCCACATACTCCAGGAGGTTCAACAGGCATCCGGGACTGTTGTTTCGATGAATACCATCCGTATGGAAGCCCATCTGCTTGGTTTTCATGGTCATGCTGCCGCCCATAAGCCTTTGATCCCAAAGTTCAATCGCGCTGTTCGGTTAATGTGGTGCAAAGCATGTCGAACGTGGACGTAGATCAGTGGACACAGGTTCTCTGGAGCGACGAATCAAGGTTCACCTTCTACCGTTCGGATGGCAGGGTCTGGGTTTTGGGTCTGCCTGAAGAACGCC
The DNA here is from genome assembly GCA_907164885.2 of Dolomedes plantarius. Classification (NCBI taxonomy): domain Eukaryota; kingdom Metazoa; phylum Arthropoda; class Arachnida; order Araneae; family Dolomedidae; genus Dolomedes; species Dolomedes plantarius. Next base: position 173,529,359 of record OU015495.1, on the reverse strand, counting down.
TCTTGCTAGAATGCATTGTGCCCACAGTAAAGTTCGGCGGAGGTGGAATTGTGGTCTGGGGGTGGTTCTACTGGTATGGACTGGGACCTTTGGTCCCAATTTATGGTAAGCTCAACGCCGACATCTACTGCACTATTTTGGATGACAGCGTGCTTCCTACGTTGTGGCAGTTTTACGGGTTAGACCCATGTTACTTCCAGGACAATAACGTCAGCTTTCATGTTTCGAGGTCCACCATGGATTGGTATGGTGACAAGGGGGTTAGCCGAATGGATTGGCCTGCCCACAGCCCAGACCTGTACCCTATCGAGAACCTCTCTCACGAGTTGGATCGCCGAATTAAGGGGTGCAACAACCGTTCAAAATCGGTGAAGGAACTTACATGTCGTCTCTAATCCAAGTGTAAGAACCACTGGCCGTCCTACAAGGACATGTAGAAAGCATGTCCCGGAGGGTTGAGGTTGTAATTGCCTCTCGTGGAGGCTCTACCAACTATTGAGTATGAACAATTTTTTTTTCTATCACAGGTATCCAAATACTTATTGGTAGATAGTGTCATATGTGTGTGTGTAAAACTGGTAATACAAGCCGAAATAATACTTCATCGGAGTACGAAACCATATTTCAAAAAATTGGGACAAAATAATAATTATAAATAAAATTTTGATATCACTGATGTCAGTCCCACCTGATGAGTGTAATTCATTTGTATATAATGCACATTGGACTTAAAGCATCTTTTCTCGAATTCGTATAGCTCGAGATTAAGAGATACTGCATTTTGTACAGATCCTGCAGAAAGAAAATTCAGAAAATGATTATTGTATAAATTAGGTTATTACAGCGTCCCTAAGAGCCATGAATCTAAGCTACGTTTCGAAAAAGATACCAATTTTTACATTTGTCACTCCTCTAGTTTGACTGTATGACCAGTACTGGAGGTAACGTTTTTACTTGAGAATACAATATACGAGACTTAGAATCTAAAGCTGATAGTTATAAGCCACAGACACGCATGCCAATTGTGCATCTCGAGTCTGCAGAATTTGGAAATGAGGGCAGCAACAAAGCCATTCGGCCATTATTTGACGGTGGCGATGTTGTATTTCAAGAAATTTTTCATCTTCAAGCTTCAAGAAATTTTGAATTGCGAATCATATATATTTGGATTTTTTTTCCGCTGTGGTTACCGTTGGTTTTAAGTTGTCATTACTAAGTAAACATTGAAGTGAAAATCTGGCATTTAAAATTGTTTCATCAGTTCTCTGCTCATCAGAGCTAACAATGAAGATGAAATAGGTCCAAGGCTGCTAGGTACACTTAATTAAATACCACTACTACGAGGGTGTATCGTGCAATTTTGTCATTCAAAAGCTATTTAAATTTCCCACTACTTACCGTGGAAAAGTTGTTTTTGGGAGTGCTACCGTCATCTTCAGCAATATCGGGAAGAACCCGATTTACGCGAACTGATCGCGCAAATCGTAGATGAATCTCGATAATCGTGAGGGCTGGATTGATTTGAAAACGTGAATCACCATTAAAAGTAGATTCAATTTTGGTACTGTTTTGCGTCCAGCATTCCGGTCAATTATGCTATGCTGAGGAGCACTCAATGTGGGTGCAACTTAGGTCCCTGGCTGCTGAGTTAGTAGGATATGCCTGTTTTTGACTGAATTACCTTTCCTACGAAGGAATATTTCCTGCAATTTTGTTAAATGTCTGTTGTGTGCAGCTAGATGTATGGTGCTCTGTACTAAAAATGTTAGAGCTATTTTGATACTCGTCACAGAGCAAGCATCGTGTAGGTAAAATAAAAGCTTAACGAGATGCAGTCATACCATGACTTAAAAGTCAGCGAGCAGTGGAAAGATTTCCGATTTGGTAAGTTATCCAAAAATCTAACCAGTTCTGGAACATGGCAAGATATGTCGCACTGCTGGGTCCTCGAAACAAAATGGTTCGACCTGTCACAATGGATCTTCGAAACTTTTTTCAGTAATTTACGAAATTCGTGGAACAATTATTAACGCTGGAGGGAGTACGAGGAACAACACTATAGATTATGACGTACTTTTAAATTGGAATTCCTCACGGAGCTAGTCGCAGGCAGCCCGCGTGTAGCATGGAGATGATTCAAAATGAAATAAGCTAAAGGTAATGTGACAGTTAAATGTAGAACTAATATAAACTTCCATAGTTTTCTGGATTTTCTAGAAGGGCTTGTTCAGATTAACAATAGTTTTACCGACATTCACAATACAGAATTATAAACTTCATTTTACTCAATCAGTATGTTTTGAACCTTTCCTGTTCAAATATTTATGTATTCAAGAATACGTTTTTTAAAATTCGTATTATATCTAATTGTCTTATTTCATTGCTCGAGCAATGCCGTCATTTTAATAAGTCTATAAACATGTCAATCTGGGTTGCACAGCATTTCATGATGCAACGGCATTATGCTCATTTATAGGTTTATTGATAGGGTTTTAAAGATATTTAAGAACTGATGGAATCCTGTTATCAGGTTGATAGTCCAAAAATTTTATGGTTACGGTCTTTGTGTTTTCTATTCAAAAACAGTCATGGCCCTGGACAAAGAGCCTTCTAAGCCAGTAATGACGGAGGCAAATGTTTCATTAATTTTGCATTAATTTTTTAAAGAGAAAGTAATCCTCTTGTACGACTAGAAGATGACAAGAACACATAGAAATCATTCGAGACTGACTACAATCAATTTACGTAAAACCTAACATACTTTATTTAAATGATACGCAACGAAAAAAAACATAAAAAATCAGCAAAATGCAATAAAAATACATCTCACGCAACAGAATGGGGATTGCTGAATTACTACTAATGCAGAGAAATGTGGGATTCCATAGTTTGAATTTATTGGGCGATCATGCAGGGCAGAGCATCGCGTGTGACCAGCGGATGACACGAATCCTCTTGGAATTAAATACACTCATCGCAACCATGATTTGCATCTGTCGCTGTGCATCACTCGACATTTTCATTTAAACGAGACACCCAGAGCAATGGCCAAGGAGAGGAAGAAAAATAAAAAGGAGATCAGAAAACTCTCTGACATATGGCTAGCGATATTAACCGTGAAATATACAGATGCGAAAGTAAGAAAAGAGGCTATACAATGTGGGGGACAAACCTAGTGTTATTTCTTCAAAGCGATGTTTGAAATGACGTTACACGTTAGGACATTTTTACGCGAATGCCACCTGGAATGAAAGACACCGCAAAAGAGAATGTCATTAAAAATCCAAGTCACTTCCCAATAGCTTCTCCATTTGCAACTGTAAAATCATTAGTATGTCGTTATCCAACAACACTCTAAATAACGATAAATTAATATCCTGCTAGTGTTGTTTCGTGCACAAATTAATAAAGCTACTCTCTTAAAAATTTTACAACTATATAATTGATTTTTTATATGTTTTCAATATACTAAAAGGTTAATTTGAGACTTAAACTGCAGGTTAATTAAAAATAATAAGCGAAAATATGGACCTAAAACTAGAGGTCATGATTATAAAATATTTAACATTAATATTAAAAAATCGATGATAACATTAAAGAGTTGAAAAACATTCCCATTCAATGCATTTAAGGGTTCAAGCTATCCTAAAACTATAAAAAAAATTCGAATTTTTGTGAAAAATACATGTTGGGAATTTATGCATTCCAGAGATTATTAAACAAATTCCGAGGGAGGGGGGGGGGGATTCCTTCAATTATTTCAGATATTACTCCAAAAATGTTTGCAAAAATTATCACCATTTGAATGTAGTTTTTGATGTAGTATGATACTCTAGTAACATGCTGAACCTGCATTATATACTTCGCGGATGCTTCTTTATTCTGTTCAAGGTAAGTATGCTGTAAAATATAAAAAATACTTCGGATTTTTTCATAATGTTATACCTAAAATTAGAAAATTGGATGGAACTATTAATTGGAGTTTAATAACATCGTAATAAGTGTTGTTAATTTTAAAACCAAAATTATCTTAGGAACAAAACTTAAAATGTAAGGAAGTATGTTACTTTTCTTTCGAAAAAACATTTCTTACTTATAGTTCTCGTTTGAAAATTATTAAAAATATAATCATGTAGATTACGCACACTGTTTAAATATTATCTAAATTTTACTCACATAATAACAATAACGATAATAATAATTGTTATTATTATCGTTAATATAATAATTCTATTATTCATGATCACAGTACGAGGTACAGGGATTCTAATATGTTTCGAAAATAAAAATTTTCAAGTTTGAACTGTCTGTCGTATGATCCCTTTAAAAATCAGAAGTGCTGCAATGAAGCTTATACAGCTTGACTACCGATGCTACTGCATTGTAGACCGCATAGTTTAATTACCCATACATGCTTCCCAAAGACAAAGTTAAACTATTAATTAAAATATGGAACTAAAATACTCTGGAATATTTGAACTATACATATATATATATATATATATATATATATATATATATATATATATATATATATATATATATATATATATTGATATATATATATATATATATATATATATATATTGATATATATATATATATATATATATATATATATATATATTAATATATGAAATAAATAAATAAATAAATAAAAACCAGGCCTAAAAAGAGATAGAGAGAGACGTAACAATAATAACTTTAAAAAAAAATTCCATGAAAATATTTATCTGTGTAAATTTTATTTTATATAAATCCTATTTAAAAAACTTAATAGTACTACCGAGTAGTTTTTCCCGGAGTACACGGCTATTCTTAAATTACGCATGTTTCCCAGTATACCATGCGCTCCCGTTCGTTCATTAGTTCGGATAATCGAGAGTAGTATAATCGAGTTCAGCGCAGCTAACAGATTGTTATACGTTGTGCGAATCAATACGCAGGAGTATGATTAGCGTCACTTTAAAGTTGAAGTTAAAGTTTTTCAGAGCTTTAGAAAAAAAAAAAATTCTAAAATCTAAAAACTTTCTAACACATACATTTTTTTAAAATAGAAAACCTAGCATAGGCTAGCATACGTTTATAGTTTCATTAACATCTATACTCAAAGCCCTCTTAGTAAGTATGCTAGAAATAAAATAATGTATAAAAATCTCGTTATCTAAAGGCTCTTGTATAATGGAAATAGATTGGTGGTGTCCCTGGACCAGAAATACAAAAATTTATATAAAATACAATCTTTTAAAAGCTAGGTAAAATTAGACCGTTTTTTCTTTTTCTAAGGTGCAATTTCAGTCAATGGACAGTTGATCAAAGCCGAAATAATGTCTACAGGATTCCGTCCGAAAAAAATTCCGCTTAATTCCCACAGAAAGATTCAAGATGTGGGTTTGATATCTTTTCGAGTGGTTATAACACCAAGGAGAAAAAGGGATACAAAATTGTAGACAAATTTTCCCTACCAAAATACGGAAGAAATTGAGTCAAATAAAAAAAAATGAAAGATAATATTCAGATAAAGCTATGTCTGACATATCTTCACAGGATTGGGGGACAAAGGAACGCTCGAGAAAAGTATATAAAAAATCAGTATTTCTAAACGAGAATTGCGAATTCGACCAGATAAATGCAACTCAGTGTTGGGAAAAGTATATCAACGGTCCATTTAATACTGTGCTTAAGCATTTCACTGTTCTAGCAACAACATGCAATAACTGACGATTGATATTGATAAAACAAAACTGATATTTTTAAAGGAACGTCTGGATAGGATTTGTTCGTAAGAAAACTAGTATTTGGATCAATATAACATAATCCAAATTAAAATAATAAATACAGTAACTGCAATAAAAAAAAACATATAAAAATAATCTAACACAATCCTTCCTTTTATTTGGCTAATTCCTGTACTTAACTCTAGTTGATAGCCCGGTACAAGCTGCTCTATACTCAATAAATTAATGTCTAACGATATCCCTGTCCTCCAGTTGTTAAACAGGCTCATTAACCTGACTACAGACTCTTCGCGCCATTTCATGAGTCCACTCTCACTCTTCATTAGTCACAGTTGCATAGAATTCCGGGCAGGCCACTTTCGTTAGAGAGTGCAAGGAGGCACGACGCTTCTTTTCTCTGTTTTCAAAGCGTGTAAGCACTGGTCGACTTCCTTGGGGACCTTGTGACTGGATTTTGGGCCTCTGACCTCTGTCTCTCTTGCGCGCTCCACCCAAAAGGCATCTGACCGCTTGCGGGAGATGTTCAGCGGAGGACGACCGACAGCGTCTCCGATGTCGTGTGCGACACATTCAGAAAGAAAGGATAAAAAATGCTCCTCAATTATCGTGGATCTCGATAAGTATTTTTGTTTGTTCGGCATGGAGTGACAGCGACTTAATTCGCGCGAGGTCCAGAAAACTGTTGAAAGGAATTCCCTGTGGTCGGATCAATATGCAAAGAAATGTTTAAAAGTAACGAGAGGACTGATATATATGAATATGTCTAAAACATTTTCGGTCCTTTAGAAAAATCAACCGATTATATGGGTAAACAAATCAAGAGATTCAAGTTTATACAGCTCTCATTTTTTTTGTCTTTCCTCATTTTCGAATGTCGCATCTTGCGGTTGAAAACAACCTTATTTGCTTTTATCAATAACTCTATTTCAAAAATTCCTATGATACATATTTTTTAAATTCAGACTTACATATTGTTCACTCTACTCACACACATATAACTGCACTTATCGTACCCCAATATTATTTAGTATAAATCTGCTTAAGGGTTACAATGAGTTCATAAGGATATTTTATAGACGGCAAGGAGGCAAAAGCGCTCAGGCAGTAATCAGACAATGATTGAATGTTACAAAATATAGTAGATAAAAATTTAAAAAAAACTTTCACAATAGAAGACATTCTAAAAATTTAGCATCAGCTTACTTTCGCATTTGTGAAAGGTATATATGAAATTAAAAAATCAATGTGTCATTCACAGAGACAGATAATTTTGGGGATATTAGATACCGCAGTAATCGTAAAGTAAAATTCAAAAGAATCTCATCAATTCAAAAGATTTTAATTTTACGTTATATTCAAACTTAGCCTCCAAAGACTTTTTTATTTCTTTAAGGCTCTACCAAATGAGAGTTTTTAATATTTTTTCGGGTTAAAAAACTTTGATATTTTATACCATCGATATTTTTATTTTTACCGTATCAGGTTTTTACACAGTAAATTTTTACATTTGAGGTAACGATTTGAATGTCATTTTAAGTTTACCTCAGCCTGGATCTACTTTATACTACAGTCAACCAATTTCTGCATTATGCTACAAACACACTGAATGTTAAGCGCCAATTTATGAACATTTTTGGGATTAAAATCACGCCTTTTACACGGAAAGTAAACACAAAGGAACATTACTTCAGAATACTTATGCACTGTCCATTTCAAGGCACAAACAAAGAGCAAATCTATTAGACATATTTTAAATGTTAAACAACATACATTGAATTAACGTAAACGAAAGGCCTTTCACTTAAATACACACATTTCTCCTCTGTGAGCAAAAATAACTAAAAAAAATTTCCTTTTATCATTCCTTTACCTTTGGTTTTGTGCAGAAGGAAGGGGGGGGGACCTCAAAGGATAACATATCATTCATTGTTCCCATTAGTTAGAAAATAAAATACTTTAAATCATTCTTTTGATATTTCGATCAAATATCCGATTTATTAACGCAAGAGCTATATTAATTATTCATTCTGAAGCGAACAGTATACCTGGACTTGATACATTTTCAATGAGTGATAATTACACAAGAATTAAGATAGTATAACATTACCTTACTTACAGACTCCATGAACTCTTTTTATACAATTATAGCAATTTACAAGCATTTCAAAAGTATTGGACATTAGAAAAAAGTTTTTAGATAAATGGGTATAGAAAGGAAAAACATTTCGTTCCGTCATATTGTTGAAACCAAGTACGACACTAATTTCTAGAACTTGAAAAGCCTTCAATTGATAAAGTCGTGATGAAGAATATGATAACTTAATCGGCTTGAATCACACTTCCTCGAACAGAAACAAAAAGCCTCTATTGTTCATTAACAACAGCGGTGCATAATTACACCATGCATCCCTCTAAACAAATGACTGTTCAGACATTTATCATTATTGTCTTCAGTAGCCCATTTAAAGTGTGCCACCGTGTCGCCGCGACAGTGACCGCTGGCGAAACCGAAAGTTGACCACTGAACATTACACCATCACGGCATTGTCTCAGAGCTGTCCTTGGAGAAGCATAAACAATCTGTAACCCAGTTACAGGATTAATACATCTATTGAACCATCATTGTGAGCACGGGCGTCTCAAAATGATATACGACACAAATGAGTCGCTCATGCCTTCCCATTGTATTCCTCGAGCAATGCAGGAAATGCAGATTTCAAGGCTCACAAAACGAAGTTTTTGCGGGCAGTTTGTTTTCGACTAGGAATGACAAATAGCGCGTCAGTGCATATCGTTACCTAGACAGGAAGCGTGTGAAAGCTGTAATTCAAACACTCGTATTGAATCGCACGATGAAGAACAAGAAAAATATTTATAATTCCAGTCCATTACAGGCGCAGAAAACGACTAACGTTAGAAAAGAAAAACATCTGCATATTCTTTTCAAAATTTGTAATTGGAAACTAGAGACAATAAAATTAAAACCAAGTAGCATTGATAAACCTGTGAATTTTTTTTTTAAACTTCCTATATCTCTTTCAACCTTTTAGCTTATTTTTTGGTGATCAATGGTTAAAAAGAATCATGACGTCGAAAAATGCACTTTGTAAGAAAATTGCTCAGTATAAAAAATAAAACAAAACACATCGTAATAAATTAGAACTTACATTGTACATACCAGTGAAATTTTGTTGTTTAATTTTTACAGTTTTTATCGCTTTAATTACTTTTACAGTTTTTCATATCTCCTAAAGTTGGTAGAGGACGAGTATATATATATATATACATATATATATATAAATAAACACTTTTTTTAATGAAAGTTTTATTGCTTTTAAGACTTAAAAATTTAGTAAGTTTTTCATCTTTCCATAGTTTTTCACTGCAGTTAAAAAAATATTTTAGTAAGAAGCGTAAACACCTAGCCCATAACCATACCGAGTAACTCACTTTCATGAACAGAGGTATAACATGTATATCAATAAAGGTAATAGATTTTTTCCTAAAAACATTTAGTATCTTTCAAGGTAATGGAAATGCGAATTAATACGTGCTTTCGATGTAAGAAAAATCCTGAAATCCCTTAAAATTACTTTTACTATAATGACACAATATTACATGAGGTGAGCGGGTGTGCGTGATGTTTTTCTGTTTTATGGTTATAAAGAGAAAAAGAAATAGAAAGCACAAAGATAAATTCCATGTAAGTTGACCTTATGCTATTTTCATAATATGCGTGTCTTCCAGTCAGTAACATAATATTTTAAGAATAATTAGAGTACCTAGTGTTTTAATCGAAAGTTTTGAGTTAACAGTTATTACGATTATAGTTAATCCTTTTAAATGACCAAAAAAATCTATTTATAGACATTCGTTGAAATCAAGAAGTTCAGATCAATCAGTTGAAGATAGACAACACGGAGTAATTTAGACGGTGCATTCCAATATCAAAAGTGATCATTTATTATCTCTTCATTAACTCTAACGTTTGAAATTCTATTTCTAACATATTATTGCAAGCATTAAAAAAATCTTGGAAGAGAGCCACTCTTCAAGACCCGTGAGATGAAGCAGAAGCGAGTAAAGATATCCCAAAGTCCAGTAATTAAAGTGGTTAAAAATAAAAGATAATTTAAACCAAGGCCTTTCATTTCCTTTATAGTGAAAGAAAAAAATAGTTTGACTTCAATTACGCCAAAATGGATAGAAAAAAAAGCATCGTTGAATAAACTAATAGAGAATTTTAATGAAACTACATTCATGCATTTCGCAAAGAATGTTTTAAAAATTCATAAACTGAAGGGGGTGGAGGTGGGGAGTTTACTGATAACAGTTTGGAAGTAATCGAGAAACTTAGATATTGATTTTACCATCCAATCCTCCCCCCCCCCCCCCCCAGAGCTTTCAGCAAGTTGTTTCAATCGATTTCATAGTAATTCGACTATCAAGCACTATCAGAGCTTGGTAACATGATAAAAAGCTGACGGTATTTAGTAACCTGTTAAATTTCATGATTTCAGTGGGAAATTCAGGATTCTTTCAGGACTTCCTTAGGAATACAAAGGGAAATTTCAAACCTTGATATCCTCAGCCAATTTTTAAAAATAAAGCAGTTATTCCGTTCATTTGATCCTACAAATGTATTAATATTAAACATTTTGTAAGAGCTCTTAATAAAAGTTATCCTAATAGTTTTATCAGCTACACAATTTTAAGGCTTTACATTTGCGGTTAAATATTGCTAACCCTAATTTTAATATAAAAATTAAATCATAAAATTAATGAAGTAATTAGCTTATTCTCTCATTTCAAATAATTTTTTATAATTACTGAGAAATTATTTAAATTTAAAATTAATATTGTTTCTATTTTTTTGCATTTTGACTTTACTTTTTATCTACAAGTTTCTAACATTAAGTTAATTTAAACTATTTTAAATTTGTTTAAGCTCCAAATCTTAAAAGTATTTTACACTGGGTTATTGATACACCTTAAATATTTAGAACATATAACAGATTAATAAGACATTACACACAATATCAATATATATGATTGAGAATTAAAAAACCAATAATAAAATTATTTTAAAAATGTAATAAAACTATTATAAAAAATTCTAATAAAGAATCTTTAACAATAACCACTTGCTAATAATCGAAAGATTTGAAAAGAAATACTATTATTTAAATAAGATAATACAGAGAGAACTTATCACAGGAAGTAATTAACCTGGATTTGTCTCTGAAGCAATATTACAATAAAAAGTAATATTAGTACTAAGAGAGTTAAAACGTGAGCAAGAGGTAAAACACAAATATTGAAATTTCATTAAAATCGTGAAATTTTCAGACAATTATCGCACAAATATAATGAATCATAAGAAATTACGATGAATTCTAGATAGTACATATTTTTTACATTTCCAAAGACTACCAGCCTCAATTATAATGAATTACTGTAAAGAAACTAACATCCCAAGTATGAATGGGAGTCTGAAAACATTTCACGAAGTTAAAGGAGATACTAAAACATTGGACACTAACTGAAATCTGCAGTCGCTAAAGTGGCAGCAATGAACATCAATTGACAGCCAATCACCGAGAAAACGAGTTAAAAACTCGAGAGAAATAATTCAGGTTTTGGCAACTAAACATTGTGACATACTTCTGTATTTGTAAAGATGACACACTACAGAATAACGCTTTTTGTTCGCGATCGCTGTGTCAGAAACAAACCGCACGCAAACTAACTGGCATGCAAAACTCAGAACACGCAAATAGAAGATAAAGACGTCGAACAAGGGACAAGAAAAAAAGAACTACGTAAATATTCAACAGCACTGGAAATATTAATACCAAATGCAATGCATTTGTGTTTGAGCGTGTGTATGACAAATTCGTCAATTTTGTTTTTTATATTAAGATATCCTATTTTTTCGGTTTTAATGCTCTATAATGTTTTTCAAAAATGTTTAAATAATGCATAAGTGTCTCTTGTAGCCAAGAACAGAATCATACCTTAGATTTGAGCTCTTTAGACAATAGAGTAAACTATATAAAAAAAAATATCAGACGTAATTTTATAATTTTACGAAACTAAGAATACGCTAAAATACTTCCTAAAAACGTTTAATGGATTACCCTAGCGCAATTTATAAACTACTCAAGAGTTTAAAATTGTGAGATAGAAAAAAGAATTCGATGATTGTATACAATGCGAGTATTATCTTCTAAGGAACTATGGGAGAAAATCTGAAAATCTGATACGTGAAAAATGTAATTTCCAGATTTCAGTACGCACAATTATGTCTGTAAGTGAAACATATGCCTAAACTATTACTTAAACGATTTTAACTATACAACCATAATTTAAATTAAAAATATCACTTGCTACGAAAAAGACTCTCGTGCATATCGCAAATATTCACAAATAATTTGTTTGCATATACGAATGTTGTGACATTAAACACGACTAATACAAAAAGGAAAATCGTGACATATTTGCGAAATAATTCAATTGGATCGTAATCATTCTTTGAAACACGCATTTCCTTGAGTAGAAAATCACTTTCAGTTCTTGAAATATTTTGGCAATCGTCTTAATGCTCTTGAAATAAGTTTTTTAATGAAATTTGCCTTCCTTTCAAGTAATGCTGAAGTTTCATAGATTTTCACAAAAACTTAGCAATGAACTGTAATATTAATACCAAATGCAATGCATTTGTGTTTGAGCGTGTGTAAGACAAATTCATCAATTTTTTTTATGCTAAAATAATTTTTTTTCGGTTTTAATGGTCTATAATGTTTTTCAAAAATGTTTAAATAATGCATAAGTGTCTCTTGTAGCCAAGAACAGAATCAATTATACCGTAGATTTGATCTTTTTAGACAACAGGGTAAACTATATATAAAAAAATCTCAGACATGATTTTGTAATTTTGTAAAACTAAGAATAAGCTAAAATACCTCCTAGGAATTTTTAATGAATTACCCAAGAGCAATTTATGAACTACTAAAGAGTTTAAAATGTGAGGTAGAAAAAAGAAATCGATATTGTATACTATTCGTGTATTCTCTTTTAAGAAACTATGGGTGAAAAATCTGATATCTATGAAAAATGTCATTTCTAGATACAGAATGAACAATTACGTCTGTAAATTAAACTGATATAGCCTGAAATATTACTTAAACGATGTTAACTAAACAACCATAATTTAAATTGTAAAATATCGATTGCTACGAAAGAGATGATAGTGTATATAGCAAATATATATATTTCTAAATTTTGCTTACATATAAGAATGTTATAACATAAAACACGACTAATCTAGAAAGGAAATTCGTGACATATTTGTGAAAATATTTCAATTGAATCGTAATCATTCTTTGAAACACGCATTTCTTTGAGTAGAAAATCACTTTCAGTTCTTGAAATATTTTGGCAATCATCTTAAATGCTCTTGAAATAAGATTTTTTAAAATAAAATTTGCTTTCCTTTCAGTAATACTGGAGTTTCCTAGATTTTCACAAAAACTTAGCAATGAACTGTTAATAAAAAAAAAATCTCCATGTCGTTTTCCTTGTATTTCTGTCTATTAGTAGTCGCTTAATCCTCATTAACAGGGCCCTAATCATCGACATTTCTACAATGTCTTTTGTGTACGACAAGTACTTAGAACTCAGTTTTGTCCCAGAAACCACAAACTTTCTAATATTAGCTTCATTTTCCTAAAAGGTTTTACAGTAGCTTCGTTCAAACCAATTTGTTTATCCGCGGACGTTGAACTTCCTTCAGTTCTAAGACTCCCTCTATTTTGGATTTTTGTATCAAAAGAGACCGCGCTTTCCCTTTGAGCATTTTAAAATATCCGACAATGTGGTTAAGACTAACAAAAATACTTTTAATTGTGGCTAAATAACTCAAATGCTAAAAACAAGAAATATTACATAAAAAGTATACTGTTATGAATGAGATGCAAGATACACATACTTCCTTATGAATAAGAAAATTACTAAGATACATAAAAATGACCAGGCTTATCAATCAAAATTTTGTTAATTATTACAATAAAACAAAAAGATTGAGTAAACACAGAATTTTTGTTTTTTGTTCCCTGTGTACTAAAACATTGTAAGAAAAAAATCGCTGCATTTCAACATACCTTTTCTACATTCTTTGATTCGATGGAACTTTTATCCTGCTCTTAAAATGTATTTGGCCGTTAATATGTAAGGGCATCAATTATGCTGGTGGACTCTAAATCAAAGTCATAGACAAGTATGAGGATCAAATAAAACCCGTAATTAAATTTTGCTTTACACAACTAACAATACCGACGAACAAAAATTTCGTTTCCAACTATTCTTTTCCCTTTTTGCACCCTTTATAGTGAAAAGGGGCCATCGATATCTTCGATACCACTTCAATTTTAAAAGCTGAGTTTCGATACATACTCTCAGGGTCTGAATCTATTTCTTCTAAGTGATACTTTTTGTATGAATGAGGAACCATGATTGTGGAAAAAAGCTGTCCACGTCATAAGAAATTATCAGCAACGGATCTGTTAGTACACATTCTATTTAAACGAAATTGAGAAATTACTACTGAGAGATAAGTTCTTCTATAAACAGAAAAAAGAAAATGGCTTTCGGCGAGAGACAGGACTTAAAAGACTGAATCGTGTAGGACATAGTTCTTACTTTCTTTTTCGCAATTACCACCATTACCCGCCCTCCTCTCAAAGCGAAAAGAGTAACAATTTGTAACACTAGTATCTTAATAGCTGCTCGTTAACAGATGACTCAGGTTGACATTTAAACGCCAATACACGTTTGTGCGTAATATATGGGTCTGAAACCAGGAGCGCCCCGGTCAAAACCCGGGCCGTCCTCCCGTACATATAATTCATGAAAGAACGCGGCACAGTTTTTTTTATTTTTATTTTTCTCTCTAATGACTCGATTTGCCCACCCCGAAATTCTAATTTCACATTCTTTTCTTAGGCGACTCGGTGCGTGTGACCAGAGAGCTTGCCCCATTATTCATCGACGTCCTTCACTTTTTAAGGCCAGATACTCCTCTGTGCTACAGCCTACATCCCAGCGCCAAGCCCACGCCGTCGGATTCAGTGGGATGAATGCATGAATATCAGGACGAGCATCATAGCTATCTTTAACGCAGAGGCAGCTGATTCCAACGTGTTCACTCCCAGCGCGTTCGAAATTCCTTTACCACACAGACCTCTTTTCCTAGAGCCAATCGATATCCGCCATCAACTTTTCCTCTAATTTTCGATAACCATGTCAATCGGCAGAGGTACCTCAGACCGTAAAGCAATAAGTATCCGAGTAAAATGGGCAATTAATTTTTGTATTGGTACCCTTTTATAAGTCACCGTACAAAACTGCCAAGATAGGACCTTACGACGTTACAGACATCATATAGAAAAAAATTAGACCTAAAATTTGATAAAATTTGCAGGGCAGAATAGGAGTTACTTCGGTACAAGAAACATTTTTCAACAGTTTTTTACAGACAAGCTCTATAAAGTTGCAGAGATTTTTCTGTAATGGATACTTCTAATATTTTTTTCGGTTTTCTAAAGAATAATTATATTCTCCCAGTCCTAAGATATTAAAAAAAAAATCATTCTAGAGGAGGATTAGTGAAATTATAGGTAAGAAATACTTAAAACAGGATAAAAGTGAATTTTAGAACAGGATAAAAGGGTAGCTAAGAGAATCTATAAACTTCACTTTCAGTTTAAATATGGTTCCCATATATTTTAAGTATAATTTAAGCCAAACTGTTTACGTGAAATTTTTGAGACGAAAGGAATTTCATCAGGCAAAGTTACAATTTTTTGTTGGAATCATGTTTGATAATGGTCCTTTAAATTTTCTAAAAGAAAACAAAATTGTGATATAAATGATTAAAAAAAATTATCATGAAATAATAACCTGAAGGCAACTTATCGGGAACTATCTAACGCTGGATCCCATCTTAAGTGATGAAAAGTCTAGGTAAAAGACCAGTAGAAAAATAAAAACATTTTGGGGAGAGAAAAGAGGAAAACTGTTGTAGCTCCAGGTAAACTAAGCTTTTTTGTCTGTCACATAAATTTGAAATTCTTATGAGAGAACTAAGTACAACGTAAACAAGGTCATTAACTCTGAAATTTCCTTGAGAAAACTTTTCAGTTTCCTAGCTAGCTTTTAAAATAAATTAAAATTTCCCCCATTTTTCTATTTTTTTTTTAATTTTTTTGTTTTATTTATTTATTTTTTTATCGAGAACTTCCTGATTTTTCCACAATGTTTTTTCAGCGTTATAGAAATTCCCTGTCTCAAAGCATCGCTGGTTCGATTACAAGACTTTTACGAAGATATATTATATTAAGCTAAAACTACAAGCATGATAATAATTTAAAAGTAAATTTATAAGATTCCTGAAATAAAGAGGGTTGATTAAATATTAAATTTGTTTTCTAACAGTAAGGTCATTCACGAGTTTTATAGCTGTTTGCTGACAGACTCATACAATGAGAGGACCCCCCCCCCCCCCCAAAAAAAAAAAATAAATAAATAAATAAATAAATAAAATAAATAAATAAATAAATAAAAATTAAAAAATAAATAAATAAATAAATCGTAACTTCCCCTTGCCGAAAATACATAAAATCCCACTGGAAAAATAACTATATAAAGTCTTTGAAATATGCATTTATTTTTAAATTAAAGTTAAAAAAATTAGAAACTATTTCAGATTGGCTTTATGAACATAAAAATTTTTCACCAAGATTAAGTAATTAAGTTCCAAGTCTCATAAAATTAATTTTGCATGAAAACTTTAAAATAAGATATTTAGGAAAACAGATTTATTTATTACGCATACGAGAAAAATTTATAATTAAAACGCCATCATCCTTACAGTGCAAGAAAAACATGCCATCAAATTACTGACCAGATCAAACACCACACAACAACACTAAAAGTAGATTATAATAGTAGACATTACGAGATATTAATTGGCAAACTGTCATAATTAAATTATCAAGTTTCTATGTATGCCCGACCTCCCCGACTAAGGTCAAGAGACGAGTAACCGGCCTACATTTGCGGTTTTGCATACCCACGTGCGACTGATAGGATAAACGATGAGAGCAGTGCAGTGGACGAGAGAGAGAAAACGACGAATATGGGCATCGGAGACAGCGAGAGAACCGTATAATTCAGAAACGTGTACAGACATTTAAAAGAGTACCCCAATACACGACAGATGACAGATGTAAGGCTTAAGTGCACTAAACATTTACCTGAAAACAAGAAAATTTAATTGAACGATATTAGTTTGAAGAAGCGCAGAAAAAAACTCGTTGCTTGATTAGTATATAATGTCCTCGATAATTTCTATAGCGATCTTCATAATTAAAACTTCTACACTAGACAAATGGCAACCAAGAGACTTAACTTTTGCCTGGACAACTGTTATACCCTAATGAAGATTACGTAGATGACTAAGGTATAGTAACTCAGAAGAAGTTTGATAAGATACAATGGATAGGGAAGCCCATCTCCGTTCCTGCTGCCCGAAGAACTGATTTTGATTGGAGCCGGCATTTATTTACGAGTCATCAGTGCTAAATAAATGTCTGTGTTTCATCAGTGGCTTAAATTCTTTACCTCTTGTGACTTATATCTAATCAGAACTTCGGAAAATCTACTTTCAGACAATACATATAACAAAAAATATAAAACATAAACAGGCTAAACTTAATAAAAACAGCAAAATGAATCGCCGTATTTCATTGCTTCCTCATCTCAATAACGCCAACACCACCAAAAAGGTGTGTATACGTGGGTGTATTTACAATCACCTACTTTTATATATGTCTGAAAGTAGGTGTATGAGGGTGGGGGTGTTGTACATATACACCACAACATACGCCTTTACATACATGCTAATTATCAATAGAAAACTTTAGTAGAAAACACACATATTTCGTACATTCACGGATTAATTGTTCCAAATAAAAAGTTTAAGCAAAATTCAGTGTCCCAAAACTTTCCTCCCCCCCCCCTCCTTTCAGTTTTCAGTTCAACATTTTCAACCCCAGGTATAAGACATTAAATAAAAATACGAATATAACTAATGATAACGTTTTCTGCTAATACTGCTTAGCTGCGATAAAGTTAAGTTCCTCTAATCCGTATACTGTTTGCCCTGCTTTTAATAAATGTAGAATAAATAATCAAATACGCTTAAAACAAAAATTTCTGTAGCTTTTTTTCTTAATTTATAAATAAATAATTCAATCAAGTTTTCGTTGAGCTAAATGCGTCGACATAGTTATAAGAGAGAGTTTACTAACTGTCACACCGCCCACTGTGCTGCGACACCTCCACTCTTGAGTAAGTGGAGAAATTAATTGGCCTAAATTTTAGACAAAAATGACTTTTAAAAGTTTACTAAAGTTAGAAATCATACCTACATATTGATTTCTAGTTGTAAGTTTCATTACGTCCAACAAGCATCACAGAAGTACAAATCCTCCTATTCAATCAGAGTATTGATAATAAATTCTAACAAAAAATGTATCTACATGAAACATACCTAAAAATATAACTCAAGCTCTTTCTTTCTCTCACAAATATTTCCCAAATTTTCCTAGATTATAATCCTTTATAATTTAAATTCCTAGATTCATACGAGATTTTATAAATATAGTAGCCTATTTACCATGAATGGATTTAATTCACCTCAAGATATCTCTCTATATAAAATTGAAATTTGTCAGTTCCAAAAGAATTCCTAAACCATTTAACCGATCACCTCTAAATTTTACAGTTACCTACAAAAACCCCAATGAGAAAGCTATCTAAAGACCTTAACTTTTCTTCCCTTTTGCTTAATTTCATACACTTGAAAATTTAATGCGACCACAAATTTTCGAAGGTAATCAATTAAATAAAGCAGTAGTTCCTAACCGGTGATCCGAGAGTACCCAAGAAGTGGTTCGCGAGGTGATAAAAAAAAAATGGTTTCATTGTTTCAAAACGACCGCGAATTTGAACACTTCTTTTAAACTGGGAGCAAAAAAAAAAAAATTTAGTTCCCAATCTTTTGTTCAAATTCTAAAAATTCCTGTATTTCTTCCGCTTTCTGGCGTTTTGAGTACGAAAATATCCTAGCTCTGCTCAAAAATCTCCAATATGTTTCCTGTGAAGACGATTCGCAGCATCACAGCAATTTTACAGCTAGTTAAGCAAATGAAAGCCGAAAAATCTCGTTTATTTTTAAATTTTCATAGGCTTTTATGTTTGCTATTAAGTTTACTTTTATGTTCAATTTGTTATTAAGTTTATTCGTAACTTTTTATTAAAGTTGTTTATCACAGATAGTTTGTTTATTCAGAAAATAAAACCCATTTTTTGCCTCTACAAGGATTGGTTGGGAGGTGGTCCACGACGAATTTTTTTTTTCCGTTTTCAAGTGGTCCCTGATTAACAAAACATTAGGAACCACTGAAATAAAGGGATGATCAATTAAATCCATCCAAATGGCTTGGATTCTGCGGGTCAAATGTGATACGCGTTTGAATCAATTCCAATGCGTAATTCTTGGATTTTCGCCTCTTCATTAATTACGATGTTCTACTTCACGGACAGCGAAGAGGTTACTCAAATTAGATACACATTTTCAAAAATAATCCTTATTAAAATTTTCAATAACACTTTATACTCGGTCTCCAACAAGATTCTTCAAAACGTTGCGCTTTGATTAAATATTTTTGAAGCTTAATTTGACTGCTTATCGAATAATGGAACGATGTAACCATGGAATTCACACACTCTATATCCTCGTTACACACTATATCACACACTCGTCACACACTTATATCACACATAATCTATATCACTCTATATCCTCGTACTATATATATATATATATATATATATATATATATATATATATATATATATATATATATATTAATTAATTAGCTGAGCTCCTTGACTTTCATTTTTTTAAAGCGACTTTCAAGTTCATTTAAATTTAATCTTAAATTTAAGTTTACTCTGTTATGGAGAAAAAAATTGTTATTCAATGCTCGGCAATTACAGTTAAAATGAATATTATAACTTTAAGGTTCACAAACTATTAATTTCTATAAGAAAATTAAACAAATGGATTAGTCGATTTGTAACTAAAGTAATAAGGTCATAGTGCCGCTGCACTATGTCTGATGCGTATATACGATCAAATGATTAGAAATTAACAAGAATATAAAAATCTTTATAGTACATAAACCCTTATAACAGATCACGAAGACAGCACAACGTAAATCCCACTTTTCTTCTAAATTATTCGAGGAAATGCATCTCAGTTTAATCAGTATAATTAATATTCTTCATATAGATTACTTTATTTTTACAACTGCAACATACAAACGAACAGAGACATGGTTGTCATGCAAAATCTCAAGAAGATAGCCAATTATCTTCTGATACAATACACTGCAACTTCATCAATTTCATCAATAATTAATAGCTTTTAAACAAAATCACACAACTTATAATACAGCTATCTATATTTTATTAAGCTTCTTAAGACCCGAAATTCTTATTTCCGCAAATACTAAGATTGCCAATATTCTCATCGCAGTAGTTGCGCCTCATTTGAAATATGGTTAGTTACAGAGCTGTGACAAGACATTAAATATATCAGAAAGTCAATAGTTTTAGAAATAGATCAACTATACTTAAATTATCTCCAATACCTAAGAACAAAACACATCAACAATATGCCTAAAATATAAACTATCTTGAGCTTAAAATCGCTCGACTACGCGAGTCATAATTTAGATGAATTATGAATCGAGAGAGGAAAATGAAAGAGCAGACAGTTGTAAACAGGAAATAGAGCTGGACAAGACAATGGAGCGCTCAGTGCAATTATTCTTTTAAAATATCTTAAGGAAAGAAAAAGCAATTTACTGAAATTAGGCATAGAAAAATTTTATTTTGGACCTTAAGCAATTATGACATAGATATTCCAAACAAAAGCCCTTCCAGATAAATACTACACGAAGAAATTAAAATTTGGAGAAATAAAAATCATTAAGGAATTAATGAGAGATATTGAAGATGATTGCTTCATACCATGAGATTACGTTTACCTTAAAAGAAAAAATAGGAGTGCTTTTTCGGATGAATGACTCTTTTCTGTTTACAAACAAAAAAGGTAAATTAAAAAGTACTGATTCGAAGAGGTAAAATTTATTTTATAAGTTACAACGACAAAAGTCATTTAATTCGCCGAGATTTACGAAGAAATGTAATGATATCCCGAAATTAAAGGAATTGTAAAGCGAAGAAATAAAATTGGTTTTATTTTATTTTCCTGCCACTTAAAATTATATTTATTCATCGCATAAAATTTTTACAAAAAAATTTATAAACTACGACCTGCGCTACAATTCACAAATATTAAAAAACTAACGCAGTAAAAAAAATGTCGAAATTTAAATTGACAAGGAGAGATTTAAATAAGAAGCCAATAACAGTATGCCAATAGAGATATATCATCCCCCCCCCCCTAAAAAAAACTTTTCCAGAGTAAATGCGCTGTATCTATGGGACACGCCAGGAAAACCATGGTTTTTCTCACTTTTCTAAAAATCTGCAAAGAGGTAGATGATAGATGCAGAAAAAGAAAGACCTAAAGACAAACTTCCCTCTATAAAATAGTCAAACACTGTAGTATTTTGAATATCACAGATCTATTATTAAAATAACTCAAACCAGTCATTGTTCAAAGTCCTTTGCGATATAAATCATGAAACGGAATCTAGAGCTCACATTAGTGTTAAAAAACAGAATGCAAGTTAAAACAGAGTACAGGAGAGGAAGGTCAAGAGCAGAAAAAACATACATGGTCTATTTTAGCTCTAGTGTTGCCTCGCAAAACGTTTAATAGTGTCATTGAAAATAATTCTTTTTTTTTTCAGTCAAGTGTATTCATTTGTATGCATATGAAATAGAAAAGTATTTTAGATTGCCTTTTCTTCTTTTACTTATTTTTAAAATAAGGGTGTTTATGATATTAGGACGATGTGGTAGGAGACCAAGCTAGATTCGAGTTAATTCGATAATTAAAATTTGAACTCCCTGAAATTAGAATAAATGAAGTGAAACAAACAATTTTAGGAAAAAAGATTAAAATATTTTATCTTTTATTCCAGCTTATAAGGTATCCTAAACAAGTCGCTAACTATAAAAAAACAACAAAATTTTAATCTTTCTCACTTTTTTTTCCTTCTCTCTCTATCAGTAAACGCTCTTTTAATTTTGAATTTCTAGTTCTCTACAGTGAGACACTGAGAATAAACTCACAAAACGATGTAACAAAATTAACTTTTTATCTAATCAGCGTCTTATCATTTGAAAGAGCAGTCAAATAAAATATTATTTTCCCTTAAAAATATTGCATAATATTTATGACAAGTCGCTAACTATAAAAAAACAACAAACTTTTAATCTTTCTCACTTTTTTTTTCCTTCTCTCTCTATAAGTAAACGCTCTTTTAATTTTGAATTTCTAGTTCTCTACAGTGAGACACTGAGAATAAACTCACAAAACGATGTAACAAAATTAACTTTTTATCTAATCAGCGTCTTATCATTTGAAAGAGCAGTCAAATAAAATATTATTTTCCCTTAAAAATATTGCATAATATTTATGACAAGTCGCTAACTATAAAAAAACAACAAACTTTTAATCTTTCTCACTTTTTTTTTCCTTCTCTCTCTATAAGTAAACGCTCTTTTAATTTTGAATTTCTAGTTCTCTACAGTGAGACACTGAGAATAAACTCACAAAACGATGTAACAAAATTAACTTTTTATCTAATCAGCGTCTTATCATTTGAAAGAGCAGTCAAATAAAATATTATTTTCCCTTAAAAATATTGCATAATATTTATGACAAGTCGCTAACTATAAAAAAACAACAAACTTTTAATATTTCTCACTTTTTTTTCCTTCTCTCTCTATAAGTAAACGCTCTTTTAATTTTGAATTTCTAGTTCTCTACAGTGAGACACTGAGAATAAACTCACAAAACGATGTAACAAAATTAACTTTTTATCTAATCAGCGTCTTTATCATTTGAAAGAGCAGTCAAATAAAATATTATTTTCCCTTAAAAATATTACATAACATTTATGACAAATCCTCTGAAGCTCAACTCTCTATAGCAGGGGTCAGCAACGCAGTGCCCCCAGGCACCAGGGGTGCCCGCGAAAAAATTTTAAAGTGCCCTCCGTTCAGATTTCGAACAATTTTGGATATTTGAACAACAAACGCTCGCAGTTGTAATGAATAATTTTAAAAAAATTAAAAATTTTTAAACCGTAAAAATAAAAAACTGAGCAGCCTGATCTCTCGCAAGTGTCGCTCTTCTCTTGCTTCCCTAAGTACGATAAATGCATTAAAAGGTAAATTGCCGTTCTAGAAATCGCATATGGAGAAAGATAATTTATCACATTTCCCAAATTTAAAAATGGTGATAGAAAATTATTGCGATGGAAATGGTACAACCTATCAGTTTGCCAAACATTTTCATTCCTCATTGGAAAAATTCAATACCAAATTTTAAGAACTCTACGAATTGGAGGCATTCTTGACGTTTTTTTATTAATCATTTCTCTCATACAGAGGAAGATACGACTCATAAAATCGCAACATATTTTGATACTTCCAATAAGGCAGACTTAAAATTGGAAATTATAAATATAAGAAACAACATTGAATTAAAATAATATCATAATGAAGAAAAATTCTGGAATTTAGTGAATGGAAATAGCTTCCCATTGTTGAGAAAATGTGCCCTGAAATTAAATTATCTTTGTACGTCGACATATGCTTGTGAATCTTTGTTTTCCAATATGAAATACTTAAAATCAAAGTACCGATCAAATCTCACTGACACTCATTTGGACCAATCCTGAGAACTGGGAATTCAACAGACGTGCCATATTATAACGAGTTGGCCGCAGATTTGCAATGTCAAATATCGCATTAATTATCAATTTAAAGATTGTTTTGTTTAAATTAAAATTTGAATTTATGTATTAAAAATTTATGCCGCATTAATATTTTCATGTTTAAATATTACTCCCGCAACTCCGCATTTCTGAATTATGCCCTCCTAGTAAAACAGGTTGCCGACCCCTGCTCTACTCACTTTCATGCACAGACACATAATAAAGTATACTTTTCTCAAGACAATAAGAGCTCGGAAAATCTTTAGTTAAAATATTACTATTATAAGGCATACTCTTGCCAGTCATTTTGATAGCATAGAGTGATAACAAATCAAATTTTTACTAAACATCCTCAACTTCCTTCTAAAATCCTTCTACAGCAAAATCAATTCGACAGCGGAATTCAGGAAGGCAGAGCCAGCAAATTCATATATTTTATTTAAATGCAAGGCATACCGATATATACAGAAAAGCATATGTGGTTGAGAATAACATTTTACTGTATGCGTTGAAAATGTTCGAGTATGAGTCTGAAACATGATTTCCAGTTATAGTTATTAATTAAAACTTTTTATGAATACTGATCTCAACTCAGTATTTGATTTATGAACAGTGTATGAGGCATCAGTAAATTTGTAGTCCGATCATTTACCTGCGTATACAGCTATGACTGAGGAGTTAACTGCATACAAGCTTTCCGTTCAAGTTTAAATATAACTAGTATATAATTTTTTTCCATAAAATGATAAATCTTACCATTCAGCCATAAACAGCAACAAAGCTCCAATCTTTTACATATGACACAAATTGAAATTTTTGTATGTCGTAAAAGCCGACAAATCACTTTCAAATATTTCTAACGGATCTTGTATTTAGTGTAAAGTCGTCCATCAAGCTACAGAATTGGGGGGGGGGATGTACACTGGAAACTATAGATAATAAGATTATGTATAAAAGTACACAGTAAACAAGGAGACAAACAATAATCGTATACTGCAAAGCGTTGTCATTTAGCTACTGATAAACCAAATAGCACTCTGATATTTATAAATGCAACCAAAAACTTTTGGGTACGTTTATTTAATTTAATTGCAATAGAATTAATATTTGTTCAATATTTTTTTAGTGTTATTTTTTTTAAAAAGCCATACATTGTAAAGCTAATGTAATATATATCCTAGAGAATAATGACATTTGTGTTAAACAAACTCTGTCAAATTAGCATATCAAACATTCAGCTCATGGGAGATTGAATTACCGCGTTTTGCGAGACAGTTAAACGTAATTTCGTCTTAGTGAAGTACTAGACGTTAAATCTACATGTATACGTAATTTATTTTATTTAAAGATACTGACCAATAAAGGCAACACAGAGAATAAGAGATATACCAAAGGCAATCACTTTTAAAACAAGCAAAAGTGACCAAATAAAACTAAAGGCGTTAAGAAAACCTGATATTTCAGTAAAACCTTCTTACCCCTACTCTACCATACCTCCCCAAATCGTATAAATAACTGAAATCATACCACTGATTGCCTTGTGGGTCTTCTAAAAGGCCTTTGTATTCTGGAATCGTAGAGTTAACGGCCAAGGGAATATATCCCTCCCCTCTCCACCCATCTCATCGGTTTGATCCAAACCGAAAACGTCTTTCTTATTTCCTGCGAGATTAGCCTAAAAAGGGGATTTTTTTTTAAATTTTAATATTAGGCCTTTTTATATTTTTGGTCAAAAATTCAAGATATATAAGGACCACAAAAATATTAAGTGAATTCTAGGACTTGGACAGCTGAGAACTATCATATGATACTAATAACTAGTTTTCAGACGGGAAAGACTGGTTTGCCATTAATGTCAATCTAAGAGCAAAATGTTGCTAAAGGTTTTTTTTTTTTTTTTTTTTTTTTTTAAATTTATTTTAAGAGGGGGTGGGTGGTATTGTTTGAGATGAAAAGGTGCGAAAGGAAAACTCAGTCACTCCTTTAATGCCACCTCTGTTTTCCTGACCTATAAGAATTAACAAGGGACTCAAGAAATAGAAAGAAAAATAGGTGAAATTTCAAAGCCATAAAACAAGTGGTTTACATTTTATTTAATTAATTAAAATATTGATAAGTTTTTAAAAAGATGTGTATGGAATACTGGCCCTTTATTCTTAAAGCCTTAAAACTCTAAAAGTTTTGAGAATTAAGCACTGCATTAATAGAAAAGCCCCCTTAACGATCATAATCATCTCTATAATACTAGCAGAGATGAAGGGTATTTCAATATACAGAGGCTGTTCACACATTTTTTAGACGATGTATATTGTATTCACAAAACTAAATTACATAAAATTCTTGTGTTTTAAATGTTCTATTTGACATCCCTTATTCTGAACTATCTTTCGACACCGCAATTTCCAGGATAATAATGCTTTTTCAAGTGTCAGAAGAGGTATTCTATCCCATTCCTCCTGAACAGCTTTCCAGAGTCCTGTAAGGGTTTTGGGACGACGTTTGGATAATGCAGATTTTAAAAGTTCGAAAGCACAAAAATCCATAGGTGATACATCGGCAGATTTAGTAGGGATATCAGTGAAGGGTATGGCCTTGATACCAGTTTTTTGTTCCATTTCTTTTAGGAAATTTGCAGTGGATTTTGATGTGTGACTGCTAGCTTTGTCCTGATGGAGTCACACAGATTGATGGCACTGTGGGTAAAGCGATGGTATTTCATTCTGAAAAATTGGCGATAAAATATGTTTCTGATAGTATTTGGAGTTAATCTTGACATTTTTTTCCACTCTCTTTTTTTTAAACTTGCTATTATAAGAAAAACCAGCAACAATCATGAATCCCTTAGAAAAACTTTCTTTCGATTCTTTGAACCATGTACTTGAATTTTTTCTCCCCTTTTATGATATTAAATGGCTCTTTTTTTTGTTGCAATCATTTAAATGCACCCATGATTCATCTATTGTGACAATTGTTTTGCATTTTTCTTTGGATAAGTGTTTCCCATATAGAATTCTGCAGCGTGTCCTGCGTTCAGCGATATGATTTGGAAGAAGACGATGCACATTGCGTTTTTTAGCTTTCTTAAGATTTAAATCAACGTTTATCATTTTGTTTACAGTGGACACCGAGCATTTTAATGATTTTGCAACTGTCCTTTGACTAGGGTTTTTTTTTTTTTTTAACATTAAACAACGTACCTTTGGAATAGTCAAAGATGTCCGTTTTTTCCTTGGATACTTGTCTGGAATTTTTGTCCCGCTTGAGGCTCCAATTTGACGTTTTTTTTCCTTTCTTGTTGACGACATTACCTATCGACGCTTTAGATGTCACAAAACCATGACTCTCACATCGTTTTTGGATAACGGAGTATGCATATTTCTCTTCGGAAAGAGCATAAATGTAGCCTTCGAACCACTGCTTTGTTAAAAACGCCATTTTGAATAAAAACAAAACTTTCAAGCCGCAGACGATAATTTTGACTTTTAAAAACATAGTATAATTGCAATTATTTCTTTTGCAGCAAACGATTTTCTATTACCGCTTACCAAAATCGTCTAAAAAATGTGCGAACAGCCTCTGTATAATTGATAAAAATCTCCAGTTAAATCAATTTTTACTGGAGATAAAAAATAAGATCACATCTTTGCATGAAAGTAATACCAACACATTCAATTAAAATTAAATGTAAGCTGTTTCAACCTTATGTTGAAGCCTCGAGTTGGCGGAAAAATTCCGACGTATCGTATTAAAACCACGAGAGGGTCCACCAGGAAAACAAAAATAATAAAGTGTAGCGGAGCGGAACGGAGCAATATGGCTTTCCCCCATCCCTCGGTAATGATCTCGAAAACGAGTGCCACGTGACAGGGAGGGCCCGGAGAAAATTAAGCGCTCATGTGCGTGGCTTCTTGTAGCGTCACATCTGCTGTTCACTACGGCTAGCTTCAGAGGATCACCGAAATTTGGAAAAACTAAAAATTTAACACGGGGTGAAAAAAGGAACCGGCTAATGACGCGCGAATTTTAGATTCGGTAAAAAGCACTTGTGTTTATGCAAGCTAACATAAAACACCGGATAAGCTTGGTTTATTTCAAATCCAGTATGGAAAAGGGGTAGGCAGCTATCCTATAAGGTAGCAATCTTGCCCATACCATACCTAACTTTTACGATCCTTTCATAATGTAATGGTATTAAAGAAATAATAATGTATAAAATATATTATACTCACAAGTGCTTACATAAAAAAATAATAAATAAATAAATAAATAAATATAATAATAATAATAATAATAATAAATAAAAATAAACTGGTTTAGTTGGGTTCATTTTGAATTTGGTAGCGGAAAGGGGTAGAGAGATCCTTCCACAAGTAATACACCTCTTTCTCAAACCTCCTATGGTTCTTTCATATTGTACATCATATTAATATTTATGGATTAATAAAGTAGAAAATACATAACACGGACATGAAGTTTGAGGGTTTAAAAAGTAAGATATTGAGAGTTCGTTTGATATAGTTAATTTTTAATTTCAGAAACGCAACGCATGGAAGACTTGCCTAACCAGATCAACTTTGACCATATAGTATTATTTAGATCTCGCTGACGGCAGTTCTGACGGATGAAATCAAGTGACTTAGGGATTGGGCGGTCATCATTGTGCTGCATTAAAGTTTGGTTTGGAGCGCTACGGTCAATTTTTGCTACACGATGGCTAATTAGACCGGGACCTACTGCTTAAAGCCGATTCCGAACGGCTACAAACGTCCATGCCAACCTTCGTCCATGCCAATTGTCAACCTTCGTGTATTGGATCAACCATGTTAAAGACCAACCTCGTTTACTAGCTAAAATGAAATCTGCTCTGTATTTTGCTCCTTTTATTGATATTCCTAATCAAGTCAAACTGCCACAAACTTCTCCTTCTCATTACAAGTACGGCAAAGTTAAACTTACGACAAAAACAAATTTAGTCTTCATTGTTAGAAAAGTAAAAAAGGAGCAAGAATGCCATCTCCATTTTACCCCTTGCTCGATTACCTCAACTACTACCAGATTTCGTAACTTCATGAGTCAAATTTTGAATTACTCTTCGAATTATTCAAGGAAAACTTCATTACGACTGAGTGGTCATGACAAACAAAATATATTCATTCAGAAAACAAATTTCTATTTTAACAATAGGTACAACAAAGAACTTCTTAATATTACATTTCCTTTAGGAATAAATGGTATGTCAGCCTGTAAAACATCTTATTTCTGCTTAACGTTTACGTATAAAATCTTATATAAATTTCTCTGTACCACACATGGCTGCAATGATTAGCGATAAGAGAAATTATGTTAGCATTTAATAAACAGAAAACACCGACGGAGATAGTGCACATCGATATTATTCCCGTCATCCGTAATACTGAATCTCAACACTCAATTTAAATAACCGAGTAGATATAAGACCACTCGAACATTATCGATAACTCCTAAATGTCTTGCGTATAAAAAATAAAACATCTTACCATTCAGCAGTGTTATATGTATCAGCGAAATATATATTCTTTTTTAAACAGTGAATTTCTGTTAAGTGGTGGTTACCTATCTTTAAAAACAGAAAGCAATTTATTAATTTGAGGATGTTTCGCAATCCAAAAAGTTGTTCTTAACGATTGTTACATACAAGCCTTGAAATTAAAAAAAAATTAATTATAATAGCATAAAAAATAAGAAATCTCTAGATTAATTTTCAGGGAACTTTTAACCAAGTATCAGTTTTCTCCCATTTAAAGTCGTTAGTTCCTCTGTCCCCACAAAAATTCTTAAAGGAATTAACATAGGATAAAAGATAACTTCAACCTAATTCATTAAGTAACCGTTCCGTTGCCAGGACAATTTCAAGCGACTAAATGGCTTATATAAAATCAATTCCACAATTCTACTTATCCAAAGATTTATTAATTAATTATTATTATTATTTTTTATGGGGGGGAGGGGGGCACTAAAAGTTACTCATTTTATGTGCAAATTACCTGAACGCGGACAAGTAATCCAGCCTCGTAGCTTCGTTAGTGGGGTTCTGTCGTTAAGTTCACGCTAAATAAAAAAGACTGCAAAAATAAAAACTGAAATAGACACTGTGATGGTTTAGTAAAAAACCCTCATGTTGCAATGCTTAGTGTCCAAAATAAAAACCTTTTTATAAGAAACAATTTCCCATCTCAGTCAATGGAAATGGGGTATTGCTTGAAGTACAGAGAAAACAATACAGAATCTTCTCTTGATTATTTCAGTCGTCAACCTTCGTGAATTGGATCAACCATGGTAAAGACCAACCTCGTTTACTGGCTAAAATGAAATCTGCTCAGAATTTTCATCCTTTCACTGATATTCCTAATCAAGTTAAACTGCTGCAACTCCTCATCACAAGTGCAGCAAAGATAAACTTATGACAAAAACAAGTTTAGTTTTCATTGTTAGAAAAGTATAAAAGGAGCAAGAATGTTATGGTTTAAACAAAGAATCGCTTTATTTCATTTTTTTTTAAATTTTCGAATTAATATCAAGGTGTCATACTCGGAACATGGCAACGTAACTTGACAGTAATTGGCCAAGAGAGGAAAAGATTCATACCTATGATTGATTGGTGAGGATTTCTTTCAGCATTACGGTCATACTTTGCACCAAGATAGCTAAATAAACTGGAACCCGAAATTCAAAGTAGATTCCTAACGACTATAAACACTCATATCAACTATGGGACTCGAACCTACAAACTCTAGCCACAAACGAAAGCCATCGTTCCAAGTGTGGAGCCATCGTTCGGTAAGAATACGATTAGATAAGTTTACATTATACCATTACTATCTTTTTAGGGCAAAAAAAAGATAAATTATTTCAATCCCGATGGCCATCATATTTTTTTGTTTTCAGATTTCAATTACCAAGAGAAATAGCGACACATTTAACGAACTCCCCATTAGTAGATGTAGTTCCATTTGAAAATTTACTTCTGATTTAATAAATTTTAATTCTTAAAGATGACAAAACTAGTAAAATTTTCCGTCCAGCAAAACTTTTTATCTAGAGGTTCTAAAACAACACATTAAAATCAGAACTCCGCGCATGTAAAAATGATTACATTTCGAGATATTTGCAGAAAAGGGCAGAAAAAAAACATCTCTTATTTTAAGCTTTGAAGAAACTACTTTTTTAGGTGATATATCCCCCAAAACGGAGGGAGTCCGTCGTGAAGGAAGGGGGCAACGGAAATGACGGATCGTGTGACATCTGCCGGATGCTCAAATGTTCGTCACCCGCCGTTTTTTTCTGGTACGACACGCGTTGACCAGCCCGCCTCGTATGTACCCCCTTTTGCACTATTCTTACAAGACGGAGTGGCGGAAAATTGGGGGGAACGGGGAATAAAACGTCATGGGTGCTCAACACGATCATTTTGATATTTTCATAAACTTTCTATTGTGAAAGAGGAAAAAACCTTTCAAATCTATAAAAAGTTACCGCACGATACGTTTGAATTTGTAGTTTTATGGTTCCAGAGAAGATAAAAAAAAAAGACATAAACGTGCAAGTACATTACTTTTTGGTCAGAAGTAGCAGATGAAATTCTAGAATTTTTATGACAGCATTAATATTAAGAGCATTTAATAAATGCAAAACTATTTTAATGAGTAATTCTTTTGAACTAAGCAAATAGCCAACTATAAGTTATTACTCAGTATAATATCAGAGGGCAAATTTTTCTTTTAATTATCTTGAGTCATACGTTGTACAGAATCTGAGACGTAGTTTGAAATATTTTCTGCACTTAATATTTATCACATATTATACACTAGCTGAAAACCCTCGCTTCGCTACGGAGTACATTCAAATTAAATACAACAGTCAATGTTTGCAATTAATGCCAAAAAAAATAAATATATATATTTATAATATATACGACGACCAATGTATACAGTTGATGTAAACTATATATATATATATATATATATTTATAAAAAAATCGTAAGGGATATTTGTATAGACAAAATAATGTCCAATCGTCTGCCGCATTAGCAAGAAAAAAAATATTTTTTTGTTTATTTAGTTGTTATGCACGTGACGATAAATTTATTTAAAGTACCAGAAAAAGAAATCACGTGATCGGCATTTAATAAATTAAATTCTAAAAATGAATCTTTAAAAATTCACCAAAAATCAGAAAATCGAGGTAAAGATTCGAAAAATATTTCATTTTAAAGGAATTTTTATGATCTTTCTCGTGATATAAATTTTATAACCCTCAAATTATTATTTTAAATGCAAACTTAAAAACAGTTACTAAAACAGCTTAAAAATTTAATTAAAAAAATGTAAGAAGAATTTTTCAAAAATCTCTCTTAGTGCACCCCTACACCATAAGAAGAATCGCCATACAAAATTTCAGCCCTTTAGGTCCAGCGATTTGGTCTGTGCGTTGTATGTCAGTCAGTGAGTCAGTTACGGAACTGTTTTATATATATAGACTAGCTAAAAACCCGCGCTTCGCTACGGAGTACATTCAAATTAAATACAATGGTCAATGTATACAATTAATGCCAAAAAAAATTTATATATATTTATAATAAATGCGACGATCAATGTATACAATTGATGTAAAAAATATATTTTATAAAAAATCGTAAGGGATATTTATTTTTTTGATAATATCTAATCGTCTGCTGCATTAAGAGAGAAAAAAAAATATTTTTTTGTCTATTTAGTTGTTATGCACGTGACGATAAATTTATTTAAAGTACCAGAAAAAGAAATCACGTGATCAGCATTTAATAAATTAAATTCTAAAAATTAATCTTTAAAAATTCACCAAAAATCAGGAAATGGAGATAAAAATTCGAAAAAAATTTCATTTTGAAGGAATTTTTATGGTCTTTCTCGTGATATAAATTTTATAACCCTCAATGTATTATTTTAAATGCAAACGTAAAAAAAGTTTAAAAAACAGCTTAAAAATTTAATTTTAAAAAATCTAAGAATTTTTGAAAAATCTTTCTTAGTGCACCCCTACACTATTAGAAGAATCGCCATGCAAAATTTCAGCCCTTTAGGTCCAGCGGTTTGGTCTGTGCGTTGTATGTCAGTCAGTCAGTGAATGAATGAATGAATGAGTCAGTTACGGAACTGTTTTATATATATAGATTACAAGTATAGAAATAAAAACTTAAGAAAGGATATACCACATATATACGTATAAACTGTTGATCACACAAAATTAAGTGGACCTTCCTTTTGCCCAAAGTACCGTCTACATTATGTAGCATGGGTTCACCATGATTTCTGTATAGTTGGAAATAAATAGCCAATTTTTCAGCCTATGATGTAATTCAGCTTTTAACTTAGTTATGGCAGAGATCGAAGTACATAGTCGCTTAATGAGTTGCTTCAAAAAATACCACTGGAGTTCCTTAAGGCCTAGATACAGGAAGTTTGGAAGGCCAGTCGTTGATGAGAGCGTGCGGCACATTGTTATTGTGGAAGCTGTTCTAGGTTATTCATGATGCTGTTTTGGGTGAAACTGCTGAACTGTGAAAGTTCTCTTAGTCTGTACGAGCTGAGGGTTGATCTCTGACATCCAGTTTTCATTGTCTGGAACAATTTTGGCGATAGCCCTGGTACACTTTACAATAAACACTGTAAATAAGACCAAAAATGTCGCAGTTTTTGATACTGAAGCCCCACTTTGGGCTTTCACAATTTGTCTAATTAATATATTAATATATATATATTTAAATATCCATAATTTTAAGTCTCGAACTTAAAATGTAGCAATCTGTCAACTATTGTCAGGTTATAAATATTAATAATGTCATTAACATGTTGCAGCAGTAAAATTCTCACTTAAAATAAAATTAGTTTAAAAAATGTGGCATAGTAAATTTTTTGCGAATCAAAATGTGAAAAGCTCATTTCTTACCGTAAAAGGCCAGACAAGGTGCTTCGCCAACCTGAATACAGGTATTCCTCAACTTACGACCGAGATAGTGACCGAGACATTGTCGTAAGTCGAGTTTCAAACTTTTTTTTTTTCTTTCTTGTATATGTACATACATATATTTTTTTACTTTCATACATACATACGTAATTCAAAATACAATGTACTTTATTTAGAAGACATAAATTATTCTTTGCCATCACTACTTCTTTTGTTAGTACAATCCATTGGTTCAGAATTTGCAACAGAAGATACGTTGCAAGTTTTTTTAAACAAACCAGCGTAGTTTGAACAGTTTGCGTCTTCTTCTCCTTGTATATTGTCTGGTAGCAAGCCAGATTTTCCTGAATACGACGATTTACACTTGTGAATCTTTCTTCATTTGGATCAATTGCTTCTAATCGTTGTAGTCCTTTATTAATATAGTGAAAAGCTGAAGCCATTTCTTTCTAAACTTTTTTTTATATTTTATTGTACTTCGGCTTGTTCGGTTATATACGTCTCTTCTACTGCAGTATAATGTGTTGCAATCTCTTGCAAATCCTCATTGGTAAGCTTTTCCGGATCATATTCAATAAATTGGTTGATATTTCGTTGTCAATTTCCAGATTAAGTTTCTCACCACAGTTAAGATCAAATCTGAAACTTCGGCCAAAGGATCTGCTTGTTCGGATACTGAATGAATTGCATTCGTTTAAAAACGTTTTGTTAAGTTTCTTCCATATTCCGTACATGCATGATGGAGTGACTTCTTTCCATCCTCTATCTATGATCTTAATACTATGAGGAATATTATAATTTTTCCAAAATGCTTTTAAAGGTTCGTCCCCTTTTCAAGTGCTGTAATTGCTTGAGCAACCATAATTTTTAAGTAATTTGCTTTAAAAGTGGCAATGGCTTCCTGATCCATTGGCTGTAAAATACTTGTAGTGTTCGGAGTTAGATACAGAACTACTATGTTCGTATGTAAATCGCATGTGTGTGGTGGATATCCTAGTGTATTATCCAGTAATTAAAGTATCTTAAAGGGAATGTCTTTCTCTTTACAGTATATTTTTACTTCACCAACAAAAACATTCCTAAACCAGTCTTTAAACATTAATTGCGTCATCCAAGTTTTTTTTTTTCTTTCAGCGATAATTAACTGGTAACTTATTTACATCTATTCCTTTAAATGCCCGTGGATTTTGTGACCTATGTATCATGAAAGATTTCAATTTAAAGCCAGCGATATTTCCGCCCAATAAAAGTGAAACTCAATCTTTGAACGCCTTGAAACCTGCCATACTTTGCGCTTCTTTATGAATGTGGGTACATTCAGGCATTTTCTTCCAATATAGCCCGGTATCGTTCATTCCAAAGCTTTTCCATTTCGTGGATGGGACCTTGTCGTTTTGCTGTTATAATTGTTGATTTCAGAGATGCCGACTGTTTCACTGCTTCCAAAAACAACACTGTATTTTTTTAAATAGTGGAGATCGTGGAATGAGGCAATCTAAACTCACATGCTATATTTTACCGATTTTACCGTGCTTTTTTACCGATTCATTTCTAAGTCTATTACACTTATATTTTTCTTCTTCGCACGTTTACTATATCCAGCCGTACTGGAAATAAAATTATTCAAGTACTTAACTTCACAGCTAAAAATCGAACCACTGCATATTTAACAATACAAAATAGTTAGTAATATTTTTATGTAATAATAATGAGAAGCAACGACTACGCACTTTTGTTAACTCTCGAATGAAGGTATATTTGATTTATTGTGTGGATATCGAGACAATTGCATCATACATTTTTATCATTGCGTCATAAAATATTACAGTATTGAGTCATATTTTTTAACAATTATGTAATACATATTGATATGTACTGTACATTCGAGGAGCAATATTTTTGAGAAAAAAATAAAAATAAGTAAAAAATAAATAAAAATTTCGATAAGTGCGAACGGTCGGAAGTCTAGGAATATCTGTATGCCAGACGGAA
Organism: Dolomedes plantarius; assembly: GCA_907164885.2. NCBI lineage: Eukaryota > Metazoa > Arthropoda > Arachnida > Araneae > Dolomedidae > Dolomedes > Dolomedes plantarius. Next base: position 173,493,600 of record OU015495.1, on the reverse strand, counting down.
ACACTCAGGCATAACCAAAGTTTAACGAATAGTATCCAATATGCTTTAGTACAAGCACATAAAATGTTTGAACAGAATCACAAATTTCAAGATTAAATTCGCTAAACAGAAAAAAAAAAAAAATCTGTTCACCACAGATTTAAAAATTTCTAATTCTAGACTATTCAGAAGAAGGTTGTACAGTCACCAAAGCTGGTCCTGTCGAATCACGAGAAGTTTCTGTGAATCTTAATTCGTCACGTCGAAGAGAATTCGTGCTGGGAAAATTCTAGAATTCGACGGCACACAATAAGGAAAATTTAGACTCCTTAAAATTTAAAAATGTTTCTGTTGGGGAGGAAAAGAAATTTTGACATTATTGTAAAATTTCATCATTATAAAGATGCTTTATATTCATGTCACTTTATTTGAAATAAGTTAAAAATAAGAGTTATGATGATGAAGGGTGGAAAGGTAAATTTAATGACTATACTTGACTCAAATATATGTATTCAGTTTTGAATAATTCAGCATTTACATCTTCAATACTTACCCCGACTAGTAACTCTTAATTAATTTTGTACTGTTATAACATTTGTATGTGAGTAAGCTTAAATATTCTGCTATAATCTTTTTAACAGCGTAGGAGGATCACCTTGGCATCTAAAAATGTTCACCTAAGTAGGTTATAATCACAATAAATGTAATATTATAATAATACATTTATTCCCCCCCCACCCACCCACGTTCAACTTGATCAAGGTTATTTTCCATAAAGCAACAGTACAAAATGAAAGGGCGAATGCGTGCGTTTCTAGGTACTCAAGTAGATATTCTACTTATCAATCTCTGTAAAAAAGATGTAGCTCAAAGTAAATAAAAAGTAACTATTTTTTACGAATACGATTGCACAATCGTCTCTTCGACACGAGACGCAACTAACAATACTTAACTCGTGAGAAACAAAAATCTGAAAAAACAGCTTGAGAAACAAATATAAAAAAAAACTCCACTAACTTAAGGAATCGCGGTAAAAGAAAAAACTGTCCAACTGAAATGTGGCACACGACTTGAGCGTGACCAAACTCGAAAGGGTGGCCAGTTAATTGACTCTTCCTTGCAAGGCGGCTCAATGGTCCCAAAAGTGTCAGAGACCGTCACTGAGCGGTGACCAACTGTGGCGGCAGTGATCACCGGATTGTGGCTAAGCTCGCCACCGAACAATAGGAGGATGGACCAAAAGCATCTCAGCGACAACGCCCAACGGAGGAATAAAAAATGGAAGAAATCAAGACTGCAAAAAGATTCGAATTAAGTCGGGGAAAAACAGCCTCAGAGAAATAAGAAACCGTCCTAGTCTGCCGTTAGAGGGCATCACACAACAATCACGAACACAAGAAAGATCACTTTCAAAGAGACCAGGATCAAACTCGCAGTATATATATATATATATATATATATATATATATATATATATATATATATATATATATATATATATATATATATATATATATATATACATATATATATATATATATATATATATATATATATACATATATATATATACATATATATATACATACATATATATATACATATATATATATATATATATATATACATACATATATATATATATACATATATATATATATATATACATACATATATATATATATACATACATATATATATATATATATATATATATATATATATATATATATATATATATATATATATATATATACATACACACACACAGTGAAATCTCAATCTATCGTTTTTCAAGGGACCGACTGAACTGAACTATAAATGCGGGAACATAACAAAACAATATGATCATCGGGACTGGATGAAATAAATGACACATACGGGAAAACGATGATTCGGAAAACAATCGATCGAGATTCCACTGTATATATACAAAGGAATCTCGATCTATCGTTTTTTAAGGGACCGACTGAACTGAACGATCAATGCGGGAAAACGATAGATGCGGGAACATACCAAAGCAATATGATCGTCGGGATTTGGTGAAATAAACGACACATACGGGAAAACGATGATTCGGAGTACGATCGATCGAGATTCCACTGCATATATTTATTTATATATATATAGTATACAGACGCGCGCAGCCAAATAAAACTCGCGGAACTCTAACAGGCCTGTTTTTTCGTTAATACAATTGTGATGCAAAGCAAACTTCTTAATATTTACAATGTTATTAAAAGAATGGCTACATGTCCCGAACGAATTAATAGTTCATCGCCAGGCCGAGGAGCGAAAAGTATGATAGTCAATATGAACAATTCAGAAAAGAAAGGATCATCGAAACTCATCCTCGCATTTGTGAATTGTTCATACAAGTGACAATCATACCCTTTGCTCATCAACCTGACGATAAACAATTAATTAGCTCGAAACATGCAGCCATCATTTTAATTATATTGTAAATATTAAGAAGTTGTTTGTTCCCAATTGCGTTTCCACGAGTTTGCTGTAAGTCAAAAATTGTGATAATATAAAAAAGACCAGAATTTCGGGAAGCTCCTCAGCTTCACCAACGTGCGTACGTGTATGTGTGTACAAATAAAGAATTATTTATGGAAACAATTCGGTATCAACAAAGTCTTAATGCGAAATTTCATAATATACTAATATTAGGTGCAGGGAAGTTTAAACAAGACTTCTTTCTCCCACACATATTTAAAATTACACACAACAAATGGATTTGCTTAACTTTATAAAATATCAATTTGAACATAATCTAATGAAACAAAGCATCACTAATAATGTATGTGAATTATGTATTTTGGAGCTATTAGTATCATAATAATATACATAAATATAATGACCCAAAACAGACAAAAGAAATTGAGGATAATTCCTTAGGGATTGTCATAAATTACGAAACACATTTCAAGTTTATTTCTACCATATATGTACTATCACAAGATGTAATTTAATTTTTAACAATTTGAAACTTTCCTGTCTGAAGGAAAGTTTCAAATTGAGTAACTTTTTGGAAATTTCATCTCATCAAAAATTGAAATATCATCACGTCAATTTTCTGCTTAAATAGTCACCTCTTGGTTCATTAAAATGCATTTAATCACATCTATAGAGGGAAAAAACTACTAACCACCCCGACGTTCCTTAATAAAACTACAAAGAAAATAACGAGACTCAAAAGGCGAGCAAACCTTAGTCGCAATTGGTATTATTAAAGACAACGGCGTAAATTTTACGTTTTGATGCTGCAACTGAACATAAAGCATTATCCAATAAAGTAGTGTCGTTCCATTAAAATGTCATCACTGGCCATTACAATGGTATACGCACAATTGTATTCGCACTACGGTCAGTGGGCGTCAGCTCAAGGGCCCAGGATATCCAACCTCCACCCCTCCACCCTTCTATCCCGTCTCGTCGGGCCTAATTACGGAACTTAATAAAATGGTGAAATCGCTGTGTACCTTTCGTTAGAGAGAAATACATTCCACAGTATTTTGGGTAAAATTTAATAAAGTAAAAGTGAATATAAAGAAGATTAAAAAAAAAATCCGTAGAAAATCAGTCTGCCAATCATTCTGAAACTGAAAAAAATATAAACAACTGTCTGCGTAATTATTAGCGGAAAGCCGAGAGAATGAAAGGAAATATTTGTCTACAAAAGTCAGAGGAAATTCAGAGGATGATAATTTTTCATATAATTTTTAATGAGGGCTTTTATATTCATTCACCGAATAAAATAATCTACATTGATTGGTAAAATTAAAAAACGAAATCAACAATCAGCACAATCAAACTATCGAAAAATTACACCACTACTTAGGCAAATAGCATGTGAGTAAAAAGAAACAATAGATTTTCTGATTTACAGCCAAAAATCCTTTGATAAATCTTAATCAAATAAACACTGCCATAGAGGGAAACAGTTATAAGCACAATCGCGGCTGGGGTTATTTTTACAATTTTTCAACCACACGCACACAAGGCGTGAGCCCTCACAAACCGCAAATCTAATATAGCTTACAACCGTTTCCAACATCAAAAACAAATTCACGATAACATCAGTCCTAAAACCTCTAGCCACAAACGCGTGTAAGATATTCTAACTTGTATTTACTCTTCTCCTTATCGCAAAAGATGAGGCTCCAGACAAAAGGTGGAGTAACAGATTAAGTAATTTAACACAGGTCAACACATTAGTGTTCGTTTTGTTTCCATCCTCGTGAATGAAAGGTAACTGAGGACTTTGAAACTATTTACGCAGTTCCCGGTTGTGGTATGTACTTAACAGGAGGAGGCTTGCTTTCCAGTCGAACGTAAGACGATCCCACCCATATGGCCAGTCATTTTGCAAACACGACCGCAACAATCAAGTTCACAAAGGAAATTAATCGTTCAAAGCATTCGAGACACACGCATCTACGCAATATCAGTCTGCTTTAATTCCCCTCTCTCATGATGTAGAACAGAGGTGTCAAACTCGCGGCCCGCGAATATTTTTGCGGCCCGGCCAATATATTGGCACACAATAATATATAATAAAATAACCGACACAGAATTATAATAAGATAGGAATAATTCGCTAAATGTTTTTTAACGGTACTCTTTTTTGTTATTATTAAACAAAATGCATATATTTATGTTGAATATACTGTAATTAGGTAAATAAACCTACGTTTCTATTAATATTGATTGTTTTTTTTTTGCGGCCCACCTATAGTTAAACCTTGTTTGTTTGGCCCAAGGTAGCCTTTGAGTTTGACACCCCTGATGTAGAAACTCTCCCCCCCCCCCACACATATATATATATATATATATATATATATATATATATATATATATGTGTGTGTGTGTGTGTGTGTGTGTGTGTATCTACACACACATATCATTTATATACATATCATCAGAATGTATCCTCACTAAATTTGACAATTATAATAAAATAAAACCAAGCTTGCCTTTGAAGAAGTACAAATTAAATAACAGGACGTAGGCTAGAAAAAAAATTTCTGTAACCTCGTCCAAACTGATTGAAAAATAAAATTTATGTCCAATGTTGTTGCCATTTTTACCATGTTTTTATTAACTCGCTTTCTTGTTTGTGTGTTTGTCCAGTACAAATCTTGCAATCGATTTTTAACTAATTTCCCGACTAGCTAGACATTTGAAACTTTTAGAATAGCTCAGAACACGATGACAATGCATTCTTTTAATACTTTTAGCCGAAAAAATCCGCAAGGTGGCGCTTCGATCGAATTTAATGCACTTTTGCGTTACGGCGTTTGACGATTTTGAAAACAGAATACATGTGAATTTAGTTTGTTTACAAAAATATTGTGCGAAAAATTTTTTTAAATTATAAAAATTAAAGTTTATAATGAGTAGAAACAACTAAAAAGTGATTAAAATTAAATAAAAGAAAGTGAAAAAGAATAAATAAGTGAAGGTTTGTGCAATTAAGAGAGAATTGTCAAGTTTATATGATTCAACCGAAAATTTAAAAACGTGGTATATAAAAAGTTCTTTTTATCTTGTAATTATTAACATATAATTTCCCTCAAACAACGAATTAAACAGTAACACATAAAAAGAATAACCACTTTAAAAAGAAAATATTAGTTACAGTTACGACCAAAACAACGACAACAAAAAATCATGGGGCTAATTTCCTTTGTAATTTAATCTGCATTAAAGCTATTGTAAAGTGCTTCTCTTAGTTTCAAAGAACAAAATTGGATTTTTTTCCCAAGGTTCTAAACGTGAATGCAATACAGAGGTTGAAATTAGCAGAAAAAAAAACCAATTCATTAACGATTCAACGAGTTGAGTTTACAACAAAATAACTACGTTAAAAGTTAAAAATTATGTACTAGTTAAAAGTTAAAAATTATGTTAAAAATATGTCACTTAGATACAGCGATTACATTTGAAAATTAAATCTTAATTAATTAATTAATTAATGAAGTCTCCCCTCTTATTCGTGCTGATACTCACAACGCGATTCGCTACTTGGCTCGATCAATAGGTTTCTTCTACCAACTAGAGTCTGCTAGCCTCAGCATCGCAGAACCTCCATTTCGAAACACGAAAACAAACTTCTTCGGCTTTTCCTAGTGTGATTTCATGTTCTACTGAAATTTTTTCGAAATCTTTTATCGAATGTTTATGTTATCTTTTATCGAATGTTTATGTTCGCAGCGCCTAAGGTGCATACGCATACGTTCCGAATTATTATACCTTTTATTCTTTACGCGTCTTAAGGGGAAAAGCATGAAATGTTGCGGAAGATTTTGCAAGGTTCCCACAGGAAAGAGGATTAAATAAAACGGGATAAGAACCATAAAACTTATATTCAAACTATGTAGATTATAACATTAAAAAATTATGCATATTGAAAAAGCGTTTAAGTTTCGGACACTGAACTTCCCTCAGCCCGTTGGTGGAGCAGGACTGACTGGTACAGACAGCTTACATTCACCAAGATATAACAGAAAAAGCTTGAACAACGTTACAATGACAGAATTTTAGACTAGACAATCTCGATGGTAATATACAGTAACCACCGCTTATAGTGATCAGTGGTTATAAGAATCAACCGTTTATATGAATCAATATCGCGAAAACAAAAACAAAAGTATTATTTGAATGTTAAAATTTTCGCTTTAAAGAATCAATCCACCGGATTTAAGAATCAGTTTACACTCTTCGCTTTCCTTTCATTTTTCCAAAAAAGCCACTTAAACCCTCAAAAGGCACGAAGTTCTTTCTTTAAAAGATTGATCAGATGGGGTGACATATAGTCGTAAAATTCATTCCTTTCTTTGTTAGACATAACATAATAGTTTCCCCTTAAACGCTTTAGCACAACACTGTCCTATTAACTTGACCCAGGAGTATCTTTACCCGTCCGGGTCCGATTTCACTTTTCTGCACTGACAAACAAAAGTAGGGACCTTTTTTTCCCCCACCTCCCACATCCTGGTTGCGGCTTCCTGGACCCTGAAACACATAAATCTTCGGCGAAATGTCCACTATCACTTAGGCAAACGTAACATTAGTAGATTCAGCATGTTATCAAACCATGAAACGTAAGCTAGAGGGTGAATCTTCGTCTGAGACTATAGTATTCAAAGAGAATTGAAACAGCCTCCTGAAAACTTCATAACGTCAAACTACCATAGAAAACTTTTTCTTGCTCCCTTCCTGTAGTTGAAATGTTAAAACTGTTAAGCAGGTATGTTGTAACAAATATTGGATTTTTTTCTTCTCTTACTATAATCATGTGTATCTACTTATAGGTCTAGAAATTAAGTTGTATTTTTAAAATTATAAAAAATAATTTTAATAAAAGATAATTAACGTAAATTAAAAAGTATTTTATGGTAAATTATCTAATATATGTATATATAGGTTGTGTGTGTGCCTGTCCAAAAACCTAAATTTCGGCTATAAGAATCAACCGCTTATAAGAATCAAAAACAGTAATAACAAACGTGATTCTTATAAGCGGAAATCACTGTACCTTTGTATCTTCCCGCATTTATCGTTTAGTACAATAGGTCCCTTTTAAAACGACAAGTTTTTCTCCCTCTCTCTCTCTCTCTCTCTCTCTATATATATATATATATATATATATATATATATATATACACATACATACACAATTAAAAAAAAATTTTTTTTTTAAATTTCTTTTATTTATTTATTTATTTATTTATTTTTTTTTGGGGGGGGGGGGGCGGCGTTCAAAATGGTAGTATAATTTCTTATGTTTCCCGACTCGGATTAAAACAGATTAAAAATGCAGCACATCTCATTGTATAGCTTATCTATGTAATAAAACAAAATATTAGGATTTTATAACATATAATAATCAGAAAGCAATTCTTTGCATTCGTTTACAAATTTATGTATAACGGAATGATTTATTTCAAAGTACTTTGGTACAATAAGATCGAAAGTCTTGGAAATCGAAAAAAATGTAACCCCGATAGCATACAATAATTATAAGACTAATACACATTTCTCACGGGGATTTTTCAGAATAAGCGCCTTTTATCTATATATATATATATATATATATATATATATATATATATATATATATATATATATATATATATATATATAAAATCATTTCCAATTTTAAGTGACAAAAGATAAACTTAAAGATTGTTTCCTACAAAATTGTTGCAATATAATAAATGTATTACAGCAATTCATTTTATATAAAAGTAGGACGCTGGCGTAAAATGAGTAACATTTGAGAGTGACAAAACTCCTCACTAAAAAACATTTACTTCAGTTTTGATGCCTATTGTTTTTTTTAGAACGAAACCGCTATAGCAGGAAACCAAAAATAGTTCACCAAGGGTCTTAGACCCGTTAAAAAGAGGGGAATGCGTTAGAAATTCGGCTGTTGTCTTTCATTCAGCCTTTTTTTTCTGCTTCATTCATTTCTTTTATCAACGTAATTGTGCCAACTTCAAATATTTCTTTGAACTCCTTCGACTTAGGGAAAAAAAAACAAAACAAGCCATGTTGTAATACATACTAAAGTCTTTGATAGCAAAATAGCATTTATACAGAAAGCATGTACGCTAAACTAGACTATATGGTAAATATAATCACACAGTAAACGCGTATTTATTCTGTTAGCAACCAACAATCAGATCTAATTTTACTTTCAGAGTAAACGAGAGGAAATACAAAATAATTCACAAAAGACCTAACACTTCATAATCGCATCTTCACAATCCTCAGCAATATGATAGAAAATTCTATTAGTGTCAGAAAAATTAACAGCCTTCATCTTCATAGTAAAAAAATCTTATACAAAATCTTATGATAGAAAATGAATTTAATACTTCAGAGTTTTATTTATTCATGAGTATTTTTCAATACCATCACAAGAAAACTTATAGTTCGCATTTGGAAATCTAAGATTAAAAGGAGGTGCACCCAGGCACAAAACCCTCCCCGCAATTCTCAACCCTAAATCTGTTCTTATTATTAATAGATCCGAAGTTGTCGGTATCTCAAGGTGTCAGTATAACCGTATGAAAGAGCAAACTAATTGATTACTACTAATCGACACCAGACCCCAAGCCAGCGTACAAAAATGCAAGCTTCAAAACTCCAAAATCACGCCGTTAGCAAGCACCCAGAGCTAATACTGGTGAAAGAGCGGGACAAATTATTCGGGCTATTATATTTTTTTTTCGCGAACGTAACACAAATGTCAGCAGGAAACCCCAAAATAGCTACACCGATGATGCATGCCCCTCTCAAGAAGGGGGTGAGAGGGAAGAATTCAGTCTGTCTGTCTTTACTGAGACAATTTTTTTCATCCCTTCTCTTAAAAAAATATCCTTAGTTTCAAAATCTTCTAGGCTAGGGGGAATTTTGTGATATTCACCCAGGGCCTCTAGGTAAAAGATAAGTAAGCACCTGCATAAGTCACCGAGATATAAAAAACACTAATGATACACAAATCTTAAAATTTTCATAATATGTACTTTAAATTTCAGTTTAGAAAAGTTTAATAATGTAAAACAATCAGTATCTAAAAAAGTTAACAATTTTTAGCTTATTCGTTAAGGTTATTGTTTTTCTCTTTTAATAATAAATTGGAGCAGAATAATGAGTTTAAGAAGTATTTTCATCGGAATTAAAGACTTTACTTTTACTTTGAGGAACAACTGATACCCTTTATCACTTCATAAGATCTAATTGTGACATCCCTATCCACATAAAAAACTCAGTGGGACATTGTCCCGTTAATACATTGTTTAAAATATAAATAGTTTTTAAAACATTAGCAATTGTATTAATGAAAATAACTTGAAAGACAATTTTCTCTTAAAAAATTAAAATATCAACAACGATGTGGGCGTCATCAGACAACAATTTTAGTTCTGCTACCAAACGAAAAGCACTTCAGCATACTTCCAAAAATCAATGCGTCTATTTCTAGGAAAGGAAGGTACATTCACGCGAATTTTGATTCTGCTATAAAACAAAATTTTCAAGTAGCTCCCCCACCCTCAAGAATCAACCATTAGTGACAATAACACATTGCTTACCCTACTTTTAAGTGAGATACGTTAACTGGATAATATGGAACGGTACGGTCTTTTGCAGCACGAGAACTAAAAAGACCGAGATCTCTAGATTACAGCCGAATTTGAACGAAAACAAACACCCATGTCTTGCGCGGGGTTCGAACCCACAGTCTCTTAAATCAGATACTACTATAAAAAATCATAAGCCATGATAGAATATTTAACATAAATAAATTATAGCTCAGCACTCTGTCGAGAAAATTACATACGCCAGAGCATCTATTGACGTTGATCATCTTGAGCTGTGAGGAATTTTTCTTACGGTATTTATCTTATTGCAGATTAACAAATGAATATTTTCGAACTGTTTCTTCAGAGGCAGGAAAGACGTTCAAATAAACCGCGCGTAGTTTTTAAAACTTAAAATTTTTCTGTAGTTAATTTTTTATATGAAATTAAACTACTGATGTCTATAGCTAGAATTAAAGAAAATTTAATTAAAATAAAAGATTTTAAATAAACACGAACATTGCAATAAAGAATATATTCTGAAACCCACAACACAAAATTTAAAAATATTCATTTGCTAATCTGAGATTAGCAAATGCTGGGATTGAAGTTCGGCTGATGTACCACGTTAAAATAAACTTTCGCTTGTTAGTTGCGAAATAATTTTAAGTCTACTCCATTGCTTCAAGATTAATCTCAACTACTCGTACTTTCTTGTACTCCTTTTGGGAATCATATTATATTCTCAAGTTTCCATGGTTGACTAAATACCATTCTCAAAAGCCGTTTCTCACATATATAGACTGGACAATAACATTTCGCGGGAATAAAGTATGAAAGCTATAGGAATTGTTAATAAGTAGGGATACGTAAATTTTGCATAAAAAATATCGAAATTTCGCAATTATTCGCAAAAAAATATAAATTAAAAAATTTCACATTTATTAAAAAAAAACCACGATTTTACGTACTTGGATAGGTATGTATCAAAATTCTTAGTTAAAAGCTAACATTGTAGTAGTCTCCACATTATGTTCCTCAAGTCTTTGCCTTCTGTCATTAATTACTACTAGTTGGTACCCATCAAGACATGATGGCTAGATAGTAAATAAATGTACTAATACACAAATTATACTCATCATTGCCAGATGTTGAAAATCATAATAATGCGCAGAAACGGATTAATGTTTTTTAAGCAGCCTCGTGCTTTGTGAATATCTAAAGCCAGATTTAAAAATGTCACTGAGCATGCGCAGAAAGCAATTTTTTAATTGTAAATTATCGCTAATTAAACAGCGCAAAATAAACAATTTCCATCAGGTTTAATCTTATATTTCACAAACATAATTATCATTAAAATAAAAATGGCAGAGAGAGATCCTCGGAATAAACGTGTTTATCATTAAAACATGTCACTGAGCATGCGCAGAAAACAATTTTCAATTGTAAATTATCGCTAATTAATAGAAATTGCGGTTACAAAAACCAAATTTGACAAATCTACAGACTGCAATCTTTCATTTAAGACCAAAATGAAGTAAATTGATGCAGTAGTTTTCACTCACGGACTGTCTAAAAAGTCGGCTTAGCAACTTAAATATATGGATGTTGTTCATACTAAAATACCTCAGCATTTACGCCGTTAACGGGATTATAGAGGCTTTGTACAGCTGCCTTTGCAAAGTTAAGGTAGCAGCATTTCGTTGCAATTAAAATCTGTATAACATCAACAGGAGTCTCTTGGTTGACTACTAATATACCCTTGACTTTGGCGCTCAAGAGACATTCTTAAGGCTGCTATGTACTAACCCCATTGGATTCGCTCACCTCAATGTTAACCTATGGAGAAAATTTGTCCACGGATTGCGGACTTGGATTCAAAGATTTTTTTTTAAAAATTGTACTCCGTCATAGAGAAAGAAATTTTACATTTGTATACATTTTTCGTTTTTTTTAATGCAATTAATATTTTAAAATTTAAATTATTCGGGAAAAAATCTGGTATAGTGTGTTTTAAACGCTCATAAATTCCTTCGGTGGACGAAATTTATAAAATGGATCCTGTAGCGCTTTGCAGAAAAGTTCACATTATCTGACAATACCAATTTTATTTGATTATCAGCTGAGTCAAAGGAGAGTGAGGTATCTCAGTTAAAGATCGCGGATGGTCTTAGTTAAGCAATTATGTTAATAAATTATTACTATTAATACCTAATTTCGGTCTGCTGAGAGGAATTTTTCTTACGGTGTTTATCTTATCGCAGATTAACAAATGAATATTTTCGAACTGTTTCTTCAGAGGGAGGAAAGACGTTCAAATAAACCGCGCGTAGTTTTTAAAACTTAAATTTTTTCTGTAGTTAATTTTTTATATGAAATTAAACTACTGATGTCTATAGCTAGAATTAAAGAAAATTTAATTAAAATAAAAGATTTTAAATAAACACCTCAAAAAGCCGTTTATCATCGAGTTTTCGCCAAAAAGTAGTAAAAAAAAATTTTGATTTATTCGCTCATATCGGCAAATTTCGCCTCTATTTCGTAAATACTAAAATTACGTATTCTTATTAATACCTTACGTATTCTTATTAATGCCTTACTTCCTCGCACGCGAAAAAGCTCGTAGAACCAAAATTTGGAAACTAAATTTGGAATTTTTTACTTTCTATTTGATGGATCTGAAATGAAAATCATGTCAGCGTCAAAACCATCATATGAACCAGGGGTCGGCAATCTTAAAACCGCAGGCGATTAAAGTGACTCGTGCACATACTTCGGCCGATACGCTGGAATCTTGTATTTCAGGAAAAACGATTAAGTTATTTTAAAAAAAGGGGGGGGGAAGCAAAGGCTTAATTTGATTCAAGTACTTAGAATTTGTTCAAAGCAATTTGAGAGGCATAACCTCCCTATCGTCTAAAAATGACTACAAAATTTCCAGCGCATTTTCGGGAAATAAGGACTGAATTCATGGGTTAAAAAAAAGGCGTGGTCTATTTGAAACTGGCTGAGTCCCTTGTCAACCAGATTTCTTTATCATCATGTTACAAGAAAAAGAGGGATATCTTTCTGTAAGAATATCCAGTGAAAAGCCATGCCCCAGCTGGTTCTAAAGATTTCCTGAAAAATTCTGTTACGTATCTATATAAAACTTTCCTACTCATATACTGATATCCTTTCACAAAAATAAGTAAAAACCTTCAGAAACCATCAAAATTATATTTTTTAAATTTTACTGTTATGCTTTATGTCTCTCGATACAAAATTGTTTAGATTTATTTATGATCAAATATAGAATGATCAAATTTTGCTTAAATCTGCGTACTTGTGTTATTATTTATTAACTCCAATTTGTTAGTTTTTTCTTTTGTGTCCTTAACTTTTGAGGTAAAAAATAATAACACCCTCTTACGTAACCTAAATAACAAAGAGTGAACATGAAATGCGCAAATTTTGATCCCAGATAAAATAAATATATTAATAAATAAAAAGGTGTCCAACCCATAGGCGCATTAACATAAGATTTACTGAGAGGTATCTTATCCATTTATACCTGCTAGAAGGAATATTCTGAGCTACTTTAATGTAGTAGTTCATATGGAGTACTTACCTTGGCTTAATTGGAATAAGATGAAATAAAAGAATCAAAAGAATGTATCATGAAATAGGAATTTCTACCCACAATTGAAATTAAAGAAAGAGAAAACATACTTGTCCGATAACCAGAAAATATCACCAAAAAGAATCTTTCTTTGAAAAAATTTATACGTAAAAATCAGAAAGAGAGATTCAACACTGAAACTATTATTCTAGCTAAGAAGAGAAGAAAAGAATTCAACCTGCAGCTCTATCCTCTTACAACTGAATTCCTCTCTCCTACTTTTTTGGAATCGACTTCCCCTTTCGACACCCTTATGTCTACAGTGCTGCTTATTTATTTATCCTTTCGATGTCAAAGATCTCGAGATTACAAGACATCATGGCAGATTTCAGACTAACTTCTACTGTCTGTTTGAAACAGACGGTGTCCCATGTCAGTCAGATTTCTTTATAATGATGCAACAACAAAAGGAGGAATCTATTTCTGTAAGAATACCTAGGGAGCGGCAGTGCTGCATTCTGTACCCGCGGTTCACTTTCGATGAACTATGGAAAAAGAAAAGCGAATTCAAAACTGACTACGGAATGCACGGGTGTGGAGAGGGATAACGTATAAATCCATAAGAATAACAATTCAATAAGGTAAGATAAGACGAGAGAAAATTTTAATAATAAAAATCCGGGTTTTTTTTATTACATTGAAGAGAAAGCCGGAATACGATCGCAAATTCCAACACTAGGAAATTAAAGCTGGGAGAGATTTTAATTCGTCGCCACATTCTGGCCAATACGCGAAAAAACTAATTATCTAGGGCAATAAAGAAATATCTCCAAAAGCAAGATACAACTACGCTGTTTAAATTAGGTCTGAAGAAAAACGAAAGTTTGCAGACCCACATACTAGTTTCACGCACTTTTTTTCACTTAATAAAATTAATCTCACTTAACATTTACACCAACAATTAATCAAAACAGTGAATTAGCGAGATAAGTTATATATCAGATTAATTACTCTTTCTTGTCTCAAGAAGAGACTATTTCTCATTCTATAAATAATTGTTATTCAACTATATTAATATATCGCAAACTATTTGTAAAACTCATATAAAATTTAAACTCGGAGTTTGCTTGTCTGTAATTCAACATAGCAAAAAATCTGTTTAATAACTGTATGTTTATGAATATACGATATCACTGAAATCAGTAGACGAAGAATAAAACAATTTTCGTTAAAATAGATCAAAGAATGAAGATACAGGTTAGATATTTTTAATGTATTTCATAGTAATTCATTATAAAATTTAGACTACGAAAAGATTAATTCATTTTAAATCTCATAACTGCCCTCTGATGACTGATATAGGAATGTGTATACCGCTAGATTTAATCACGGAAAAACTTTAATAACTAGGCATTATTAAACCTTAAGTTAAAACGAACAATTAAGTTAAAAAGTATTAAAAATGTCAACATGAAATTGAGAATAATTTTATTAAATTTTTTTCTATTGTTAACGATTCTTAACAAAGTCTTTAAAATTAAAGAACTTAAAAACGCTCTTCAGAACATTTATAGAAAATATAAAAACTGAATATTATTACTTAAAATTTTAATGAAAGAAAGCTTAAGGGCCTGTTCACATAGGAGTCCGTTGCGTAGCGTTAATGGAAAGATGACGTTGAGACAAAAATAAGCCAATCATAGGCGTTAAAAATTTTATTGCTAATCGTTTGGAGGTTTGTCATTGGTTAAATATATTTTAATACTTTAACGCTCCGCAACAGACTCCTATGTGAACAGGCCCATTGTCCTATACGGCTACCTTTTAAATCCAAGCCAAAGAAAGGAAAATGTCCCAATAATTTTGAAAAATGGTAAATCGACCAAAAACGTTGTCATGAGAAGCATTCTTCTGGAGCATTAAGAAGCTACGTCCTCGTGACAAAATAATAAACAATGCCAATTCATAATCTATATACATATATAAAACAGTTCAGTGACTGACTGACTGACAGAAAACTCACACACCAAACCGCTGGACCTAAAGGGCTGAAATTTTGCATGGCGATTCTTCTTATAGTGTAAGGCCCGTTGCACACACGGCGTAGGCGGAGATTTTCCATCGGACGTCGTTCTAAAAGTAGAGCTTACACACACGGCGAAAAACTCCGTCGAAGGGGAGAAAGGCCCACCCCTCCATTTGGAATCCTGCACGTGTCCAAGAAACCAGAGGGGTCGCATCAACGCCCCCCTCCCCCCAGCCGGGATCGGTGGAGCCCTCCTTTTCGAATCCCCTTTACGATTCCAAGAAAACCAGCGCGCCTCCCCCCCAGCAAACCCCCAACCACACCCTCGCAAAAGACCCTACGACGGTAGAGTCCGCTGTGTGTGTAAGCGTGCATAGGGTCACATGGATAACTACTTCAATCTGGCGTCAACGAATCCGCCGGCACACAGTGGCATTCGACAGCTGCACAGGCTACCGTCGAAGAAAAATTTCATTTTCCGCTGTGTGTGCAAGCTCCAATTGACTTCTGTGGTCTACTGTTGGAACGACGTCCGATAGAAAATTTCCGCTAGAGATAAAAACGCTGTGTGTGCAACGGGCCTAAGGGTAAGTAACTAAAGATTTTTGAAAAATTCTTATGAGATTTTTTTAAAATTAAGCTTTTGTTGTAACTTTTTTTAAGTACGCATTTAAAATAATAATCTGAGGGTTATAAAATTTATATCACGAGAAAGATCATAAAAATTTCATTAAAATGAAATATTTTTCTAATATTTACCTTCATTTTCTGATTTTTGGTGAATTTTTAATGATTAATTTTTAGAATTTAATTTATTAAAAGCTGATAGCGAGGTTTCTTTTCTTTTTGCGATACTTTAAACTAATTTATCGTCATGGGCATAACAACGAAATAAATTGACAAAAAAAAATATTAAAATATGGTAAAAGATAAAATTTAACCACTAGACTAATTGAGATGGAAGTTTTTTAAGAATTTAATTCAAAATAGTATGTTTTATGGATATTAAACATACAAATCAATTGCATATATTGACCGTTGTATTTAATTTAAATATTTTCTTCTACATTATTTTGTCTATGAAAATATCTTTTACGATTTTTTTATAAATATATTTTTCGTTTTTGTTTTGCATTAATTGCACACCTTAACCGTTGTATTTATTATAAATATATTTTTTTGGCATTAATTGCATACATTGACCGTTGTATTTAATTTGAATGTACTCCGTAGCGAAGCACGGGATTTCAGCTAGTTTATTAGTACGAAGGGAGTGAAATATTTATCTCAAAATAAAACTTTATTTTCGTGTAATGTTAAAATCAGTTAAATAGTGGGTAACATAACGAATCATGTGTAATCTAATATCTATTACTAATAATACAGTGCAACCATCTGAAGTTCCATCTTTCGTTATTTATTTATCTATCGTATGTTTCCCAATATTAACCTTTAGCTTACGGGGCCCATTTTTCTGATTCCCTCTTTAGAACAGAAAATTTCATATCCCTTTTGCAAGAACGGTCACTAAGGGGGTTATATATATATATATATATATATATATATATATATATATATATATATATTCACACACACACACACACATATATATATATATATATATATATATATATATATATATATATATATATATATATATATATATATATATTCACACACACACACACACACACACACACATATATATATATATATATATATATATATATATATATATATATGTATATATATATTCATACTTGGGCCCGCATTCTTGGGATACATGCTATCCCACCCCGTAAGGAAAAGGTTAAGGAAACTTCAAAGATAATCGGGAGATGACTGAAAAATCTAGGACGAATAGCAGTTATGATACCCAGAAATGTTTGAATTAATACATTTTTATTTCTCCCGTAAAACGGACAAAATGATATAAAATTTAATGCCGTAAAGAATGTTACTGCTGTGCTAATTAATTATGCATAGTTTAATAGGAGAAAAAAATAAACGCTGAAAACTGAAAAAAAAAATACAGTTCGCATTGCAAACCTACAGTAGTGGCAAAAAGTCCTGAACACACTCATTTTCCCCCAAATTTCTGTGTTTGACTTAATTTTTCGTTATGAAATTATCGTACTATCTTAACTATTGTTATTGAGTCTAATGTATTTTTTCATGCTGATTTCAAATCTGTTTGTAGAATTCATGTAAAGTAAATAGTTTCATCGATATTTTAAAAAAAACCATGATAAGACAAGCACAAGGTCACTGAAATAATGAGTGACTGTTTTTTCAACCAATGAAATGCTCCGTTATTCCAACCAGTCAGAGAGCAGTACTGATGAAGGGTTGAAATTAGAATGTGAAGCATGTTTTAGTGTATTGAAAGAAGTTGTGTGTTGCAATTCGAAGAGCGTGTGTGGAAAGTATTGGAATTATGGGTAAGTTTTCATTTCTACCTGATAATAAAAGGTAGAAAATAGTACTTTTGAAGGAAGAATGTTATTCTATGCGCCAAATTGCTGGTAAAGTACCACGTGGTTTTTCTAAAGTCGTGAGAACGTTGAAAAAATATTCTGAAACAAATTCTATTGCGGATAGGGAGCGATCTGGACGACCGAGAAAAACAACTTTACTTGAAGACAGGGTATTGCACAGATCTTCACTTCCAAACAGAAAGCTTAATTCACCGCAAATTTTGAAACAATGAACTTTGACATTGAATGTGAATGTGTGCCCAAGAACTGTGAGAGGAAGACTGCTGGAAATTGGATTAAGAGGCTGCAAAGCTTGCCCCAAAACCATTACTGACCGATTTTCAACGCAAGAGGAGATTGGCGTGGGCAAGGGATCATTCATTATGGACTGTTAAAGACTGGGAAAAGGTAATATTTAGTGATGAAAGTCAGTTTCGTATTTCTGGTAACCAAAGTAGTGCCTATGTAAGACGACGCACTCATGAGGCATTCAGCCCTCAGTGTCTGAAGCCCACAGTAAAGCACCCGACGAAAGTGATGATATGGGGCTACATGTCTTTTCGTGGTGTTGGAAGACTTCACATCGTGAGCGGAACAGTGAAAGCCAGGGATTACTTTGAAATAATACAAAATAAACTGCACCAACAACGGGAGAACTTTTTGGGGATCAGTCATGGATTTTTCGGGACGATAATGCTCCATGTCACCGTGCAAAGGGAGTCCAGAAATGGGTCGAAGACAATGCTATGAATAGGATGAACTAGCCATGACAGTCTCCGGATCTTAATCCCATAGAGAACCCATGGCATAAAATTTGTTATGATATTACAAAGAAAAAATCCTCAAACAAACGTGAGTTAATTGAAGCTTTAATATTTTCCTTCAACCATGTTGTCACGAAAAAAATTCTTGTGAAATTGGTGCATTCCATGCCCAAATCATGTAGAGCCGTAATTAAAAGCAAACGGCTGGCCCATAAATTATTGATGTTTAAACATGTAACAACCAAATTTTCAAAATGCACATTAAATGTACCGTATTTGTAAAAAATTTTGTGTTATTCTACTACGTATATCATGCTATTCTATATTGTGTTATATCTGTGCATACTACACATCCTTGTGTTCAGGCAGCTGTACTACAAAAAATACTTGCGGCATTAAAAAACTAGAAACAGATTTGAAATCAGCATGAAAAAATACATTAGAATCAATAACAATAGTTAAGATAGTACGATAAGTTCATAACGAACAATTAAGTCAAACACAAAAATAAGGCAAAAAAAATGAGTGTGTTCAGGACTTTTTGCCACCACTGTACATTTTATTTCCCAGCTTTAAACTAACAGTTTTTTATTGTCTGGTAGTACAGAAAATAAAAACTTGCAAATGCAAAAATTTTTTGAGCATGCGCAGCGGTCCTGAAATACAAAAAGTTACGTATGTCTGTAGTCATATGCAAGTCCAAGCTAGCGTCGCTTATTAACTGAGAAAAAAGTCTTTCAAAATGAGAAATTTGTTCAAAACCATGTAAAAGATTAGAAATTAAAACAACGCCTTGTTTAAAAAAGACATATCAACATAACGTCTCTCAATATGGCGATAACCTAAGGATTCAATCCAACACAGAATGACTCGATTCTGGACCCATGAATTCAACACGTTAAAGTTACCAGTTGTATAACACCGCAACATAGCAATTACTTCTTTCCATACCAGTTCTTTTAGGAGGGGCATTTATAAGCCTTAAATAGCTCATGACATACGTACTGTAGTTTTATTTTTTAAGTTAAATACTCCAGAAATTCTTTGAACATATATATGGTAAATATATCTCATCCACCAACAGTTTTTTCATACACACAAAAGAAAAACAAAATTATTTAAAAATGTTTATAAAAGCTTATTAATTTGGGATTTATTTATTTATTTTTCCGATCAGTAGGATCTGAACGAACCTTTTGATCAGCAAAATATCTCTAGCATTGCTGTTTTAAATTAATACTACGCAGATTACGCTTAGGCTCGTATGATGTAACGACAAGGATAGGTGACCGGTTCATCAAATCGAAACTGAGACAGCATTCCTCATCGGGATTAACATTTCTTACTCATATTGACCTACTAATATCTGAAGGGCAAGTTAATCAAGAGAATGAAATGGCCAAACATTTAAAAAGGTTTTGATCTAGAGCTGCTTCTTCCCCACATGTACCTGAGTTTAATTTAAGATATCAATATAAACATGTGGGAAAGCATCTGTGACCGGTTAAAAATAAATTAAAATTTGAATTCAATAAATTATTGGACCTGCAAACTATTTACTCCCGGAATACTTGAGATTTTGCTTCTACCCTTTGAGGATGAATTCCATAATATCTGCCAGTTTAAGAGTAATTCCTAATTTTATTTTGATAATAGATTCCGACATAGGGTAGCTTTCTTTAGTTAAATAACCTTAAAGTTCTAGAAAAGTAATGTGGCTATCATTTCATTACCCTAACACCAGAATGTCCCATAACCCAAAAGAGGTGAAAAAAAATCCCTTTATTTTTAATGGAAGACATTCTAAGAAAAGGATTATTGAGGGACAAAATTGGTAGTCTACCTGTATAAATGGCTACAGAATCGAAATTCGATCTAAAAGGAAATAATTTTTTGCTAATTTGAAAAATTAATATATTAATGTAAAACATACAGATGGCGTAAGATACTCAGCGTGCATACTTCAAACTGTGAGTTAATTTAACTTCACCACCTGTGGGAAGATCCTTTCCCTAGGAAACTGATCTCCTTAACGGAAGTCCAAATAGTAAAACTGAAATAAAATTAACATATTCGGATGGCCAGAAATTTCCAAGAAACGTAAATTCTAATTTTTGAAATCATCTTTCAGAATACCTAAAATAATAATAACTGGAATAATTTGCCAAAAATATTCGCATTTTAAGTATTAAACAGGCAAGAGGTTTCAGGTTCATTAAGGGCAAAGATGAAAAGCTAAATCTAGCAAAACCTAAATGTAACTAAAAATTCCTACTGATACAATGGACATAAAACACAGAAAAACTCGAGTTTTGTGTTTTAAAGCGCGAAAGAAAAAGCGCGAAGATAACAAAATATCACAACATGACTTCATTGCGATTTCAAATTGACAATTCTAATGTCAGAAATAAAAAACAATAGCATAAAGTAGCGTGAAAAATTATACCACATGTCCTGCTGTTTCGCAAACGCTTTTGGATTGGATTGTAATGTATGTTGATAATTATATTGCTACTATTGCTTTCTTGAGTATTCAGCACTGCAAGCCACTAAAGATATGTCCAACTTCAAACGCTATTTTGTAATTTATTTAAGATTTCTATTCAAACACATAACAGATGTCTGTAATTGATGAGGCCTGTTTTATGTTCGTTTCTCTATGTAATCACAGTGACATTTATTTTAAGCGAGTACAGCCTTTCCAACAGAAGTTTCTTTCGGCGTCTGACATTGTTGGAATACATCGCTGACTTCTGAGAAAAATATACGAGTAAATAAATAAATAAAATAAAAAATATCACTCTCTGAAATAAATAATCTTTCAGTCTCTAGAGGGAAAGAATATAGATAATTAACGTGTCTAAATAACGATCCATTCAATAAAACTAACTTGCCTGCTTTTCTTCAGTCAACGATCAGAAATTAAAAAAAAAGGTCCAGACTCTTAACGAACCGAAATAAAAGTTTGCTTCAGCACTTTCTCCTTAAAAAACAAAATGAAAATCGTCGGAGATAATATTGTTTTCTTGAAAAATACAAAAGCCGCGGTACAAATGGGTCGTAGCCGAGCCTCTTTTTTATGTGGGGGTGACTAGAAACTATATTTAAACCCCGTCGTCGCCGCTAAGACGCAGGAAATCCTTCTTTTGCCACTTGTTGCAAACCGTGTGTGGCCGGGATTTTATTTTATTTTCGGAATATATGTGTATAGACAGATTAAGAGCTACTTGTTGAGTAGTGGAAGATAAATATGAGACCAAGATATGTGGGTTAATGTCTTAGTGGGTATTTGAGGGCTGATAAATCGCGCCACAGTTGCTGTTGCGCAAGGTACCGATGCTACTCCGAACTTTTACAAATTGCTTTGTTACAAATAGATCAAAGGAGGGGGGGATAGGAGAAACTAGCGCACTCACGCAAACATTTTTGCTAAGAACTCGGCTACATACTAGCGATTGATTAATACGAATAAATTTATATTTTCTCTTAACAGAGTAGCTGTAAAAATTTAAAGCCTGAAATATAAATTTACATGAAAAATTTTCACTTTAATACGTTTAAATTGATTTTTTTTCGGGGGGGGGGGAACTCAGTCGAATCTTTTCGCCCTAAAGCTGAAGATTTTGAAACTATAATTTAAAAAGGTTCAGTATAGGAATTTCGCTAATTTTCTCATTCATTCAATATCCACACTGTAAATTTATGTTCCCAGATAATTCAGCTCCAAATAAAATGTTTCCATTACTTTTTTCATTTTGAACCGAAATTCGCCTCGAAAGTATTCAAGAATGCAGTCATTTCATCAGAAATCTGACAATTTAACCAATTTACATGCATAAGAGTAGACTATTTTATTTATAAACTTTATAGCTCTGAACAGTGGCGCACCCAGGATTTTTTCTTGGGCGGGGGCGAGATGAACGGATAAAAATATTTATAATGCATGGGGGGGGGGGAGGCCGAGATGGA
This sequence comes from Dolomedes plantarius, assembly GCA_907164885.2. Lineage (NCBI taxonomy): Eukaryota > Metazoa > Arthropoda > Arachnida > Araneae > Dolomedidae > Dolomedes > Dolomedes plantarius. The sequence continues at coordinate 173,470,687 of OU015495.1, read as the reverse complement.
CGGATAAAAATATTTATAATGCAAAATCAATATTCATAATGCAATTTCTATTTCATTGGGGGGGGCTGGGCTCCTCCCCCCCCCCGGGTGCGCCACTGGCTCTGAATGCCGTGCTAACTTTGATTTATTACTTAGAAACAGTCAAAAATATCTAATCGGGCGAAAATTGGAAAAGAATGTTGTTACAGAAGAAGCGTCTCTCCACGATGTTATAGCCACAGAATGCAATGGTCTGACATGCAAAACTACTCTAATTTTTTAACCAACAGCAAAATTTCGCCTTTTTCTATCGCATAGAAAACAATTCGCATAGAAAACAATTTCAACAGAGCATAGAAACAATTTCATAAGTGTTGTACTCTATAAATATAAAAGGAAGTGTCCGTGTGTGTGTGTGCATATGTGTGTGCAGGTTACAGACGAATCTATAAAACTTACAACTATAAAATATGGCCACGGGTAGTGAAGAGTCTGAACATGTGCACCTCGAAGCCCGAATTTAAAATTTTATTACCGTTAATTTTAATTAATAAAAAACCAACAATTTTTGAAGGGTGAATCCAGAAATGGAAGAGCCTCCCAGCCGTCTACCAAGGAATTCCGGTTGTACTTGCTCGAATTCAGCCATATTTGAAAATGTCGAAATCGATGTTTTTTTTTTCATGAAAGTACATAAATGTTACATATTTGGAAAGAGCTTTAAAAACTGATAATTTTTTCTGCGTACACTTAATCTGTTACTTCAATAGTTTTAGAGTTATTTGAATTCTAATCTTGAGATCTTTCGATGATATTATGTAAACAAAGCGTGATTCTTTCACAGTGTGATTCTCACAAAAAAAATGAATCACTGAAAAGAAATGTGTCATTGATAATTTTTTCTGCCTACAGTTTAAAACTTTATTCAAACTTTTTAACAATAATAAATACTTTATTGAAACTAAGTAGATATATATCGATTTTTGGGGGATTTATGGAGATTTATAAAAATGTAAATTGAAGTGAACTTTAATTCGAGATTCGAGTGTGAAGTGAAGTGATTCGCTTTGGGTTATTTTTTCCGTGTCCCATTTGAAATTGGAATGGACATGGTGAGTTTTAAAGCTCTTAATTTTTATTTTCAGTTTATTTTGTACTTTATTCAAAATATATAGATACTTATTCTTAAATACTTTTTATTCAAAATACTTTAAAAAATACTTTTTAATAATAATAAATAGATTATTTGAAGAAATCATGTGTAAAATTTCTATTAATGTGTAATTCATGTGTAAAAATTTTCTATTAAGTATTTTGAATAAAGTATTTAAGAATAAAGTATTTATTAAATACTTTCAGATTCCAAATTCAAACTTATTCTAAAAAACTTATACTTAAAAAAAACTTATTAAATACTTTATTCAAAATATTATTTTTCTATTTTCAAACTTTATTTTGAAGGTGAGATTTTGTTTTAATGCGTTAATTCGCTATTTTTTGAAATTTTTGGTTTAAATGTATTACATATGCATTATTTTGTATACAAATCTGTGCATAGCATTTGCTGAAAGCTCAAATTAATATTGAATTCATTATTGAATGAGATTTTAATAAAATTTATTTTTTTTATAATAGAAATGTTTTTTTCGGTGTTTTTTTATTGCATAAAATATTTTACATTTCTTATTAAATAGTATGTTTCATGAATGAAAATTACAACTTGATTTTTCTTATTTGATTTTTTTAATTTTCATGCTTTTACAACCTTACAGAAATTTTTTTATGTTAAAACATGGTTTAAATGTATTACATATGACGGTAATGCAGAATTAAAATTAAAAAAAAATTTTTTTTTTTTTTTTGCTTATTTATCTCATCTGATCAAATGCATTTGGTACAGCTTCTTCAGATGCAACCCCCCCCCCCCCCCTGTTTGGCGATTTTGTGTGTGGCGAGGTAACCATTCGATTTTGGCGAGATTTTTTTTCAATGTGTTGATTTTTTAAATAATTTTTGGTATTGGTAACTCAATTCTTTTTTCTTTGCAGATTCAGTTATTACCGTTGCTTGCTATTTCATTTGGTTCTATTTTTTTTTCATTTTCTGTAATTTTGCAGTTTTGAATTTAATCTCAGTTTCATTTCAGGGTCTTTCATTTTATTTGCTTTTATTTTGTGCCTAATGTTTTATGTTCTTAGCATTTTTCTTTGAAGATGCCACAGCCTCCCACAAAAACAAAAAAAAATGTCTTCGGATACAACAACGACAGAACAGACAATGAGAGCAAAGTAGAAGAGAAGCTGAATCTACCCCGGAAAGAGAAGCGAGACTGGAAGAAATCAGACAACAGCAGCAAAGAATAGTTGGACAAAAACCACAGGATCGTCATGATTTGTTAACAAGAGTGTTTCATCAAAAACAAAAATCACTTATGAGTCTCATCACAAAGGCAAAGATTTTTGGAGAAGTTAGGTGTCATATGTACACGATAGAGTGGCAGAAGCGAGGACTTCGTCATGCTCACATTCTGATTTGGCTCAAGGACTCCCTACACGTTCACCGCGTGGATGACTTTATCAGTGTATCCCTAATGAACAAGTAGACCTGTGACTTTTTTTCCATTGTAACTAAGCAGATGGTGCACGGCCCCTGGGGATCCATAATTCCAACCTCTCTATGCATGAAAGATAGAATTTGCACTAAACGATACCCGTGCCAATTTTTGAAAGAGACGCAAACAGGGCAAAACGGATATCCACTTTATCGGCACAGATCACCAGAAGACGGGGAATTTAAGGCTAACATCGTTTATAGAGGATCGCAAGTGTCTATAGACAATACGTGGATTGTCCCGTATTGCCCTCTACTAACCAATATTTTCAATGCCCATATAAACGTAAAGTACTGTAATTCAGTTTCATAGTGTTGCGTGTGAGTGGAACTCTGGTGTGTGGTTTTCAAATGATTTTAGCTTTTACTGGATATTAGCAGAACAGTAATCGTTTGGAAAGTTTTTATTTATATTATTACCATTAAAATGTATATCATTATCTTTATATTATCTTTATAAGCTACACAACTCACTACCATAATACTCTTAAAATTTATATTTTAACAAATTTCGGTTACCGCTGTTGTTTGTAAACACACGATCTTCATTGCCATGCTCATTTCAGAAATTTCTCATTGAGACGATGCTCATTTAATGCGTGTTTTCAAAAGTGAAATATACCATGTTCTGTAAATGCCCCGAAAATATTTCTATACTGGAGATGTAGACAGATTAAAGAATTTAAATAAAATTTTGTGTAATTTATACATTTGTGTGTGTTTAATTATTTAAATTAATAGATTTATATTTTTTAAACGTTTTATTCTTGCATTCTTTTAGGGGTTTATAGTGTTGCGTGTGAGTGGAACACTGGTGTGTGGTTTTCAAATGATTTTAGCTTTTACTGGAAATTAGCAGAACATTAGCTTCCAAAACAGTAATCGTTTGAAAAGTTTTTAATTATATTATTACCATTAAAATGTATATCATCATCTTTATAATATATATTATTATCTTTATATTGTCTGCGAAATAGCTTAATGAGCAATCAGTATTTTCATATGGTTTCTCATTTACGCATAAAATGGAAAAATTGAAATGCCACCAAAACTAAACAGGCTAGATTTCAAGGAAATAAAAGCAATTCCCCAAGGAATACAATATCGGGCAATCAAAGAATTAGAAGGTGCAGTTTTTGTTTACAATTCAGTAAGTTCTGAGAGACATTTCATGGTCTATACATATGACAGTTATATTCAAAATGACCTACAATCTAAGAGAAAATTTTAAAATGCATAAACAGTTTTAAAAAGAGAAAAGATTGAATTACACGATTCTTGCAAAAAAAATGACATTTTCAACGTAGGCAGTCACCTTAAGCAAAATCTTAACATTTATGCTCCAAATAGTTCAACACTTAACATTGTTTTAAAACAACTGTAAATTTGGTTTTTTACGAGTAGGAATTAAGGCAAAATCTTAGCATTTATACTCCAAATGGTAGGACACAAACATTGTTTATCCAGAGGTGCTAAGGTAATAACACGTAATAGCAGTTTTTGAAAGAAAAAAATTAATTTTACCGAGTATTGATTTGTAATTTCATTGTTTGTATTAAATGTTTGTTTTATTAAAAGTTATTTTGCTAATATTACCGCTATTGTTTTCTTTTTTACATTAATATTTTTTTACTGTGTTCACTTTTTCAGTTTAATTTGTATTTTAGCACCTGATAACAGCTTAGATTACAGATATTATGAATGTTTATGTGCAAAAGTATGCAGTTTATATTATTTGTTCTCTATTTCTATTAGAGATGCAATGGATCTTGATATATATATATGTTTTACCCTGTAAAATAGAAATATATTTATTGTATTATTTAAGTCCTTTTTGTTAAAAAAAAATGTTAAAAGCTGAATGCTTCAAAGGAAATATATTTTTCAAAATATTAATTTAAAAATATTTACATTTAAATCCTTTTAACTTCGATACTCCTCGTGGTTCCAATTCTTTAGAAATGTGTATAACTTATAGATTTGGTTATGCATTATTGGTACTATAGCTTTTTGCAGTAAATGTCTTGAACTCAGAACAATATCCACCCTCCTGGAAATAATATTTAATATGTAATAGCAATATTTTTTCACATTATAATATACCTAACTGGTTTAATATTGTCAAATGATTGACATATTTCATTTTAATGTAACTAAATATAGTCTAATTTTTTATATTATTAGTTTCACTTTTCATTTACTTAAATTCAAGTTGAATACATTTAAAAGTAATGCAACTTCCCCTCAAAAAAAAGAGGAGAATAAAATAAACAAACTGAAAAACGTTGCTCACCATATTTATATATATATTAAAAAAAAACCTTAATTTACCAATAAATATTTTTATGTGTTATGAAAGCAATAATTTTTTCTGTTAATTTGATTTTAAAAGGACTTTGTTTTTTAATTTCTTAATCTCACATATTCCATACAATATTTATGTTTAACCATACGTTGCTCTTATGTTTAGCTTCATCTCTATTTTTTTACCCTTTCAACATAAGACTTATATTAATGAATGTGTGAAAAATAAAATGTTTGGTTATATTAGTTGTTTGAACACAACATTTAAAATCCCTTTAAAATGAAATCTTTTTCGAATCTTTACCTCCATTTTCTGATTTTTAGTGAATTTTTAATGATTAATTTTTAGAATTTAATTTATTAAATGCTGATCACGTGGTTTCTTTTCTTTTCGTGATACTTTAAATTAATTTTGCGTCACGTGCATAACAACAAAATAGACAAAAGATATTTTTTCTTCTTGCTAATGAGGCAGACAATTGGACATTATCCCAAAAAAATATTAAAATACAGTATATGTTCCTCAAACTGTACTATATTAACTGTTCTATATTCTTTAGTATGTTCTATTAGATTTAATTTGAATATTTTCTACATTATTTTCTCTATAAAAATATCCGTTACGATTTCTTTATAAATATATATATTTTTTTGTTTTTTTTACATCAATTGCATACATTGATCGTTGTATTTATTATATATATATATATATATATATATATATATATATATATATATATATAAATATTTATTTATTTATTTGGCATTAATTGCATACATTGACCGTTGTATTTAGTTTGAATGTACTCTGTAGCGAAGTACGGGTATTCAGCTAGTTTAAAATATGAAACAGAAAAAAAGGGGCAAAATCGTCATCAAACTCGCTCTAATAAGATGAGCCGCAAAATGAAAAACTATGTGCATATCTAGCATCTTCAAGCCATGGATCGCACCAACCATCACTGTACAACTCGAGATAATACATATCAGGATTATATGATAACACTTTTCGTCTTTTACGGTCCTGTCACTCCCGATACAGTAGGACCAGTGGGTCAGTGCCAATGGTAATTTTAACCTGAAGTATACATTTAAATTATGATAAAGATTAATAGAGCTTTTTATCACACCTTTTTTTAACATTTAAAATTGATAGCTTCTTACGAACCAGGAATTAAACCCGAGATTCTCTATTGTCTTGACAGGGAGGTTGACAGAAAGTTCGCACATACCTTTCTTTCGCTGCATCCGAAACTTTCCTCCGCCCTTTCAGCGGCATTTCGATAAAAAGTTCGTGGATACGAATTCATTAATACGTTGCCTTCACTTACAAGTACCGTACTCTCTAGAAATAACACGCTCTCGAATGTAACACGCCCTCCCGAAACTCAAGATCTGAAATCGTGCGCTGTCGAATAATAAAAAATTACGGAGAAAGTATTCTCTAAAAATTATGAATTTCGGATACACACAGATGAACAGGCATTGCAAAAAAATTTTAATTACCTGTTATCTTTGGTTAACAGCACTTATCACTGCAGACAGTTTATTTTTAGAACTAGAGCTGACATCAACGCATTATTCATTCTCCATTTACTCTCATAATTCATTCTAACGCGCATTCTGATTTTCAAGACAGTACCACCAAATAAAAAGAATGCTTTAAAAACTGGAGTACGGTAATACTTAATAGGTGCTGTGAACGCCCTAATACAGCTCCTATAACAACAGTTGTTGTTATTTATAATGTCCCCTTGTCGGAATTTATTTCAGTCCAGGCCCATACAGGGTGGCTGGCGGGCGGAAAAGTGCGGCTCCGGTTTAAAATGGCACCACAAGGGTCGGAGTCCGATTTAGCTAGGTGCCACCACAATTTTGACTGAGCAACCCCCCCCCCCCAAGGGGCGGATCTGAGGGGATCGTACCCTCTCTGACCTCGTAGAGGGACTTTCCAGTCTACAGATTTAACGTGCCCATATCCGACTTAGACATGGAGGAATTTAATGGGGCTTAGTCGGGATTCGATCCGAGCACCGTCAGCACCGAAAGCCGACGCGCTACCACTAGGCTACCTCGAGCCCTTCCTACAACAGTCATTTTAATATGCTTCTCAATGAAAATCATACACTATATTTCTATAACTATTCTTCGGTTTATACATAAAACCAAATACTTAACTACTACTTTTTAAAAGTATTATCCTTCAAAACATAAGAACTTCAAAATTTAATTGTATCGTTTCTAAACTTTCAATGCTGGAAAGCTGATCAGATGTAAAATGATTTTTATTAATATTAGTTAAAGAAACAGAGCGGTCAATTATCATTAATGAACTATCAAAAGTATTTTGTAGCGTAATACAGAACTTTAAATATTGGAATTTTAAAAATAAGCAACTTTTTTTACTGAGGGTGCAAATGAAACATTTTTCCAGTTAAAAGCATAATTTCTCTAGTTAATTTTCTTTCCTCTATTTTACCGAAGGCTTATAAACACTGTCAAATTCTGTCTAGAGCAGTGGTTCCTAACCTTTTGTTGACCAGGGACCATTTGCCCCCCCCCCCCAAAAAAAAAAAAATAATAATAATAATAATAAAAATCGTTGCGGACCCTCTCCCGACCAATCCTTTTACAGGGAAAAATGGGTTTTTACTTTTTGAATGAACAACCTATTTGTGATAAATAACTTTAACAAAAAGTGACAAACTTAATAACAATAACAAACTGAACGTAAAAGAAAATTTAATAGCAAACATAAAAGCCTACGAAAACTTAAAAATGAACGAGATTTTTCAGCTTGCATTTGCTGAATGTGGCTGTGATGCTGCGAGTCCGCGTCAAAGAAAATATGTTAGCAATTTTTAAGCAGATCAATGATTTTTTCGTCCTCAAAACGCCAGGAAGTTGTAGAAATACAGGAATTTTTAGAATTTGAACGAAAAATTGGGTACTAAATAAAATATTTTTTTGCTGCCTTTTTTTTTTTTTATGTTTAAATTCGCGGTCGTTTTGAAACGATGAAACCAATGTTTTTTATTACTCCTGGCCTCGCGGACCACCGGTTAGGAACCACTGGTCTAGAGCAGCGTTTCTTAAACTGTGAGTCGCAAGCCCAAATAGGGTCACAAAGCGAAATTTCGGGGTCGCGAAATTTTAATTCTGATACATGAATTAAATTCTTATAGCCCGCCGCGAGTATCTAAAACATATATTTTATTATTTATTTACTACTGTTTATCATACATACTACTATTTTTCACATATATATTGTTTACCAAAGAAATAAATTATTTTTAGAAAATATTTACCTTTATATCCTTATTTCCTGGGGTCGCGAAAAAATCTCGATGATAAAAAGGGATCATGAATGAAAAAAGTTTAAGAAGCGGTTTAGAGCAATAAAATGTTTAATTAGAGGCGGAGCCTAAGTTGAGAGAAAAATAATTCTTTCAAATCCGTTACAATACAGCAAAAGATTTTTTCCCCTCATAATGCAGTAAATGCAGTATACGCATTTATAAAACGAAATATCAACTGATCAGCAGAATAATAAAATGTAGTTTCAATAAGGTGACACATCGTTGTGCTGGCGTCGATATTACAAGAAATTTGATGTACAAAATGTCCCTATCTCTTTTGATTTTTATGCATTTATAATGTTAAATTTAGCATAATACCCATTAAAAATCTAAAACGGGACTGTATCTATATAAATAAAGCAGACTGTCTCTATGTATGTATGTATGTATGTATGTATGTATCGTATACAAATCTACATTTCTTGAATACAAATCTACATTTCTTGACGAATCTGGTTGAAACTTCGTATACTTATGTTTTTGAAGCCTTAGGATAATTCTAAGATAAGTTTGGAAAATTTAAAATAATTATAAATAAATACAGTTTTTAAATAATATTTCATCTGCAGGCGTTCGAATCAATCATTCATAAGAACTGCGCATGCGCACCTATTGGATGTTAATTCTAGATGTCCAAGGTAAGTGAACGCATGGAATATTGTTATTTTGTAGTTATTTGGTGCTATTTAAAGTTAATTTTCTAATATTACTCCTTTTGTTTTCTTTTTTTCTTTAATCCTTTTTTACTGGGTTAATTCCCAGTATACGGATTACCGTTGTAACTCTTTGGAATAATTCTGTGATAGTCAGATACTGTTTTCCCTTTTTGTTTATTCTGCATTTGCTAAGGAAATTGTGTTATTATTGGATATTTTTGAAGGGCAGTGAAATATAATTATGTTTTATTTACTTTTCTATTTTACATTTAGTTAATTGCCTAATTGTTCATAAATTAATTGTTAAAACAGAATTTATTCCTTTAAATATTATTTCAATGGGATAGTGAAGTGGAATTTGAACTTTCTGTCATTTTTTGTTTAATTTAATTACTTTTTTGAATATTCTTTCTTTTTATGCTTCTGTCTGAAACTCTTTGGAATATTTCTGTGATATAATTGTGTTAAGCTGATTATTTCTATTCCATTTTTGTGTTTTTAAGTATCCTTTTTTTACTGTTTTCACTTTTTGTTTATTTTGTATTTGCTAAGGAAATTGTGTTATTATTGGATATTTTTGAAGGGCAGTGAATTTTGTAGTTACTTAGTGTTATTTAAAGTTAATTTTCTAATATTACTCCTTTTTTTTATTAATCCCTTTTTACTGGGTTAAAAATTACCAGTATAAGGATTACTGTTGAAACTCTCTCTTTGGAATATTTCTGTGATATAACAGTGTTAAGCTATGATTTTAGCTTTGATTACTGCTATTCCATTTGTGTGTTTTTAAGTATCCTTTTGTACTTTGGTCACTTTTTGTTTATTTTGTATTTGCTGTATAGTAACATTTTATTCTTTTATTTATAGCGCTTTAATTCCCACATCGTAGAAGAATGGCCAGAGAGTTTACTTTACACCGAGCAGTGTTAAGGAACATGCCCAATTTCCTCAAGAAACTACACTAACAGCTTTTTTCAAACTGCGTTGAAGATGATTTTGCTCAGACATTATTATACCATGAGGCTCCAAAGTACTATAAATGGAATAGTGGAAACAAGAAATGGAACCGACGAAGATTGGGATTAGATGTACCTCAGCACCCAGGAATCAAGTCAGGTGATCACTCGGCAGAGTATATACAGTACATCCGAACAACTCTGAATGTTTTTATCTCAGGCTACTGCTGCATGAAGTACGAGGACCTAAGTCATTTGAAAATTTGAGGACATTTCAAGGAATTGTTTCTCCGACTTTCAAAGAAGCTTGCCAGCTTAGAGGACTTCTTGAAAATGATGAACATTGGAATGCAACATTACAAGAAGCAGCACTTACTCGCTCTCCAGTCATGCTTCGAAACCTCTTTGCTGTTATGTTACAAACATGCGCTGTGTCAAACCCTCAGGAAATATGGAATATGCACAGGGAAAATCTCTCCGAAGACATTTTGCATCAAGCAAAGGTTAGGCTCAACAATATGCAGTTACAATACACTGAGGCCATCTTCAACTCAGCTTTGATAATTATTGAAGATAAAATTATATCCCCAGGAGGATCTCATTTAACAAATTTTGGATTGCCTGAACCGATTCGCAACCGAGATTCCACGTTACCAAGTGAATTAATTGCGGAAAAAAGTTATGATACAGATGCACTTATTAAATTCTTAGAAGTAAATGAAAGTAAATTGGTTCCAGATCAGAAAGAAGCATTTGTTAGGATTACAACAGCAGTTTTCAATGAAACCGGTGGTGTGTTTTTTCTTGATGCCCCAGATGGAACAGGCAAAACATTTGTAATAAATCTTATTTTGGCCAAGGTACGACAGAGGAATTGTATCGCATTAGCTGTTGCTCTTCTGGAATTGCTGCTACACTACACAATGGAGAAAGGACAGCACATTCTGCATTCAAGTTGCCATTAAACATGGCAAACTCAGAGGCACCAACGTGCAATATTTCCAGAGGTTCAGGAAAGGCTAAGGTTTTACAGGAATGCAAGTTAATTGTTTGGGATGAATGTACAATGTCCCACAAAGCTACATTAGAAGCCCTTGATGTTACTCTGCAAGATTTGAGGCATAATAACCGAAGGATGGGCGGTATTACTTTGCTCTTGGCTGGTGACTTCTGACAGACTCTGCCTGTTATTCCACGTGGAACAAGAGTTGAAGAAATACATGCATGTCTGAAATCTTCAGTTATATGAAATGAAATTGAAACACTCAATCTTCAAACTAATATGAGGGTTCATACGACAGGTGATGCTGATGCACATCAGTTTTCTGATACTTTACTTCAACTAGGAAATGGGAACTTGATGTCTCATGGCGATGATGGACTTATAGCAGTGGAAGATATTGGAAAATTAATTGAAAATCATGAAGATTTGTTACAAGAAGTGTTTCCCAACCTCTCTCAGCATTTTAAAGATCATAGTAGGTTACGTGAAAGAGCTATCCTTGCACCAAAAAACGACAACGTTATACTCATTAATAAGCAGCTTTTAGGTCATTTGCCTGGCACATCTCGGATTTACAGATGGTGGACAAAATAATACGAACACCTGTGAAATAATGGAAAATCTTTATTAATAGGGGGTTGTACCACCCTTTGACTGAAGTACAGATTTAATGCGACGTGGGATAGATGCATAAAGGTCATGGACAATATTTAAAGGAATATTAAGCCATTCCTCCTGCAGAGCGGTCTCTAATTCCGAAAGTCCGGATGGAGGTGGAAATCGGGAACGAAGTTTGGACTCCAAATATTGCGATAAATGTTCAATAATATTCAAGTCCGGAGACTGAGGGGGTTAGGCGAGATGTTCAACTACATCGTCATGCTCTTCAAACCATTCTTGAACACACCTAGCAGTGTGGATAGGGGCGTTGTCGTCTTGAAAAAGCGGCCGCTCTCCAGGGAATACAATCTGAACAAAAGGATGGACATGATCCCCTAGAACGCTTAGATAGTGATTGGATTTGATCTTCCCATGCAGAATAACAAGTGGCCCAAGACCGCGCCAAGATATCGCACCCCATACCATAATGGAGCCACCCCCATGCTTCACAGTCGGCAAGAGGCATTCAGGATGAAACGCTTCTTTGAGCGTTCTCCAGACATAAACGCGTCCGGTCGTCTAAAATAGGGTGAATGACGATTCATCTGACCATATTACCTGTTGCCACTGCTGTGGGGACCAGCCTTTGTGATCTCTGCACCATTGGCGTCGCTTGAAAGCATTAGTTGCTGTCACCAAGGGTTTACGAATTGCCACTCTGCCATAAATGTTCGCAGCATGAAGTTCCCTTTTGACAGTTTTTGTTGAAAGATTATGTGTACTCCTGGAGATGACTGTTCATTTCGGATGTTATCTCGGATAACGATTGCTTGTGCTTTCGGGCTACTATGCGCTTCAAGACCCATCTATCCCTATCAGCAAGCTTGGACTTTCGGCCACTGTTGTGCTTTGAAGACGTCGTCTTACCCTCTTTCGTGTACGCTGTCATAACGGCTGATACTGTACTCCTTGCAAACCCCAAAAGGTTTGTTGTTTCCGTAACCGATGCTCCACTTAAACGCGCTCCAACTATCCTTTCTCTTTGGAACTCTGACAGGTCTGACATTTCAACTTATCACAGACAGTTCGATAGAAGCATGCAACGTAGGTGACTGCTGTTGAGAGACTGATACCTTCCTCTTCACGCTCACTAGGTGGCAGACTTCTGTTGCAGGTGGCGCGGCTGTACTGCAGGTGTGAAATACGTCATACTTTTTCATAGGTGTTCGTATTATTTTGTACTCCATCTGTATAAGTCTGTTGATACAGTTTGTGCTACAGATGATACTGTACACTATCCTACAGAATTTTTGAACTCTCTGCGGCCATCTGGAGTACCGCCGCATATATTGGAATTAAAGATTGGTACACCTATTATGCTTCTCAGGAATTTGGATCCACCTTCACTGTGTAATGGGACAAGATTATGTGTAAAGAGATTGATGAAGAACGTTATAGAAGCGACTATGATAAGTGGACAAGCCGCAGACAAAGATGTATTTGTTCCAAGGATTCCGATAATCCCATCAGATTTACATTTACAATTTCGACGCCTTCCAATTTCCTGTTCAGTTGAGTTTCGCCATGACAATAAATAAAGCTCAGGGTCAGTCTTTAAAAGTTGTAGGTCTCAACTTACAATACCCCTGTTTACCCCATGGTCAACTGTATGTCGGTTGTTCACGAGTAGTTATTAGACAAAATCTTAGCATTTATGCTCTAAATGGTAGGACACTTAACACTGTTTATCCAGAGGTGCTAAGGTAATAACCTGTAATAGCAGTTTTTGAAAGAAAAATATTAATTTTACTGCGTACTGATTTGTAATTTCATTGTTTCTATTTAATGTTTGTTTCATTAAAAGTTATTTTGCTAAACCTATACTTTAATACTTTAATGTTTTTGCTACAGAATCTTGCATTATGGCGCGGGGAGCCCTTAATTGCAGATTTCTATTAATTTTTTCGTTTGTCAGTGCATTCTAGCTATACTTTAATTTTTTTGCTACAGAATCTTGCATTTATGGAGATATTTTTTATGGAGACATTTATTATAGAGACATTAATTATGGAGATATTAATTATGGAGATATTAATTATGGAGATGTTTATTGCTACAGAATCTTGCATTTATGGTCCGTGGAGCCCTAATTGCAGATTTCTGTTAATTTTTTGGTTTGTCAGTGCCTTCAACCTCTACTTTAATACTTTAATTTTTTTGCTACAGAATCCTGCATTTATGGTGCGTGGAGCCCTAATTGCAGATTTCAATTAATTTTTAAGTTTGTCAGGGCCTTCTACCTATACTTTAATACTTTTTTTTTGGGGGGGGGATTATTTACATTTTACTTAAATTCAATTCAAGCAATACTTTGCTTAGTTTTTTATTATACTGTGTTATTTATTCTATGTTATATATACTGTGTTTAATTTATAAATTGATTTTGGTTAGCAAGATTGAGATTTTTACTTTTCAGCTTTTGGTGGTAAAATGATAAAAGGCTGAATCTACCTACATTCTGAGATGTGTCTAACATTTCACATGCTGTTTTTCTATGTTATTTATACTGTGTTTAGTTTTTAAGTTGATTTTGGTTAACAAAATTGAGATTTTTACTTTTCAGCTTTTAGTGGTAAAATGATGAAAGGCCTAACTGCCTTAGGCTGATGAGTCTACCTAAATTCAGAGATGTGTATAACATTTCACATGCCTTTTTTTTCTATGTTATTTATACTGTGTTTAGTTTTTAAATTGATTTTTGTTACCAAACATTCAACGATTTGACATTTTTACTTTTCAGCCATACTTTTAAAAATTCTTTACTTTCCAAAAACAAATTGGCATTTTTACTTTTCAGATTTTAGTGGTTTATTATAAATGTATATATTTTATGTTTTACTTTTCAGGTTGTTTTTTTTTTTGCTCGAATGATGAAAGGCTAAACTAGCTGAATTCTGAGGAGTTTATTATAAATGAATATTTTTTTATTGGGTTTTCTTTTTATTCATGCGTATTACATTTCGCATGCTTTTTTTTCCTATGTTATTTATACTGTGTTTAGTTTTTAAATTAACTTTGGTTAACAATTATTCCCCAATTTGACATTTTTACTTTACAGCTTTTAGTGATACAATGATGAAGGGCTGCATCTACCTAAATTCGGAGATGTCTGTAACATTTCACATGTATTTTTCTATGTAATTTATACTGTGTTTAGTTTTTAAATTTATTTTGGTTAACAAACATTCTTAAAATCCCGGCCAACGCCGGCTCGCAGAAAAGAATTTTCTTCTGCTTGCGACTGTTTGCAGGACGTGGGATGCGTAACCACAAAATTTAAATACCTTCATTCGTTGTTTTTTAGTATTTCCATTTTCTGACAATAATTGCTGAAGGGAGCGGGTCCCTAAACCGACCGGCTAGTTCACTAATAAAATCGAAACTAAAATCCCTTCGTAAATAATCCAACTATACATAAATAAGATTATTATGATAACATTGATATTAAAAGCATTCCAAGAAGAAACCAAAATAAAAGGCAGTGTAAAGTAAACAAACAGCAGCAACTGATACTCAACTAAGGAGCGAACACTCTTTTCTACCCCCATCTTTGAGGGTGGTGCCTACCACCCTCGCTGTTCGACCCCGGATGTGTACAGTAATAAAAAGGGGAAGCAAAGTAACGGAGATCAGCGCATGAAGTGCAAAAAAATGCATAAAAAAACATACTGCGATGTGGCGCCAAGGGAGTTTGTGGGTTCACACCCAGCCCCAAAAAATCATTTGTCGGGATAAAAGTTCAGCTGCTGACGGGTCAAGCTGACTCATGACAGAGCTGAAAGTTTAGCTGGGCGAGGTATAAATACGATTAACCGAATCCAGAGTATGGTACGGGTTTCTAAGCTAATCAACCCAAAATTTAACGCGAATTTTAAGTTTAAGCGGTAAAATAACAACCACCATAAGCTTTAGCTATCAAATCATGTTTAAAATAAAAGCTTTGATTGCGATTAAATTTAGATATTCCGTAACACAGACACCAGATTCTAATATTTTGGACATATGGATGAGACGAGCTCATTTGGAAAAAATCAAGCAAGATATAAGCCAGTGAGCGAATGCTTTTCATAGTTTTTTTCATTCCTTTGTTCAAATATTGTTTTTACAGAATCACAAGATAAAAGGAGCAGCTATATTTTTTATTATTAAAGTATAATGATTATATAATTTTAGCGCATTTGTCTGGCTAGTGAACCTAATGGCTAAAACATGAATACGCAGAACAAACAGGAAAAAAATACTTGTTTATAATTTTAAAAAAGTAATAGCTGGAAAGCTTGTACACATTAAAAAATTTTACACACTTTAAAATTTCACTGCAGCTAGGGTGGCGCCATCTAGAAGAATGAAAGTGATACACGCCCTTATATAGGAAATCTATCTCACTTTCAGTCAACCATTTTTAAAAACTTTTCTAGAGGGACTTTTTATGACAATCATTTGAAGATGCAGTTTTATTGCTGCATCTAGCAATTTACAAAGAATTTTAGAGGCACTTCAGAATGACCAGCCGTTCGATATATATTGAGCAAAGAACCTAACAAGCAGAAGTAACTTGTTCATAAGTTTCATCTCCCCTTTTATACAAAATTCTGTACAAGATTTCAAAATCATTTTCAAAAAGCTGCAGTTAAAAATGTATTACCTTCTCTGTCCTTACGGAACAATACTGTAAAGATGGCCAGTAAAACAAGAAAAAAAAATGAAGCTAAAAAGGACGAATAAAAAATTAGTTTTAACACAATATTTTGTATAATTTTGTTGTTTCACAAACAGAAAATAACAGCACAATATGTAATTTCCCCGATAGGTAATGTTATGCTGCGAGAGAAGCGACATGTGCCTCCTGAACTTCCGAGGACATTTCTCCCAAGTAATATTATATTAAAGAACACATCACATAGGTAACAGCTAGAAAAGGACGACCACTGTTGACTGATTCTCTTCCGATGAACTTAACACATTGCCGTACAACTAGACTACAAAGGCTCTTCACACAAATGCATCTCGGGATCAGCATTATAGTCTACGTGCGTTCGTGAATGAAGTGATCTAAAAGGGACGACACAGCAAGGTCTTTCAACAAAAGACGGGATTAAGGCCAGCGAAATCCGAAACCTGGAGAGAGACGTAACAAAGAGTCGGTAGATGCGCTGCACTGCAAAGACAAAATGAATGCCTTTCATTCTCAGTTGCACAGACCTCGAGTTTTAACAGATCTGCTTTGACTTATTTGTTTACTTCGATAAAGGGCAACGTTTAAATTTCCAATCTATAGAAAATGCAAAACTTTGAAATAAATTTGAACTGGATGATGCTGATGTTCCATAAACACATTCGGATATACTTCCATATCGACAAATCAACTGGACACACAGCGTAGTTATATCATAACCGATAAAGGAAACTGGGGAGTTACTATAAAATCTAAGCTCTTTTATTTTCCCTAAGAATTCCAATATACTAATGCAATTTTAATACAACAAAAAGTCAGGTATCGCAAGACCGGGGGGGGGGGGAGGGGGAATAAGATACCTTAGATCCAGGATATTTGGGGGTCCGACTAAGACGTACACTGCTGGCCATTAAAACTGCAAAACTATGAAAGAGGAGTGATACAAACGTCAAATTCGCATAAAAGGAAGAAGATGCTGGGATATACAAATGATTAGCATTTAAGCGCAATCGAACGACGCAGGAGGGTGAAACGGCATCTCAAACTCTGTATAAAAGGAAAGTTACGCAGTGGGTTTCTCATTCGGAAATCGCATTTGAATGTTGGTTGTTTGTGACAAGATAGTGTTATGCTTCATATAAGGAGTAACAGCTACCAGCACGTGTCGGAATTCGATAGCGGCAGTATCATGGCCTACCGAGAGTGCGGTTTAGGGTTGATTTATACAGGCACGTGAAGGGAACGTAACGGGAACGAGCCGAGCGCGCGACGAGTCATCGTAATAATTTCCTCCCTGTTTTTCAACGGAACTGTTTACACTGGGCCGTGACACGTCCGATTCTCGGCAGATTCCCGGCCGAGAATCGGCGCCAACGATTCGAAGCAGGAAGTCGTTGACTGGTCGGCCGTCTCTCGTTCATGGCAGAAAGTAAAAAGTGGCTATTCAAGATATAATTTACATACTGTTATTTTTGTTTGATATTTAATATGGATGATGAAAACTCATTGAGCTGGTGAGAGGTTTTGTACGATTTGGCCCATCAAAATACATGAATTCAAAGTTCAAAATGACAATTCGGAAGGCAATAGGAGAAAATTATACTTGAAATTACAATTGGTTCACTAAAATATAAAATTTATCAATTTGTATGAATAATGAAACAATGGAAAAATTATTTACACGATTTAGAAAGTGTAAAATGTTAAAAACAAATACTTACATGTATGGATTTGTTGGTTATAAAGCAATTTTTCTTGCTTTCTGAGCAGCAAAATTGTATATTAAAAGTGAAAAGTCCAAAGATGATGAGAGATCATTTTCATTAGAAATAACTGCCAAGGAGGACAGGCGTACAATCCGTTTTCAAAGCATTCTGATTGTACCTGCTTTGTAATATTTTCAATTCTTGTGGGAAAAGTGGGAAATAAAATCCATTATAATGATAGAGAGAACAAGTAAAAGACATTTTTTGTTTACCTCACTCCTTCAGCCTTCAAACCCCTTTCTTCCCAACAGGTTTGGAGCCAGGGCCGCCCAGAGGGGGGGGGGGGGGGGCAACTGGGGCACTTTGCCCCAGGCTCCCAACTGCCGGAGGGGCCCCAAAAATTTTTTTAAAAATTATTTATTAGATTTCCTCCGAAAGAAAATTCTGAAACTTGTACCGTACTTCAAAATTCAAAATAATCTCCTGAAAAAAGCCCCCCCCCCCCTCCAAAAAATAAAAATAAATAAATAAAATAAAATAAAATAAATTATTCGATTAATCAGATTTCTTGGGGCCCCCAGGAGAAGTTTGCCCCAGGCCCCGTAAAGTCTCTAGGCGGCCCTGTTTGGAGTGCATTTACTTATTTGTCTTACACTCCCTGGAGAAGTCTTGTCTATTGTTTGCTTTGAATAGAGCGAACATTTGACCAAATGGTATTAGTATTGGCTCACAAGGATATGTTCACGTTTTTCTCAGTTTGCAACTACTCCGTGAAAACGAACGAATTCCGACAAAACGGTTTATAATTCTTCAAATGACTGTATGTAGTGACTGACAGATAGTAGAAACTGATATTGAAAAAAAGGATTGATAATCAAGGGTTTACTATAACGGAACTGAAGATAAATCATGTTTTTTTAACCGAGAAATTTTTCGAACCAAAGGGGTAGTTTGTCAATTAAGATTCTTTCTGCGATTCTTTAGAAAAAATCGAAACATATATATTTTTATAAGTTGAATTATAGAAACCGCGAAAAATGAGGGATTTCTTTAAAAACCCGTAACATTTAGAAAAGTGTTGCTATGAGAAATAAAAATGGCGGCCCTGGGCGGTTACCCAGTTTGTCCACCCCTAAGCACGGCCCTGGCTCTCCTCTAACAAATGTGTGATAATGGCTAAATCTTTAACTAAAAAATGAAACCGCACCATGACGTTACAAATCTTTCACAACTAATGAAACACGTTCCCGCCACTTTCTACTCCCGTCTCTGTATAAACACATGCAGCCGGCGCCCGGGCTCGGCTCGTTCCCGTTACGTTCCCTTTAAGTGCCTGTATAAATCAACCCTTATCCTTCCGCCATTTTGCTACTCGTATTGTTCGGAATCCATCGACTGTCATGCAAATATGGAATCGATGGGTTCGAGAGGGTCATACTGAACGCCATTCAGGATCTCAACAGCCTCCCGCCACTAACACCCGAGAGAACAGACATGTTGTCAGATCGGCCTTACAGGATTGTACAGCTACATCACTTACTTTGAGCCAGAAAATGGGCTTATTTGCAGCACAAGTATCCGCACGGACAGTGCGACGACGTCTGGAGCAGCACGAACTGTCTGCAGGGCGACCACTATTGCGGCTTCCCTTGACACTGCAGCACAGAGACAAGCGGCGACAGTGGTGTGCCCAACGACAAAACTGGATACAGGAGAGGCACCACGTCGTCTTTTTAGACGAGTCCCGATTCTGCGTGCAGCATTATGATGGACGTATCCGTGTCTGGAGGCACCGAGGAGAACGCACATGGCCTGCTTACATTCGATATCGTCAAACGGGCCCTGCACGTGGTGAATGGTATGGGCAGCCATTGGATACACAACACGAACACCTGTTCGCATCGTCTGTAATCTGAAGAGCCAGCGTTACATTTCTCAGATCTTAAGGCCGTTGGCTGTGCCCTATCTTCGAGGACTCGGGGACGTCTTTCAACAAGATAACACAAGACGGCATGTTGCCCATCGTGTCCTGACCTACATCGACACAGAGGGAGTTCGACTGTTGCCCTGGTCAGCACGTTCTCCAGATCTCTCACCCATTCAAAACATCTGGTAATTGGTTGCTGAGAGACTGGACCGCCACCGCTCTCCAACCACTACGATTGATGAAAAGTGGTATAGAGAAAATGAAATTGATGAAAAGAGGTATAAGAAGAAGCATGGAATGACTTGCCCGTATCTGTCATCAAAGCCCAGTTCGATTGATGCCTAACAGGGTTAGAACCATTTTAGCTACCAGAGGCGGCAGCTGTGTGTGCTATTCGGACTCTGTACCTCCCAAATTGCCTACAAATTTAATCATGTTTTCTTCCTACTATGCTGTATGCGTACAATAAGTAAAGTTTTGTTATTTGCTTTCCTTGCTGGTGTTGCAATTTTAATGGCCAGCAGGGGACGGTATGTGTGTACATAAGTACATACATACCGTCCCTCCAGTTAAGAGCTAATTAGAGCGGTTAGTTACGCACGTTATGAAAAAAAACCAGAGTAACAGTTAATCAGATTATGTTAATTGTTTCCATGCGTCGTTTAAAGGCATAGGCGTCAGGAGAGGCACGTTTCCCCCTCCCAACTTAACTTGAAGTAAATTAAAACGTTAATAGAAGTTCAGTTAAAATCGGAAAATTGTAGAAAACTTTTAAGAAAGTTGGTTTATTTCCGCTTTTTCAAACTGTGAAACTGAAGATTCCGATTATGTCTTTAGTCTTCACATATTTTTTTGAAAATGATATAATCCATAACAAAAATTCGATGTTATTATTTTTTTTTCTCATTTTATTTATTTTATATTTATTTTTCTCACATTGTATAACTTTTGAATACTACTCAAATATCAATTCTACTGTTATTCAATTTCAAAATATCATAATACAGTGGACGCTCGTTAATTCGAACTCGGTTAATTCGAACTTTCGGTTAATTCGAACTAATCCAAAGGCCCCCAAAAACTTGTATTGGAGTTAATGTTAAAAATATCTCATTAATTCGAACTAAATTTTTATCACTTTGGTTAATTCGAACTAAAAATTTGACACAAAAAAAAATTATTTTTCCTCGTTTAATGGAGAAAATACACACTGTATTTATTATTTTGTGTGTCTAAATTTCTTTTCTGTGTAAAGAGGCACATGCCTGCATTCCTAGACTATTGCATGTCCGCTAAACGTTAGTAGCTATTGTCCTTCTTATTAGTGCTAAACGGAAAAAGCAATTTTCCTTTATTTGGATCGATTTTCTTAGAATTTCAGAAAAACTAGTCTTTACTACAGATTCTAGGGAGCTGTGTCAGTTATAACTGCAGTGCAGACAAGTTAATATGGTCTAGTTTTTTTTCCTCATTGTGTGATGTGAACGTGTAAAAATTCAGGATGTCTACACGTGGAAAGTACAAAACCCTAACTTTGGAGACAAAGGTAATAATTTTAAAGAAAGTAGAGAATGGCGAATGTAAAACAAAGTTAGCAGCTGACTATAGAATTAAAAAAAATGCCTTGTCAACTAATTTGAAAAACAAGGAGTCAATTTTAGATTCATGGGAAAAATCAAAATATGCTAGAGGAAGAAAACGCATGGGAAATGCGTCCCAAGAAGTTCTAGAAAAAGCTCTACTGCTAAGGTTCCAGGATGTTAGATCTCGAAATTTTCCGATAAATGGACCCCTAGTGCTGACGAAGGCTGATGAATTGGCAAGTCGAATGGGTATTGAAGATTTTAAATATAGTGATGGATGGCTTTCTCGATTTAAGTCAAGGCACAATATTTCTTATCAAACTGTATGTGGCCAAAGCTCTGATGTAAACGAAGACGTATGCACTAATTTCGGTAGGAAACTGCCAGGGCTTTTCTCTACTTACCTGCCGACAGATATTTTTAATGAGGCCATAATGGACTCTATTAAAACTCTGAAAGCATTTATTCAGATGGAACCTTCCTCTGAAAATGAATTGAAATGTTTACTAATCGAGAAGCTGGCTGAACAATGTAGGCATCATAAACAGAACCAAACATCCATTTTACAGTTTTTCCCCAAAGTGTAATTTATATTTTTAATAAAAGTTTACTTTATACTGCATATCTTCTGCTTCATTTTATGATTAAGGCAAGTCTGTATTGCTTTTTAATATGTTTAACTTTAGATAACAATAGACTTTCTGGGGTTATACATACTAGGAGATTTTCTTCTTCAGTGATACACATTTAAAGTTATATATTTTCTCTTAACAACGGATAATTCGAACTTCGGATAATTTAAACTTTTTTCTGAGAACCTTTGAGTTCGAATTAACGAGCGTCCACTGTATTTGTATTTTAAGAACCGTCCGGCAGTCAATGCGCTGAAGAGGGCTCTAACTGAATTCAATTCGTGCCCCCCCCCCCCCCAAAAAAAAAAAAAAAAAAAAAAAGGAACGACGATACGCCTATGTTTAAAGGGCTGATTTAGAAATTTCAACTATTGGTAGTGAATGTCAAATACTAATAACTGTGGCATAAGGATGAGCCCGTTTAAACGTTTTCAGTAACAAGTTGACTGAGACCTAGATGGAATCACGAAATGGAGTACATAAAACTTTTTTTTCCAAATCAACTGATAAAAATTCATAAAAATGTCTTTAAATTTAAGAATAAAAAAGTAAAAAAAATTGTGGCGTACATAAGATCATTGACAAGATTTTAATCTTTGCCGTGCCAAATTCATAATACATTAATTCTTCTTAATACCACAATTTAAAAAAGTGTTTATCTCAAAATTTAATGCCCACTCCAAATGACTTCTAAAATTATTGAAATTTATTGGGAGGCATAAAAAGTTGAGCTGAGAGACTTTTAAAGCTTGGAATATTAAAGGCTGGGACCTTCATTAGCGATCAACTGTGCATGGTATGCAAATATCCCATGAGCAGATGGATTTGGATTTTTAACAATTGAGGTTGCGACATCGGAAACGATTCAAAACGAAACAGGTGGTCTCTTCTAACGAAACTACCGCGGTTATTAACGTAGGATTACTTATCGTAGCCTACCTCTTCTTAAAAGAAAAATAATAAAAATGGTAAATTAAAAATTTCATTGATAATGATAAAATAAAAATCTCACAAAGCGGAGATCTTAATCTTTAAAATGGTACCTCATTTATCGATTTTGGTTAAGTAAGAAGGTAGGAAAATAGATAATACCAACAACCCCCCCCCTCCCCCCCCAAAAAAAACACCTCTTAGAAATGATAGTCTGCCGCTAAAGATTTATAACTCGCGACGACGGTTTTAAAGTCTGAAATTTTGCTTTACCGCGGACCGTTAAGGAGGAACGTAATCCTACGTTAAGAGGGGACATATCCAAATCACTGATAGGTTATATAGTCAAAATAGAGGGAAAAGATGAGGCCATGACAGTTAAAAATGCTTGGAAGGTCGCTGGAACTTAGTAAGATCTGTTGGGAGATACATTTAAAAATCTCACATCTTCTGGCAGAGCGCCTCACAACTGAGGTAAGAATACTTGAGGGATATCTGTTCGTTTTATAATGTTAGTCATTATGAATACATGCCAAACGTCACTGTTGGGACTAATCATCGTGTGCACACATAATCTTGCACACTTCTCCTAAATATATATCCCTTCACATAAGTATATGCACAGCACACCCACTTCTTTTAAAAGATATCATACAGTTTTAAGTCCCTTTTTTTTAATAGATCAAACTTAACGTAGAATACATGGCTCCATATGGCTCCATAGGACACGTTACAAAATAAAGAATCAACAAGGAAAAACTGGAGCAAGCATCATTTAAAGGGAAAATGACAAAATCTACATAAATGGTACAATGAATTTACTAATATGCAAACACTAACACAAAACGCGTTTCATAATTAAAAATCATTATTATCTTGTTTCCTATCCATTAAATTTGTATCAACGAACCGTACTAAGAATCTTCTTACACTTTTAAAAGATAATTCTATACTGAGTAGGAATAGCTTTTAAAGAATGCATTTAGCATCTATGTAAGGAAATAAACAATTATATAATACATGCAAAATTTCTCATTGCCGATATTCATTAGCTTTAAGAGCGATAAAAAAAACCTCTGTGTATGTGTATGTGTATGTATGTATGTATATATATATATATATATATATATATATATATATATATATATATATATATATATATATATATATATAAAGTTTTTTATCGCTCTTCCTTTACGGCACGCGCCCTTTCCGATCTTTTACCTCTATGTAACAGTAGACATACAATTTGAGAGAGAGAGAAAGCAATAGCGTGAAACATACACACACACTTTCTCTCTCTTTTTATTTATATATATATATATATATATATATATATATATATATATATATATATATATATATATATATATATATATATATATATATATATATAAAGAGAGAGAGAGTGTGTGTATGTTTTACGCTATTGCTTTTCTCTCTCTCTCTCAAATTGTATGTCTACTGTTACATAGAGGTAAAAGATCGGAAAGGGCGCGTGCCTTTAAGCATCTGTTTTGTTCAATCGGGTTTCCTTTTCAATCAGCCGAAAAATGTTTTATAAAGGTCAGCTGTGTCTTGTTTAAGAGCAATGATAATTGTGTATTGTGTGGCTGGCACGTGCGCAATAAAATAAACATACATAAAATTAATGCAGTTAAAACAATGTTTACTATGACTCGACAGAGATTTTTTTTTTTATTTGCTGTGCTCAAAATAACATTTTTGATTCGGTCTGACGTAACGTTAAAGAACTATTAAAGTGGTGAACATCTGGTGCAGCCATCTTTTACAAGAACGTTTTGAATGAGTAATTATCGGAGCGTGAGTCCTTCAAAAGACTCTTCAATTACAAGAGGAATCTTAATGGTCCCATTTAGAGCTCACAGTAGTTCATTTATAACACAGTGCACTGTCACCATGGTTTTTTTGTTTGTTTTTTACCTGATTTTAATATACGAATCCAAAATTTCAACATGGATTAAAAGGACTCTTGAGAATAGCAGAGACTTAAAACAATGGTGAATAATTAAGAACAAGCCCAGCAGAGAATTATGATGAGATCTGAGTAGGTCCGCATATGAATTGAAGCTCATTTCTCATATTTTTACGTAGGATTCAAACACATCTGGACAAAAAAAAAAAAAAAAAAAAAAAAAACTCAAGTAATATTATTCAGGAACTTTTAAGATCAAAGATATATTTCTCAGATACTAAAAAGTGGCACATGATTAACAAATAAAGCCTAAACTATCAAGCGCAATTAAGTATCACTTATCAAGCAAATCTATTGTTCTGATTTCATTACCGATAAAATATTTTACTTGCCATTATGAATGCAAATTAGAGACAAAGAAAGAAATTTTGTAGTAAGTCTTTGGTATAATAAAGGATAATTGAAAAACAAGCCCATGAAAAATAGTGCAGTAGGCTTAAAATTTTCTCTTAAAAACGAAACAACTCTTTTTTGTGAGGAAATACCTTCAGGATAAGGCATTTTTACAAAATAATTCGTACCCCTTTCAATAATGAGGAGATGATCCAAAGCACTAGACTGAGCTAATTCAGAGAAGCCTTACAAGAGGGTTGATTTCACATTTGATCAAAAGTCATTTGAAAAGTTAAGTGTCTAAGCGAAATACGTTACATTGGAGGGGCCTTTTAGTAGACTCAATACCACGAACCGTTCACCCATCCAAGTTTCGTAGTATTTAGACAGAGAACCTATTTATCTGAAAATAAGAAAACTCGATAGCCTCAGCCATGCAGGCAGCCATGCTATCTTATGAGGCTGGCGTTGCTTTGTTCCATTAAACATCCCTGGGCGTTTCTAACAAAATAATTAGTAAGCGCAAATAACTGAAAAATAGCGGAATCTTCATAGAGACACTGTTAAAAGAGATTAGCATACAATATTGACGAAATCTTGCGGTCAAGATCCGTATACAGTTATACAATAGTTAAGATTTATATTAGACGTTATTTAAAGTCAGCTTATTTCATGGAGCTGAGGATAAGTCATATTTGACATTATGAAATACTCTCAGATGTGACTTGCTAGCATTTAGATGTAAATTTATTAAATAAACAATTAAATTCAGTTCCGCGACAAAAACATCGGATACTGATTTTTAGTAACTCCAGTATAAGCATATTAGTTCAGAGGGCGTGCAATACCCTCTTAACTAATTAATATGTTTATATTGGACTACATAGTTCAGAGGAGATGACAGCAACAACCAAGATACGAAAAGAAAATATGTACCACAACTAGTGAAAATAATACGGAGACTGTAACTTATGTTTGCTATATTATGTTTGTGTATATAGCATAATATTAAGTACTTTTTCTATAACAAAAACAAGATACTTTTAAATTAAACAAACAGAAGAAGGGGAAACATGATTTGATACATAATGGTTGACCAGTCAGTGAGTCAGCAATAATTTACATCATCCCATTATTACTTATTAATTCCCACTGTCATCTAATTCTCATTTAAAAATATTATCTATCTTTATCCTATCAAATGAATTACAATGAAGAATAAATTGTCCAACCAGACTGAAATGGCGGGGGGGGGGGGGGGAATGCAAGAACATTACAATTAAGCAAAATATAAAAATTAAAAATTACACTTACTAAATTCACACACAATGGCAAATGGCGTAGCTGTAGAATGCTTTCAGCCTGCTAACCTACGAAAATTTAGAAATGTTATTGTTAACAGCAGGGAAAAATACATAAATACTCTTGTTGAATAGATATAGTTTCATTATTTCCATTATTCCATAACTTCAGCAAATTATGAGATTCAAATATAAACTATCTAAAAATTAAATAAGTTAAAATACACAGACACACACAAGGAATAAATAAAATACGTTTACGTCACTATTAACTGCTGACGTATCGTGAAGACAAATTGCCCACCTCCTTTTACCGCAAGTATTTATTAAAATGTATGGGTGTCACTGCAAATAAAGTGATCTTTGCATACATTTCCTGACAAATGTTTAGCGGTTAATCCTATTTTTAAAACCCCTAATAGCAATAAAGAAATATACTGTATGCACTGCTAAAGCAGGATGCTTCTTTAAAGTCTTTAATTGAGTTCAGACTAAATGAAGTTTCCTATGTAGGTAGACACATTTATAAGAAAAAGTCATTTGCTGTTTTACTGAAGTACTAGAATGCGATATGAAGTGGTGATGTTACATTCCATTTCTAACTACTGCCTAACATTATTATGCAAATTTTAAACTGTCAATTGTATATATACCCTTAAATTTTTAGAGGCTGTGCATTTCAAAATGAAAGATAACGATTTCAAGAATAATTA
Organism: Dolomedes plantarius; assembly: GCA_907164885.2. Taxonomy (NCBI): domain Eukaryota; kingdom Metazoa; phylum Arthropoda; class Arachnida; order Araneae; family Dolomedidae; genus Dolomedes; species Dolomedes plantarius. The sequence continues at coordinate 173,443,364 of OU015495.1, read as the reverse complement.
TGATTTGAATGCTTTAGAAATGAGAAATATTAGTACGTAAACTAATCGTGTATGCCTATACTTACACACATAGGCACGACTTGTAAATGTCAGCAATTACACAGGCCTATAAAAGAATGATTGATATCCTTTTAATGAGGAAACAGCGTTTTCCATTTTCGGAAATACGAAGGAAAATAATATGAAGAGAATTTTAAACATAGTTCGCTTCTCAAAACTAAAGATGCCACGTTAAAACAGTTTTAGAGGGGAATTATATTCAACGTACAGGTTTCAGGCCTACAAATCTATTACTAAAGAAAACTGCAGTCGTATGATTAGTAACAGAATCACGATTTTTCGAAGAATTCGGCAATGTGAGCAGGTGTCGTCAAGACTCACTGCCCGCGAAACCTTTTGTGAAGACACAATATTATAAATGTAGAAATACGGAAAATTATTTTTAGATTTATAATATTACGAAAAGATTATATAAGCAATGAATATTAATATTTCATTTTTAAAATAATCAGTAATTTATTTTTTGTTAGATAAAATATTTTTTGTTTTCCCATCTACCATATTTTCTTGCGGCCTGCAGCAACTTTCCATAAAATGATATGGCCTTCACCTTATTTCGGGTTGAGAAGGCCTACCGTAGAAAATAAAATCTGAATTCAGATATTTACTACACCCACTGGGTGCAACAGATGCAAATATTCAATAGTTTAGCGAAATTTAAGGGAGATAGAAAATGGGCCGCACAGTTATAACAAAGCCTTGCCCTTACTCCAAAAATCTTCTGAATAAACCCTTCTTGACTTTTAAATCTTCTCAAGTTAGCCAACCATTATTTTGAGAATCTTTTATTATTTTCTCAAGCAATTTCACAGAAAACTCTCTTTTCTTTTCACACTTAATTATAATTTAAGAATTTTCTTTTTCAAATTTAAAATTCCCAGTATCTAGCAAAAGGACATCAGTAGGTGTCTTTTTGCTAGTTTTAAGAGTAGCTGTGAATTTTTTGCTGTGAAGAGTAGTGAGAATATTTTATACCAGGGATACTCAAACTGCGGCCCGAAACATTCACATTATCAGGTAGATATCTTTGTAAACATCTGGCAATCTTAAGTTTTTAAAAAACGTAACAAAAGCGAAACAGGTTCTGACATTTATCGAGAAAACTATACGATAATCTCAAATTATTTAGCAGCCTGATACAAGGAATTTTAAGAGCAGATTCCAGGATTTAAGAAGTATTAAAATTTGTGTATTGCCCGTAGAAAATCCCTGGCACTTAGAAACAGCAAATGTTACACAACTAGCTGCACTGGGATGGGGTTATGCAAAGCTATTTTAAGAATTTATCGAGTTCAGAAACTATACAAATCTGGATGTTATATCTATATATATAAAACGCGTAGGTATGCGGTACAAAAATGGACGATATTTCTGCTCTCCGAATGGCAGCGGCTGCAACTACCAGATGTAAACATTAGCGACCATCCGCAAACCGCGTGTCAACATGGAGTTACGCCCCGAAAGCTCGAAAACGAGCTGCACGAGCAAGTGAAAATTGGGAACAGTCTCAAGGAAGAAAGCGAAGAAGAAATAATTCATCAAGAGAGAGCATAAATGATCGTGAAGTTAGGCTTAACCATTGGCGGCATAGCAACCAGTACATCAATAGTACAATAAAGTATTAAGTGTAGATATCTGAATTGGGAACAATAGTACATACAGAGAGTGATGTAATCCACGCTATATTTTAGTACTTGCTGAATTTTTATTCCATTCTTTTAAGTGAAAAAGTTTTTCGAAACAATTTTTTATTTGATGTAATGATAAAGTGTAGATATCTTAATTTTTAAAAATAGTACAGACAGAGACAGTAACGTAGCGAGCATAACTGGCGCCCGGGGCATGATAGACCCCATTGCCCCCCCCCCCTCCCTCGCTACGTCACTGTACAGAGAGGGATGTAATTTTTTAAATCATTGGTGTTGGGTTTCTCAGTCTTATCTTTAACTCTGTTCCAAAGAAATGGAAATTCACATTTTTTAATCACGATGTTTTAGAATCAGCCTTATAGAGAATACCCCTTAACAACGTATATTTGTGATAACAATGGTAACATTCCTTACATAATGTTACTTTCAGTTGAGTTGTTTTGCAAAAGAAAATATAAAACTAAAAGCGACCATGTTGGTCGCACAGCGGCTAGTTTAAAGAAAAGAAAGAGGGATAGGAGTACGCCGGGTTTTGGAAATTAGGGCCTGAAAAATATAAGACGCTACAAAAATGTGACTACCTGCTGCTCACGTATCCTTGTGAATCATCCTATTCCACAATGAAATATGCTAAGAACATATATAGCAATCCGCTTATTGATTATCACCTTGATGACGTATTGGAGAGTAGCATGTTACAATTCTAAACCTGATTTGTCTAAAATAGCGGTAAGTTTGTCTCAACATCAAAATCATTCTAATTTTAAAATAAACGCTAGGATATGTTTGGGTTTTGAATTTTATTTTCACATTATTATATTATGAGGTATAGTGTACCATGTTGCGGCCCGAAAAAGAAAAGAAAATGTTGAGTATGGCTGTTTTATACTGAGCTTCGGTGGCCTACGGAAAAGTGAGAATGCCCGAAGTTTTCACACAGGATTAAGTTCCTCCATAACGGTCCGCGGTAAAGCGAAATTTCAGACGTTAAAACCGTCGTCGCGAGGTATAAATCAAGAGTGGCAGAATATTATTTCTAAAAAGGTGTTTTTTTTATCCCTTTTTCTCCCTTCATACTTAACCAAAATCGATAAATGAGGTACAATTTTAAAGATTAAGATCTCCGCTTCGTGCAAATTGTTAATTTCGAATTACACAATTTTTCTTCCCCTAGATGGCACGTGCTAGGTTTTTTTATTTTGCCATTATCAATCGCACTGAACTTTTAAATTTAAAAATCGTTTGCTTTTATTATCATTCTGTGATGTCATTGAGTTTCCTTATTGGCAACATCTGCGTAGGTGTGCATTATTCTTTTTGCCTGGAAAAACCATATATATTGAGTGGCAGAGTAGAGTTCCAAGACGCCACGTAAACACCCCCACCCCCAAAAAAAGGTTAGCAACGATAAGTAATCCTACGTTAATAACCCGCGGTAGTTTCGTTAGAAGAGACTACCTGAAATTTTTTCTTTCTTTTTTCAGTATTTATCATCATCATCATGTTTTCCAAGCATCAATTAAACAATCGTTACATAAGCAACATTTAGAACAAGCTCTGTTGTTACTCTGAAGTTTTTTTTCTTTAACCCGAAGTCCACAACACTAGAGGGTAGTTGAAAACTGGCGAAAAACTTTTTTAACTAGGATATTCAAAAAAGTCCCATGATATGTCTCGGACGTTTAAATTAGATTAAGATGTGTAGAAATCATAGAAAATACTAAATTGGAAAAAATAGTAGTACCCTATTTTAAATTTTATCACGGTACTGACTTTCTTGGCGTGCTATAGAAAAACTTTGAAGTGTATATGCTATTTTAGAAGTATTGTTTGCAATTTCCAGATACTTTGTTAGTTTTTTTTTTTTTTTGTAGGCTTCTGTGGAGCCGTAACAAAAAGTCAAAGTAATATGCGTTGTTTCTATTATTCATATAAAAATATAACACCATTTAAACTCACAATGTCGTTTAAAAAAACTAGTCGACTTGTGCGCAAAGTTTCTCTACATAATAAAACATCAGGTTTTATCTAACTTAAATTATAAAAATTAAAATGTCGCCAATTTTACTCTCAACTGTTGTATATTGTTTCATTATATTAGGATATATAAGTAATATCGTTACATATTTTCACTAAAGAACAAACTAATATATTACGAGAGAAAAACACATATATAAAGGTACTACTTCAGAATTAGAATGTTTCTGGTGATTTTGCCAGAAATATGCATTTCTGCATTCACTCATCTGTAATTTTGAAATTTTATGTTGAAGGAACGAACATTATGAATTCTACCATACACAAGGGCGTTGAAATTAAGATAAACAAATTAATTTTTTCTGCTCCATAACGTCTAATCAAAGTAAACTATGAATAGTATTATGAAATGAAATAGTATTATGAAATGAACAATGAAGTATTATGACTGAAAACAGCTTAGTTTCATTTTCACCAAAATCTGCTTAATATATCTCAAGATGCATACTTTCTTTTAAGTTGTTCCCAATATGTGCGTTATTAATTAATTCATAATCACATATACTGAAGAATAATACTTCTAAAACGTCAAGGAACTGATAATATTCTGATCAAGCTTTTTACTGGAGATAATGAATCTCGGATAGATTTTTTTTTTACTTTCAAACAGATCGAAAGTCAATTAATTTCGAATACCAGTATGTTGAATTCAAACAATGTTTGTAAACAACTATGACACAGCTAAAGCAAGCACGGCATTATTAACAACCTAAAGCGAAAGCAATGTCGGTAAATACTGATGTGCGCGTTTTAGCATATTGGGCATACCTTGCGCTGACCTTGTTGATATCAGACAAGGTCAGAGCATTGTATTGCATTTTTTATAAAACTTTTTCTGAGAGGGGTATAAAAACAAGATTTTGGAGTGAAAGGAAGATTGTAAAGGAAACTATAAGATTAATAAAAAAAATTAGGCACGAATCAATATTAAAAAAAAAAACACAATTTTAAGAATCTTATTTTCTTAATTCTAGACAAAAAGGTAAATAACTAGACTTAGAAACTGCACGTATATCCAAATACAATAAGATTTTAATCTTAAAAGATCATCTGTTCATATTAGCAGCTTTTAGAGTACGTTTTTTCTGTGCTCATAAAATTTAAAAAGAAATAAATAAAATAAGCTGAATACAATTGATTGTAAAGTCAACAAATGGACGACACAATTTTAATTTTTTTTTTTTTTTTTAATTTTTAAACAGTAAAATTCTTTATTTTTCCAAAGTCTTTAAAAAATATATTCTATATACGTCTCGTAAAGAAATGTTACTGTTGATCGTATTACAAACAGTTACAAGTAAAAGTAATTTTACAATTTAGATTTGGATGCTCTCCAATGAAAGAAAAATCCAAATTTGAAACCTTGACTAGAACCTCAAGGCTCAAGCGCGGTATCATTCTGCTAAATTTAAATATTACAATCCTACTTAACATACCGGTCAGTCAACTACTCATAAAAAAAATGCCAATATCTGGCTATAATATTATGTAAGAATGCAAATAACATGACTTCGAAACTAATTCAGACCTAAAAATAGTCAGATAATGATCCCATCATTCAATTAAGGCTATCAGTATTAACTGTTATTACCAAAAGACAACAAAACACAGTAATAATTAGTCTTTACATTGTTCACGAAATATACTTTCGAGAATTTCGGCTTCCCATTAAGGCATGCAAGCTATGAATTTTTTTTTCTACAATAATGATATCTAAAGTGTGACTTTACCAGAAATACACGCCGTACGAAGTTGAATGATACGGGTTTGATTGAGCAGACTGTCTTTCTGAAAACACACTTAACTCTCCAAAAAATCTGGATAGATCCACAAGAGTTTTTTTATCAGTAAATAACGAAAAAAAAATTCTGTCTCTTTGGAAACGGGAAAAATATCAACGAAAAAGTAATATCCATAAAATTTAATAAGTGGCATTTTCACTCACTCAGCCAACCTCCCTAGGATTTTGGTATCTCTGATCAACCGGTCATTTGCATTGTCCTAAAAATACAAAAGTTGCCATTACGCCAAAGAAAAGTTTTATTACATTCCGCTGAACCTCGACTGTTCAAACTACAATATAGTGACGGAGTGGCGTTCGGAAAATCATAAATTTCGGATAGCAGAAGCTATGTTTTCAAAGTGCAATCAGAAAATAAAAACCTAACAATTAATTTAACAAATTTCATATAAACAAAATGAAAATACATAGGAATTGCACAGTATTATAACATTAAACTACAATATAATTTTTAACGTCGGGTAGAAGTTTAATCTGATCCATTCTGGTCACTGCTCCCCCCTAGAATCTAAACAACGAGAATCTTCATGAAGCTGAAGACTCCTGCCAAATCGTTAAATTTTGAAAATATTTAATCAACATCAATATTTGTTATAGTGGATTTCACATCGGTGATCTCGCCGTCCTTACTTTCGTTGTTTACAATGTCTTGAACATTATTTTGAGAAAATAGTTCACTATCATCCAAGATTTGGTATTCTAGATTATCACAGCTCATTTTTAGGCGCTGGCGCACGTCATCATCGATTACTTCGCATCCTGAAATTATCTGGAATAAATACATGAATTCGCCGAGGGTATCTTGGGTTTCATCGACTCCTCGATGTCTTTCCTCAATAGCAGTAAAATTCTAGATGGGCGTAAAGTTAAAACTACATTCCACTCTCCCTGACCTTCTGAAAAAGAGGAGGCAGGCCAATTTTGCTCGTTATATACTAAGGAACGCCGAATTCTTGAAGCCGAAAACAGTTTTGGTGGTTCTACTGTAAAAAAGTAGACACTGAAATAAGAAAAAAAAAAGGACTTCTTTGACAAAACTTTGTCCACATTAACCACGAAGCGCCCAAACCGAAACAATGTCAGGCAAGAGATACCTGAAGTAATGACCAACCCCGAATATATCACATAGCGACCGATGTCACATAGCCCCGAATTTATCACATCAGACCGATATGTAGAAATGTGAAGTCTCGTAATTTGCTTTCTTCATTTTTCTGATATATTTTTAAATTTATTGAGGTAGTCAGCTACCGTTTTTTCCCAAAATGGTACTTATAGATTTAGCGAAATATTGTTCTTGACAAGTGTGATCCTGAAAACTAAAAATCCCTTTGAAACGAACAGAAGTTTAGAAGAAAACGATAAAAATAAAGAGAATATACTAAATTCTAAACTTAATGAATAGTGCATTAAGGCCTGTTCACATAGAAGTCCGTTAGCGTAAACGTAAAAAGTCAATGGAGTATTTAAGGATGATGATATGTGAGTCAACGGATGATGTCATAGCGCTTAACTATATGATTGGTTAAAATTTGACGCTTACGGCAACGGACTGCTATGTGAACAGGCCCTTAGTCCTTCATTTCTTTTATCCGATTTCGCGTTCAGGGATAGTATTGTAACATAGGTAAGTTTGGGAGCGCGAGGGTCATATTTTGCTAAATGAGGACTAATTAGATTCGGATGTACAGTTTAAAGCAGCGATTCAAATATCCATTCCATTAAAACTGGAACCCAGACTCAGTACCGAACGCTAGCACCCAAGTCTTTCGGCCACCATTCGCCCATAGTGACAAGGGGATTTATTTATAAGATGACCTTTTACCTACAATCGTTTAATGTGAAATAATGTGGGCATAACTATAAACGGGCCGCTACCCACGGACTTTGTTAAGGAAGTCCCATTTTTGTTTTCATCTTTTTCAACACATCAATATTTGATCTTTAACAAAAAAGTACAACGATAGTGCCTCACAATGGAAGGATTTTAATAAATTTATCATTTGCTCAGCAAATAAGATTATACGAAGATTTAAAGTATATAATTTATATTAAGACTTCTGAAATTTTAAACGCAGAATTTATAAAAAATTGTTAAATACTAAATTTCAAAGAGTATCTTTAAAATCGACTGGCTTTACACTCCGAAAATTCATATGTTCGTTCCTTCAACATAAAATTTCAAAATTACAGATGAGTCAATACAGAAATGCATACTTCCGGGCAAAACCACCAGAAACATTCTAATTCTGAAGTAGTACCTTTATATATGTGTTTTTCTCTCGTAATATATTAGTTTGTTACTTATATAGCCTATTATAATGAAACAATATACAACAGTTGAGAGTAAAATTGGCGACATTTTAATTTTTATAATTTAAGTTAGATAAAACGCGAAGTTTTATTATGTAGATAAACTTTGCGCACTAGTCGACTAGTTTTTTCTTAACGACATTGTGAGTTTAAGGGGTGTCTATATTTTTATATGAATAATAGAAACAACGCATATTACTTTGACTTTTTGTTACGTCTCCACAGAAGCCTACAAAACAAACTAACAACGTATCTGGAAATTGCAAGCAATACTTCCAAAATAGCATATACACTTCAAAGTTTTCCTACAGCACGCCAAGAAAGTCAGTACCGTGATAAAATTTAAAATGGGCTACTACTATTTTTTCCAATTTAGTATTTTCTATGATTTCTACACATCTTAATCTAACTTAAACGTCCGAGTCATATAGTAGGACTTTTTGAATATCCTAGTCACAGAAGATTTCGCCAGTTTTCAACCACCCTCTACCTTCAGCTTCAAGTCATCCTGGCGGTCACAGTCGGTCAGCAAATAAATCACATCAGATTTGCTATAACATTTGCCTGAAGTAATGATTTCGGAACTTCGAGGAAAAACATTGGTGAAATAAATTAAGAGAATTTGCATATTTTATTGAATTTCATAAAAAGAACTGAACTGAATGTAAAACCACTGCTTCTAGACAAAAATGCAAATCTTGTACGTCAAATACGTAAGCGTACACGTGTGTGTAGGCGGAGCCAGTAGAAAAACATGCTTTATAAGCGCGCGTAAGTTAAGACGCATTTCGTTCGCTAGCACACCTCGGCGAATTTCTTGGTGTTATTTTGCAGCAGCCGGTTAATTTCAAATTGTAACAGTAAAAATGAGTAACCACCAACGTTTAGAGGTGGCGAATTGTGGGGAGGCTAGAAGCAAGCCAATCTGAAGTCCAAATTTGTAGAGAGTTCAATTTAACGCCCAGCGTCGTGTGTAACTTATGGAAACAGTTCCAGGATACCGGATCGAGAGAAAGCCTGGGCAAGGTCGTCCAAGAGCCACGAAGGCCAGAGAAGATCGCCATTTGTCGATTATACCGAGGCGTAACAGGAGTGCTATAGCTTCTCAGCTCTCTCGTGACTTGTATGCAGCCACAGGAACCCGTGTATCAAGAGTGACTGTTTCCAAAAGACTTCATGAGACAGGGTTGTTTGCAAGATGACCTGCTGTTTGCGTCCCGCTCACTTCTACGAACAGGAGAATCCGTTTATCATGGTGCACAGCGTATAGAGATTGGAGTATGGATCAATGGGCGACCGTTCTCGTCACTGATGAGTCCCGGTTCAGCCTAAACACCGATTCTCGCTGTACTTTCATACGGAGAGAACCAGGAACCCGCTACCTAACCTCCAATGTCCGCGAAATCGACCATTATGGCGGAGGAGGTTTAATGGTCTGGGCAGGCATCATGTTGGATGGCCTCACACCTCTCCATGTCTTTGAAAGAGGCGTTGTGACTGGTGTGAGTTATAGGGATGAGGTCTTGGAGCCCCATGTTCGCCTTTTCAGGGGTGCAGTTGGCCCTGAGTTCATTTTAATGGACGATAACGCGAGGCCACATAGAGCTCTTCTGGTCGACGAATTTCTAGAGAGTGAGGATATTAAGCGGATGGATTGGCCAGCCAGATCTCCAGACCTTAACCCTATAGAGCATGTCTGGAACGCTCTGGTGAGGGCAATTGCAACTCGCAACCCCCCTCCGAGAACTATCCAGGGAATGAAAACAGCGTTGCTGAACGAGTGGGACCAATTGCCACAGGAAATGATAAACTGCCTTATTTCAAGTATGAAATCACGCTGCGAGACCTGTATATCTGTAAGAGGGGACCATACCCCCTATTAACACATTTTTTTTTATTTATTCTGCAACCGCTGTTTCATACCGTCCGACTCCAACGAGTGTTACGCACGATCATGCGTGTGTATTACAATTATTGAATGGTTATTTGTTTTGTATTGTATCAATGTATGTACATATCAAATTTCATTAAAATCGGTACAGCAGTTCTAGAGATAATCGACCAAGTCTACAAATTCTCTTAATTTCTTACACCAGTGTATGTTGCAAAACCAGATATTGCAATGCGTCATTTCTTCAAAATTTTATCATTCACTCTTTTTCATCTCTGCGCAGAGTAAGAAGCAAAAAGCGGATAAAATGGTATTCATAATATCAGCTTCTCAAATATCATGAATACCACACTATTTCTTCACACATTACGTTAAGTACGAAAATCATGGAAAATTTTAGATGGATCGCACATGATTTTACATATTTCACGTTCAAAACTCTTACCACAGACCGGACTTTGCACAATCGCCGGTCGGTTCTATTAACTTCAACACTAAAGCGCAAAACAAACACTGTAAATTCGGTCACATCTCTCGAAATAGCGTCAAGGTGTGAGCAATGGATGAGGGAATACAACAGCGCTCGTGCAACTCAGAGGCCAATACTTCCACGGGACTAGTGCCAGAATGATACTTCCTGAACGCGTTTCATATAACAATAATATGGAAGATATTTTTTTTTCTAATTTCGACTACAATATGGATTTGATTTAATATTGTATTGTTCGTAAGTTAATTATTTTAACAATCAATATCAAATTTGATGCCTTAATTTCATTTGATTATTCACTGCATTTCTTACAGTAAATATTTTCAGAATTTACGCTATATGTCGAGAAATGGAACATTTAAATGAATGTTTTGGTCATCCTTTTAATAAAAATTAGGGGTGAATCTTTAGAAAATGAACTTTTTAAAATTTGTACAGTTTTTTAATTCAAGACCAACTAAATTTTTTAAAAATGACACAAATATAAAAAAAACTACGGCTCTAAATTTTCTAATAGGGTACCTTAAGTATGTTCTTTGGCCATATTGCTATCAGATTATTTCTTTCTCTTGTGATTTTTCGTCATAACGCAAGCAAAATTCGTGAATGTAGCAAATCGGCAAAAAATAACTGTAGATAACAGTAAATGTTATCTTTATTTGAAGAACTAATATCACACCTGCAATTCATACGATCAAACTTGACTTATCTTTCCCTGTTTAATTTATTACACATTTTGCTTTTTAAAAAAATAGTTATAAAATGTTATAATAATGCTATATTACGATAAATTACATACTGAAAAGAATTATTTATGAACCGGTGTTATAAATAGTTTACAATGATATAGATTTTAAAAACATTAGGATTAAAAGATGTCTACTAGCAGTGCAGCCAAGAAATTATTTCTCAAGCAAAAAGCAATTTTTGGGATATTTCCCAAAAGCATTAGTTAAGTGTTCACTGATATTATAACCTATTCTCACAGTCTGAAATTTTCAAACTAGATTTAGACGCTGACAATATTTGATTTGAAAACGACCAGCAAAAAATGAGATCATATACCTCTACGAGTACATCACACGCTGTTATAATTTCCTTGATTTCGTAACGGACATACACCTAAAAGAATAACGTAAAATCTAAGTTTAGCATAACCAAAAAGTCTCCCTACATCAATTCATTTTGTCGCTGTAATGCAATTAGCATCTCAACTTCAGTTTTCTAAATGGACAACCAGTGGAAGAGAAGCGCATAACAATATACTTAGAGTAAATATTAATTTTTCTCGAGGGAGTAAGATGGAGATATTTTAAACAAAAAACTGAAGTGCATTTCGTTGCTTGACTCAACGATATTGTGCAAAATATCAAATCAGTTATAAAAAGATAACGAAGAAATAGTAGTATGAATCGGTGTAACAAAAATACGTAATGTTCGTGTGTAAGAAAATGTGAATTTACGGTGAATTTATTATCAAATACATTGAGTAATAAAGGACACATACGCGTTAAGAAAAATATTACTATTTAAAGAAGCCCTTAAGATTTGCATCATAAAAGAATTCAGAAATACTCATTTCAATAGAAATGAGAAAAATGTCAAAATCGAGATTTTGTTTAGAAATATAGCTTGACATACTGAACGCCTTCTGTACGATTTTCTTTATGATTGTATTACAGAAAAAAAATTAGAGGGCAATAGGAAAATATTTAATACCTTACCTCAGACAGTATAATATTTAAACTCTTATTGCTCTGATCGTGATTTTCTTATTTTCTACGTAATCAAAATAAGAGTACTACGTGTCCTTACGGTGCTATATACACTTAATAAATTTATAATACTGGCCAATTTTTTCGAGCTCTTTAAAACACATAAATACTTTTAAATTACCAAAATTTATGGCTCCTAAACCAAATTCACATATGTCTACTCAAGCTGCATGTTTTTAAAACATCCACCGTAATCTTCAACAATCATTATCCATACTATGTGAAACCTTTTACTTTTTAACATATCAAACTTGTGGACAACGCACAACAAATATTCATACTAAAAAAATAAAAGTGTAGCAGCTAGTATTCAATTAATAGCTCTTCATTTGTGAATTATCCATAGAGACAATCACGTTTAATGCTACTGGACCTAAAGTACTGTTAATTAATTCAATACTATCGTCACCCTTTTGTTTTTTATTGCAGTTTTTAAGAAGTTGTGTGTTCCTATTTTCACATTTGTAAAATATTTCCAGGCTTTATGAAAAATAATTAAAAGGATATCTTCTTGCAAACACTGTACACTGATATTTTTACGTTATCACCCGGACCACAAAGGAGAAGGGGAAAAAAAGTTGTACTATAATTGTAATATAATTGTGATATATATAATTGTAATATAATTGTGAATGAAGTATAAAATTAATTTAAGTTGGACAAACGAAAACTCGTTAAAAAATTATTTTTAGGTTTGAGCCGACGGAAATAAATCAAAAAGTTACTAATCACCGATTAAGAATTTTTTAATTAGTATTCTTGATCGTTATATTTAATCTACTTATTTTTTTAATTTATTTATTTTCTGGCAAAATCGCATGAATTAATTTCTTTATAAAATTAAATCGTAATTATTTTATATTTTCCAGAATGAAAATAACTAAAATATATTTCATATCGACTAAAATACGTTTTAAAAAATGGGGATTTAATTTTTTAATTATTATTGCTCTTTCAAACTGCTATCTTTATTTGTTGGTATTTTAGGAACTGCAAAGTGAATATTCAATGTTCAAAATTATTAGAGCCATTTTTGCTTTCCCATCGAATTACCCGCGTTAAATACGATTTTACACGATTAAAAAATTCAAGTGTTTCATGGAATTGATTGTTGCAGAGCTAAAGACTTCTCTACAGCTGATTCTTTTGATTCATCTGTCATTAAATCTGCAAGTTAACGCTTTTGTCCCTGAATATAAATACAGATGGTACGATGCATGGCCGGATTTACGTATAAGCTAAAAAAGCTACAGCTTAGGGCCTCGCAATCTACCGGGGCCTCAAGTTAAAATATATATATATATATATATATATAAAAATTGATATAAAAATATCTCATAGAAAAATCACTCAAATGAAGTCAGACATATCACGATAATTTCTAAATAATTTTAAATATGCAAAATACAACATTAAAATAATTTAAGCGCATTGTATAATTCATTGAGACTAAATTTTCACCTGAATAAAAGATTTAAGTTTTTATATACTACCAATTATGTTGTTATATTAATTTAATTTTTAACTTTTATTTTAATATTTTAATTTAAAACTTTCTGTTCTATGAGCCTTATTTGTCGTTTTTAAAACCCTTTAATTATATTATTATTTCTGTGACTTTGTAAACACATCCTTTTTTATCTTTTAATAAAAATTAAAAGAAATATATTTTCATACATTAAAAAGGCGAACATATTTAAATTTTTTTCGACACCAGCTGATGTAATTAAAACAGCAGGGAGCCTCTGGGGTTTGTATAGCTTAGGGCCTCAGCAAGTCTAAATTCGGCCCTGGTAGGATGGTACCTACGATGTGTACCACTGGGGGCGAAAGGTTTAAATAACATTTAGGCTGAAAACGCTATGTAAAACCAAAGTTACTTCAACTGAAGTACGCCCGCAGATTAAGAAATCTGCCCATGAATGAAAAAACGTATAAACAGCGTGCACTTTTGAATTTAAAAATAAATAAATAAATAAATCTTAGCAGAGAGTTATTTTCCTAGGTTTTGTTTCTTAATGTATAATCTTTTAAAGTTTTGGGTAAAAGAGAGAGAAAATTTTTAAAAAATCCAATACTTAATATAAGCAGAATAAATTAATTAGGGTAATGAAGAGTTAACACGATGAAAAAAAACTAAATAGAATAGGAAAACAATCAATTTTAACATGTTTTTAATTTATTTTTAAATTAACACGTGAAATCACTATCTTTCATTTATTATACTATTTTATTGAAACATATTTCCCAAAAACTTCGATTGGTTTAACTGAAAAATAAATGTTTCGTACGGTCTCCTTTATAATGCAAATTAATCGATTGAAATTTTGCGAATATATGAAATAATATTAATAGTTTGATCTTATATATTTTAGTTTTAATTTTTAAAAAAATTGCAGTTTCCATTTTATATTTTATCCTCCTTTCATGCAACATCCAAAACAGAACGAACTACAATATTAAGAGAGTTACAATTTTTTCAAATTTTCACTTTATACATAAAGTGTGCAATATTTATATTTTTAAGAAGTTTTATAACATTTTATTCTTGGAGTCACATAAACTGAACTAGTAAAACATGAAAGAGAGCTACAGAATAGAAATTCTAACATGGAGGGCACAGGCATACAAGGCTTTAAAAAGAAAGAGTTTCATTAATATTTCTCTATCCTAAAAATTGCTTACTATAATTATAATTAAAGATTTTCCATAGGCTTTATGAGTATTTTAGGTGCCTTATACTTCCAAGCAGATTTCAAGTCGAAATTTCTAATTCACTTATTTTAAAACTTACTAGTAAGATATATTTTAGGTATTAATAAGGTGAATAAAAGTTGTGACAGATTGAAATCAGTTAATGGACATAATTTCAAAACATAGAACACATTTATAAAATTTACACCAAATAGGCATTAAAATAATTCTTTTAAAGTTCCTTTACAAAAATAATTCTACATTTCTGTTAATGTTGTCACATTTTAAATATTTTTTCAACAGTTTTATATTTCTTTGAAGAACAGAGTTCCTGTTGTTATATGAATACAAATGCAAACAAATATTTATGGGAATAAAAGGATTATTGTCAGAAAAACAATTTTGATCAATCTGAGAATTTTAAGCTTTATATAGAGAAAATAGAGTATTCAGAAGAAAAAAAAGTATCACTTAAAAAATTCTATAAATCTACAAAATTTCAAAGCAAATAAATGCCATTTTTAAATGCAAATTTTAATTTTTTTTAACTTATGATTGATAAATATAGTAATAAAAAAATAAAGCTGAGAAAACTGGATGAATTTTAAACCTGTGCTATGAAAAATAAAAATCTAAAAATTTAAACATAAAACATAAAATGATTAATGAGTAACATTTTTTATATTTAATTTAATTTACAATAGACTGTTGTATTGCTGATGTTTAACAATTTTGAATATACACATTATTTTTTGTTTATGAATACAATTAAAAATGAAAGTGCAGCAGAATTTTTTGGGTTCTGGTTGAATGTCATAAACTTACAAGCACTTGCAGATCCATTTAATTTAATTTTTTTTCTTACTTTCCCATTCAGTGACATATAGATTTTAAAGTTAAGTTATTACCAACACACACAATGCAATCTCATAAAACAGAATAACCCAATAAGAAAATTTGGAAGATAACAATGAAAACTTGCCATTGATAACAATTTTACTTCAACTACTGAGTCAGTAACAAGACTAAAACTGCAGTCATGGCCTCGTTATAAAATGAAATTTCTCTATGAACCTAGTATATAAAAATGAAAGGATGATGGCTGAATGGCTAGGGTGCTGGCATTCAGTTCCAGAGTCTGTGGGTTCAAGTCCCACTCTTGGCATGGACGTTTCTAGCCGTTTGGAATTGGCTTTAAGCAGTAGGTCCCAGTCTAATAGCCCTCATGCAGCAAAAAATGACTGTATTGCTCCAAATCAAAATCTATTGATTAATTAAAATTCTTTTTAAAAAATTATATTTTTCAAGAATTCAATAAACTATGCATTCCATTATCACAAAAAATAGTGCCATAAAGAGGGATTAAAAAAAAGCAAACAAGGCAACAACAAACTTTGAGAGGTCTGAGTATGGGATAAGAGATATCAACTCCATATCCTTTACAATCATAAGACATTTTTCAAATATAACTTTTGCATAACTGCAACATATGCTGTGTAAAGGATAAATCAATTAGAATCTTAGAGTAAGAATAGAATAAGAAAATACCATAATTCAATAATAATAACTAAAATTAATTATGAATAATTAAATAACAAATTAAAAAATATTCCAGTAGTGCTGTAAAGTATGAAACTTTTTAAAGCCCTCTGGTAAATGTAGAGGTATTTGACATTTTTTATACTGTCAAATCATTTTGTTTCTTACATTAATTTTAAACACAAAGAAAGTATACTAGAGAAAAGTATATGTCCCATTTGACTTTCACCAGTACTTTTGTATAAATTCAAAACTGATACATTGCAGATTATCTTTAATAAAAACTAAACTAAACTCATGGTGCAACAGTCCACTGTGGACCAAGGCCAGCGGTGTCTCCGCTTTCTTTACCGTGAGCTTGGGGTGCCATACAACATATGTCTCAGTCAGGTGGTCAACCTGATGTGGGACCCAAAAGTTTCCAAGCATGCTTGGTCCTCATTTTATCGACCCACTCAAGGGATGAAAGGCGGAGTCAACCTTGCCTAGTTACAGGATCAAACTCTGGACCTGTAGTATGGCAGCTTGACGCTTTTAACCACTATGCCACCAAATGTCTCATACTTTAATACTGAATATATATAATTTCTTTGTAATATATGCATGATAGCTACAGTAAAAGTAAATTAAACCTGTGTGCATCTCACAGATGTCTATGTTTACAGTGACGTAAGAAACAGGTGAAGTACCCAAGTTGCCTCTGTATGTTAATGAGCAAACTGATGCATAAAAATCGATTTAAAAAAAAAGACTCTACATGTCTTATCGTACTACCTACATTGTGAGAAATTTTTTTGACAGATCTAACTGAAAAATAGTCAATAGATAACCCAGAACAACTGTTTCACCAAAACAAAAATATAACTCTTATGTGTAATGAAAAAAATTGGTTATTTGGAAATCAATATGCAGTGTTATACACTAACCAGATAAAGCCAGAAAAGGCTACTTAAAAAATAAGATACAAGGTCAGTCCAGAGGGGAATTTCCTATACTAAGAAAAAATCAAAACACAGCACACACCAAAATAACAGCAGGTATTTTGCCATGGTGTTGAAATTTGGAACCTAAATATATGCAAGTGAAATGTTCAGTATTGATAGTGACTCAGTAACTCATTAACCTCCGAAAGATGGGAGAAATTAATATATTTTGAGGTAGACGAGTAATTTTTACAATTCTTTACATCCATAGTTAGTAATTACATAAATCTCAGATAGTTCAAACTCCATTTAAACTATTAAATTAGACTTGATAGTTTGAACTTTGTTTAAACAATTGAGTACATGGAAATAAAATTTGGCTTATTTTCAGATACCAATAATTTCAGTGAGAATTAATATTACTAGGCTGTGTTTAAAAATTCTAGCAGATTGCTATTTAAATTAATAAAACATTCAAATTGCTTTAGCAAAGCAAAGTAAAATGCAAGCATAGAAAGTATTCAAGCTCTCTTTTTTTCTCCTCCTTTTTTTCAAATAAGCCTGCATAGTTATCACATAGTGACACAACTAGAATCCCCTTTCTAGGGCAGGGAGTCTTGTTGAATAAGATTTTTGTTTCTATTGGGGGGGGGGGGGGGGGGCTAGCTAGCTAGATGAAAATTGGCATCAGAATTAACTTCCTCCCAACTTTTGGACTCTAGAGGTGACTGTAACCTTTCCTGTGACAATATTACTGTTATCACTGATTAATTGTTAAAAAGGTGGTAAAATTATATGCTTTTTATTTTATACTGAATAATAATTATATCTTTATTACGAAGAAGTAATGCTAAAACTGATTAACCCATTGGTGAATAGTTAACTCTTTGAACACTAGAATTATTTTGAATATGGATCCATAACAGTCAAACAGCAATTATAAAATCAGTTGATAACAGTAGTAAATAGCATACTCTCCCTTACTAGCACCATAATTACTCAGCCATCCTCCAGACGTCCTTTCTCAAAAATACACAATGCCTAATTAGGATCAGAAAAAGTATATAAACTCTACATTGCATGTAGAACTGATTTATTTACCGAAGCAGAGAAGGGGCAGAGGAACATCCTACATATGAATTTTAGTTTCTTCATAAATTGTATTATAATATATTAAGCAAAAAAGAAAGGCTGTTTATGTTTTTGTCATATAATGTAGAGAAAAAAAGGTAAAATTTTAAAAATTCCACTCTGGGAATTTTTTTGCCTCCTGTCTACTTGATAATATCAAGCTAATAAACATATTATAAGAGTGCAACATCCATAGCACCTGTATATGGTGGAAAGGATTATCTTTGTATATGATTATATCATGCATGTACATCTATGCTATGTTCCATGCAATTTAGACATCTTTAAACAATCTAAATTTTTCACACAAACCATGAAAATTGCATGTTTCTGCCTAAATGGCCTGGATTAACGGTAATTTCTCATGTTCCTAAAAATTTAAACAAATCTGGTTTTTTGAATTTTTGACCCTCAAATGCACAATGCACTTGCAAGGTTAAGCCCTGCATTGAAGTACAAAACCTAAGTCCATGGCTGTTTCATATGCTGGTAATACCTATCTTTTTACAAATGATCCAATCATACAGAATGCAGTTCTGTATATCTGAATGAAAAACATGTTGAAAAATACAACTAAGGTATTCCTTAAGACCTTCGCTTTAAAAAATTATAAAACAGAAACATGAAAATAGCTAGATCAGTGATTAAATCATTATATAATCACATTTATAGCAAATTATTTAATGTTCTAAGCTAAGTCACAGAATCAAAAACTATTTTAATATTTTTCCCCTTCTCCTTCAAAAACAGACCTGAAACATTACTTTAACACAAGTAAAATTATAGATTTATTTATCAGTAATTCAAAATTATACAGTACTGCATGCCATCTATCTATTCTTATTGAAAATATGTCTTTAAAATACACAGGTAAGTAACACAGGTAAAAAATTACAACTAAATATAGTAGGAATATCTACAAAGAATGATTTTATTACTCTATATAGTTGGCTTCAATTATGAAGTTGTAAAAGAAGAATGACAGCCATTTTTTTAAGGGAAGGTAACCAATCTAATTCAAAATAAAGAACACAAATATTTAAATCTACTACAGTGACATCTTTATACACTTAGCTGGATAAAACTAAATAAAGACAGGTTTATGAATAGATTTTCAAATATGAATGCAGGTACTTTGACTAGATTAGTAAACAATCGGGTATGTCTATGAGTATTTTTTCGTCGAGAACAAATGACGTACTTTAAAAAACACAAGTAGTAAATACGTGTTCTTTTCTAAGTATTCTTTACATTTTATTACTAAGAGAACATGTTATACCTCATATATGTACTCAGTTGAAACTAAACAACTAAATTTAAGCTATCAATGCATTTACACATTTCATTACCTAAAATGATGGCTTATTTTAGAATGAACTATACGAGAAATGCTGTAAGTCAATACACTATTTTTCAATTCTAACGTCTCAAAACTATGGATTAGAACACTTTATGAATAAAAAAAGTTATTTATTTACAACATCCTGTAATATACAGTTATTGACGGTAGTTACTGACAGATCATTTAAGCAAAATAAGAAAAGAATGTGTAAATGCCGTATATAAATTTGTGGCCATAAAAGGGCAACATATGATACACGACAGTTATTAAAGTATGACTTGTCTTAAACTTACCGAAAACCCGACGAAGGTTTTCAATTTTTATTCTACAATTATAAAGTATGCTTAAATTCGTTTTCGTAATCGCTAAATAGCAGTAGAATGTCAATGTTTATGACAATCCACGGCTTTCGCTAGAAATCGTTTCTGAAGTTGAGTTGTTTAAAAATAGAATGTAAACAAATGAGTTTTTCACTTCAACAAAATCATGCGTTTTTTAAATCCAAAAAATAGTCTTGATATTTTAACTGAATAAATAATAAAAAAAAGTATTACTTCAAGTAGTTTTCAAAATGTCAAACGTTTATCAAAGTTTTTCATCTATATAATTTCGTTTGGTTTTTGTGTATAAAAATGATAGCAATCTAAAGGAAAAGATTTAATTGCAAGGAATAACTTAATTATATTAGTCAAATTTTTAAGTTCTGTGTTTCATTTTTTCTGATTATTTTTATTATTCCATGAATAAAAATCCTAATCAAAATTAATTTGAATTACCTTCTAAAGTCCCATTTGCGATTAATTTTAACCCTCCTGCTGTAAGGGCCTGTTCACATAAAATCCGCAGCGTCAACGTTACTCGTATTGAAATATATTTAACCAATTACGAACCTCCAAACGCTTAGAAATGAAATTGTTAAGGCCTGTGATTGGTTTAAAATTTGTCAATACGCCATCGGAGTGCGATGCCATTTTCAGCTTTGGAGACCAGAACTAACTGTTCAGGTGTTAACGTCCATAGAGGAAAATTTCGACGATTTTTTGCTTCAAAGCCAATATTTTAAACTCGTGAAACCTCTTGAAATGTATACCGAAGAACGTCAACTTAATTTTAAAAATACAATTAACCTTGCTCCAAACGCAATATTTAAAAAAAATTGAAAGGTTTCTTTGGAAATCGGCTGTTTTACGCTTTGTGCGCAAACATTTGGCACAAAGTTGGCTGTTTGTCGCCAAGTGCGAATGCTTTTGTACATCTCAAATTTATCTCTGTTTTGGCGATCAATATACCGCTAGGCAATGAACGGGCGGAAGCTATAATTTTCATGGGTTATTTATGTTTCTGGATTAGAATTCTCCCGTCGCGATTATCGAAAGTATTTCATTTTAATAATGTATTTATCATTTTTTTATGCAACGTGTATCTAGAAGTATTATCGTACAATCAAAGTATTTGTTTCAAAAGTATTTTATATTTCCACAAAAACTAAATACAATTTATCGTAAAACTAGTTTACGTTCAGTACAAAACTGAATTTGTTACCTCACACTTTATTTAAATAAGCTCTGTTTTGCTGTTGACTGCAGTCATCAGAATTAGTAGAAGCATAGCAACTAATTTTTCCATTTCCCATTGAATGTTTTGTTATATAAGAAAAGTGGGTTTAACTGTATCAATATTTCTTTACTATATTCTGGTAATTCTGTGTTGTGTATAAAATTAACTTTTTAAGTTTTATATAAATAATTAATGATCCAATTTTCAAAAGTTTGAATTGACTTCCATCTGATATCTAAAAAGTCAAGAACTTCATCAAAATGCTTTAAATTTTCTAAACAGTTCTGGATTTTTAACATACTGCAATTACCTTTGAAAATCTATGTTTATAAAAAATAATTTTCAGTCAGTGTCATATATTTCGGTACTTACGGAAAATTCAGTCGACCATAAAAGTTGGCGCAAATCCGCCAAACCTCCCGGCCGCTTCCGCCGCCAATCATTTTGGCGGCATAAAATCTACAATTGCGCGCAAAATAGAAACAAATATGTCTTCTTCTTTGTGAAAACGATGCCACATTAATTCAGCCGGTAAATCGGAAGAAGCTGGGGCGGTTGGTGACTTTTTTTTAAAAGTCACCAAATTTACGTTTCTGAGTCTGCGATTTTTCCCCCGCTCATATTTTCTTGTTTTGCTGATTTTAAAAGTTTATTAGGGTTAATTCCCAATACGCGGTGCCATCGCCAATTTGGCGAAAAGTTGGCAAAATCCCGTTCGGAGACCTGTTAGGCTTAACTGCGAAATGTAAACAAATGTGGCGATTAAGAAAGAACAAATAAATTGAAATACAAACTTACTGCTGGCTTTATGAAACTCGTAGGCGCACACGGGATCTTCGCTTCGCTCAGATACCCTTGCTTCACTCCGCTACGCTCCGTTGCGCATCCGTCCAAAAATATTACAGAAAATCCCCAGCCGCTGGCTTCGCTACGTACCGCTGGCTGTAGTACAGTAAAAAAAGCTTCCGCTGGCTGTAGAGGTCAGTAGAACAAAGCTTATCCCATGAAAAATCAAATAATCCGATCCGAATGTAAGAAACCATGGACTAGTGCGTAAATAAATAAGTAAATAATCGCCAAGTTGGCGGCAGCCCCAACTTCTTCCGATTAACCATTCAGCCATATAAGAATATAAGTGGTGTCGCGCTGTCCCACGTTGTCTTTTGTTCCGACACTTGGCCGAACCCCACAATCACTTAATGTTTTGTGTATGTACGCCGGTATCCGTATCTACAAAGTTATAATTATGATTAACTTTGAAATGTCCGAAATTAGCAGCTCTTATTTTGTTGGTTTTATAAGCTTTCCATGAGTCCGAGTCTATTGTACTAGAACCTTTTTCGATGTTATCTTTTATCGCTTGAATAAGCGTTATCGCCTTCCTATCTGGAACTTTCACGTTAAAACACTCTTTGGTCTCCTTGCAAATCTCTCCAAACAACGATTGCTCGAGGGTAATGCTCCCTGCATGGTTTTTACGTTTTGAGAAAAGGCTCTCATCAATTTCGGCAATGAGGTTGGCCCCTTCGATTTTTTCTTTGGCCTTGTTAAAAGACTGTGTGTACCAACTTCTCATAAGTAATTATTCCAATCAATAACAGTCTTGTCACTCTTCGTCTAATTCTTCGTTTCCCATTCAATAGTAGTCAATTCTCTGAGTCAGTTGTAAATAAATCTTAGTGCAGTCACAAATGAAATGATTGTACTCTCGAACCATGTCTCCGAATGGATATTCGTTTCTGACAACTCCTAATATTACAGCGCCATTGAATCTGTGTTTTTAAATAAAGCGCCATATCGTGGCCATTAACGCATTTTTTGGATGACGGTAAGATTCCATACCTTTGAAAGAATTCTACTGCTTATTGTTCTGTAGTTGGTAAATCCCAAATTTTATATATTTTTTTACAACGCAGAGCTACAATAAAACTTAAAACAACGACAGCTTTACTGCTAGAGCTAGAAATAGAAACTCTTATTAAGGTAACTTTGAATCACGTGTGGTAGATTTTACTAATATTGGCTAAAAGTCGCCTCTTGGCGCTATTGCCTTCTTTTGGCGAAAATGGTCGACTGGATTTTCCGTAAGTACCTATATTTCTGACGACTACATGAATAAAATATATTTTAAAACTAACCTGGCTTCGCCCGTCTAGCCGGTCGGTTTAGGGACCCGCTCCCTTCAGCAATCATTGTCAGAGAATGGAGACACTAAAATACAGCGAATAAAGGTATTTAATTTTTGTGGTTACGCATCCCACGTCCTGCAAACAGTCGCAGGCAGAAAAAAAATTCTTTTCCTTTCCCCCCGGCGAGAAGTTCCCTTCCCTCCACCCCGCCGCGTAGGGGCGAAAAATTCTTTCTTCGAGACTTTCCCCTCCTGCATATGAAATGTTGTAAAGTACTCTATCCTCTGTAGCACAAACTGTATCAACAGACATAAATCTGAGATGTGCCAGGCAAATGACCTAAAAGCTGCTTATTAATGAGTATAACGTTGTAGTTTTATGGTGCAAGGATAGCTCTTTCACGTAACCAACTATGATTTTTAAAATGTTGATAGAGGTTGGGAAACACTTCTTGTAACAAATCTTCATGTTTTTCAATTAATTTTCCAATATCTTCCACTGCTATAAGTCCATCATCGCCATGAGACATCGTTTCCATTTCCTAGTTAAAGTAAAGTATCAGAAAACTGATATGCATCAGCATCACCTGTCGTATGAACCCTCATATTAGTTTCATGATCAAGTGTTTCAATTTCATTCCATATAACTGAAGATTTCAGGCATGCTTGTATTTCATCAGTTCTTGTTCCACGTGGAATAACAGGCAGAGTATGTCAGAAGTTACCATCCAAGAGCAAAGTAATACCTCTCATCCTACGGCATAATCATTTAAAAATTCACAATAAAGGTTGTTTGATGTTCTACGATGTGGCAATTAAAGCGCTATAAATAAAAGAATAAAATGTTACTGCACAGCAAATACAAAATAAACAAAAAGTTAACACAGTTAAAACAAACCCTAAGGGCCTGTTCACATAGGAGTCCGGTAGTGGAAATGTAAAAGGAAAGATGGCACTGAGATGGAAATAAACCAATCATAGGAGTTAAAAATTTCGTTGCTAATCGTTTGGAGGTTTGTCATTGGTTAAATATATTTCAATACTTTAACGCTCCGCTACCGGACTCCTATGTGAACAGGCCCTAAGTGTGATGTATTTTTGACACTGGTCCATGTGACTAGTAAAACGAAATTAAAGTCGACAAAAACTGCGTTTTCTGGTTATTTTTAAGTTACAATTGCTTCTTAAATTGTATTTCAAATCTTGTCTAGTGGGTTTTTCAAAGGGCTGTTCCCCATAATATCACAACGATAATGAAATTCGTTAGTTTAACTATTACTATAGAAACTTCTGGTCTCAGAGGTCAATAAAGTTTCAATAATCCAACAAGGCAGTTACACTCAGCATGTCACATCTCAGCTCATTCGAAAGCGAATTGCACGTTTTTCATTAATGTAATATATTATACGAATACTCTTAAAATACTAAGATAACTTTATTGATTCCCGTAGCAAGCTTAACATGCTTAACGATACTGCATGGCTTATTGCCAGTTATGCATTCGGTTAAAAAAAAAAAAGTCTAGTCTAGTCTATTGGGTTTTCTGCGGTTTTGTATTGGGTTAGGCCTGGAGATTATCTTATTGTTATTCGTTTCAGGAACTTCTTGCGCTGATTCATCATCATCATACCAGTAGTACTCTGAAGACTGACACCTGTCAGATTCTGTGTTGGGAACTTTAGAACGTATTCGGTCTTCATGGACCAAAACACTTGAATTATGAACACTGGCAAGTCCATGTTTTGAGTCCACACTGTTTGGTTAGACGGCCAGGGAACCACTTACGTTGTCTGTAGGAATAAATCCACACATCTTGGTTGCACTGAAAATTTCTGTTTTGATTATGGCTGCGATCGTGATATTTCTTCTGAATCAATTGCTTGCTGGTTACTCTCTCTTTTAGAACCGGGTGAACTAATGACAAGAGTGTGCGAATTGGTCTAGAGAGAAAAAGTTCAGCTGGGGAGACTTGGGTCGTAGAGTGAGGTGTAGAACGATACGTTATAAGAAATCTGAAATTTTTTTGATTCAAGCTACTTTGATCCTTACTATCACTATTCATTTTCTTCAGTGCTTGTTTAAATGTTTGCACAGCTCTTTCTGCCAAGCCATTGGTTCTCGGTCTGTAAGGAGATATGAGGGTATTTTTAACTCCATTCATTTTTAAGAAACTCTGAAATTCATGAGGTGTAAATGGAGGTCTATTGTCAGAAACAAGTTCTACAGGAAGACCATACCTAGCGAAAAGACACTGCAATACTTCAATGGTTCGTTTTGCTGCTGTTGATCTCATTTCAATTACTTCTAACCATTTAGAATGACTGTCAACAATAACAAAGTAATTTCTGTTATCTTTTTGAGCAAAATCAACATGGATTCGCTCCCATGGGGATTTTGACCAAACCCATGACTGTAGGGGAGCTATAGGTAGCAATCGTGCATTTTCTTGGCATGAAGAACACTGTTTTACCATATTTTCAATGTCACGATCCAAAAGAGGCCACCAAAAATGACTGTGTGCCAAAGCTTTCATCCTTGCAATACCAGGATGTGCATCATGTAATAAATTTAACAATCTGCTTCTATACTTGTCAGGGATAATCACTCTCATTCCCCATAACAGACAATTGCAGTCAACTGAAAGTTCATTTTGCCTAGAGAAAAAAGGTTTTACCTTGTCATCACTGACTTGTTTTGGCCAACCATATTGTACATATTTCAGAACAGTTCCAAGCAAGGCATCATTGCAAGTAGCTTTGGCAATTTCCTCACTGCTAAGTGAGAGATCCCCAGAATACGAAATTTTGAAAATTTCAGGATCTTCTAAATCTTTATGTACAATAGGTACTCTTGATAATGCATCCGCATTTGTATGTTCAATCCCTTTCTTATATTGTATGGAATACTGAAAAGATGACAACAGAAATGCCCATCTTTGCAATCTTGCAGCTGCCATAGACGGAATTGATTTGTTGGCACCAAAGATTGTAATTAACGGTTGATGATCCGTTACAATAATAAATTGTCTTCCATAAATGTACTGGTGAAATTTTTTTATACCAAAGATGATGGCAGAAGCTTCCTTTTCTAGTTGCGAATAATTTTTTTCTGCCTTGGTTAGAGTTCTCGAGGCATATGCAATTGGTCGTTCTTCATTATTTATAAAGTGTTACAGAACCACACCTAAACCCAAAGGTGAAGCATCACATGACAGTTTGATAGGAAGTGTTTCATCATAATGTACAAGTACTGCACTAGATGTAAGCAAACTCTTACACTTCTGGAATGTCCCTTCATGTCGTTCTGTCCATTGCCAGGGAGTATCTGCATGCAACAGTTCATACAAGGTGCTAAAATCATGGAAGAATTTTTGATGAATTTAGCATAATAGTTCAATAAACCTAGGAATGATTTCAATTCAGTCACACTAGTTGGAGAATTGATGCTAACAATTGCTTTGATCTTCTCATCAGTGGGATGAATGCCCTCAGAATCAATCCTGTGGCCCAAAAATTCAACTGAGCTTTTAGCAAATTCACACTTATTTAGATTTAATTTAACATTGTATTTACGCAGACACTCCAAAAACTCTTTTCACATTTTCAAGATGTTCTTTGAAAGTAGATTCAGTGATCAGGATGTCATCTTGGAAACATATTACTGACTGCAGTCCTTGAACAATTTGTTCAATTATGGACTGAAAAACAGATGCTGCACAGGTTATGTCATATAAAAGCCTACGAGGACGCACAAGCCCTAAATGAGTGTTTAGAGTCAAGAACTCTTGGGATTCTTTGTCTAGTTCCACTTGTTGGTAAGCATGTGACAAGTCCAACTTTGTGAAATACTTTCCACCATTTAACGTAGAAAACAAATCTTGCTGTGTGGGCAGGGGATATTGACTTGGGTCTAAAAGCTTGTTTATGGTTACCTTGAAATCACCACAAAGCCTTACTGTTCCATTCTTCTTAGGTACAATTAACAAGTGGTGTAGTCCAACTGGAGTGTTCTACAAAATCCCATACACCTCTTTCCTTAGTTTTGTAGATCTCTTCAGATACCTTCTGTTTGATTGAGTAAGGTACTGGTCGAGCTTTGCAAAATACAGGTTCACAATTTTCCTTTACTTTCAACTTAGCTTTGAAATGGCAAATTGGTGAATCAGATTCTTTGAAAAGGTCAACATAGGACTTTTTTAAGTCATTAATAGCTTCTTCTATCTTTATACATGATTCACCTTTAACAGCAAAAATATTTTTCTAATTCAACTTGAACTGAGTTATCCAGTCTTTTCCAAACAATGCTGGTCTATCACCTTTGACAATGTCAGTTTTCATACACATTCTGCCCAATAGAGGGAGAAACCTCCCCGTCTCTTCAGATGTTTTCGAAGAGGCTGATTGGGAGAAGTCATGACGCATGCGCGTCGGTATATGGTTTTTGTGTTTAGTAGTACAACTGTGATTCTCCGAGAGAGAACATCGAGCAATCCTGCGTATTGTCTCAAAGGTATTATATGTATAGAAAAGGATATATAATAAAACAGGAAAAAGACAGTTTCCAGTATCTTCCATCGGTATATCAAGAGACACCGGGTAGGTGTCCCCGAACCATTTTCTAACGTCAGTGGATTAAATCAACTAATTTCAGTGTATCCCGACATTAGTGGCGCAGTCACGGCAGGATTGATTATTGATGGAAGATTAATTATTGATTGAAAAATGGAGCTACTGAAGATTAAGAGAGCACCGCTCCGTACGGCGTTTACAAAAGTTTATAATCTCCTTAAGGAAAAATTAGCAGAAAAGGAACTAAGAATGACAGACATCGAAATAAGTCTGGAACAGTTGACGGATAAGTCAAACCGGCTCCGAGAAATTGACCAAGAACTGCTAGATGCCTTATTAACTTCAGGAGCAAAAGAGAAAGAATACGCTCAAGAATTCGAAGCTTGTGAAGTATATGTGGAAAAATTCGTACAAATAAAGACAGAAGCAAAGCAAATTTGTTCGTCAAGAGGTCAAAAAAGTCAAGTGGAAGAAAATAGTGAAAACGAAACCGAAGCTAGAATTCCGCAAGTTCAAATCAGGTTGCCGAAAATTAATTTAATTCAATTTGATGGAGACCCCCGAAAGTGGCTAAACTTCTGGAATACCTTCATAAAAATTCATGAAGACGATACGTTGGACGACCACTCGAAATTTGTGTATTTAATACAGTCAACGATCCCGAATTCCAAAGCACGGGAGATTGTGAACAGTTACCCCTGCACAGCTGATAATTATTCAAAAGTGATAGAGCACTTGCGCACTAGATTTGGAAATACCCAGATTCTTATACAAATTTATGTTCGAGATTTATTACAGTTAGTTCTGGCCAATTATACGTCAAATCAAAAATTTTCATTATCATCGCTTTACGACAAATTAGAGACTAAATTACGAGCGTTGGAATCGCTTGGTGTCACTAAGGTTAAATATGCCAGCATAATATTCCCTCTAGTTGAATCCTGTTTGCCCACGGATATATTACGAATTTGGGAACGAGAACGGGAAAAGTCCACAGAAATTAGAGGTAAGACAGATTTAGATTCTCTTCTTGAGTTTTTAAAAACTGAAGTATTAACTGAAGAACGCATGCTATTAGCGCACGATGATTTCGGTTTGAATAAACCCAAAAGGAGTTCAAAAAATAAAGATTTAATGGAATCAGATATCCCTACTTGTCACGAATTGTGGGTAGGAGAGAAAAAATCGACGCCTAATAAGATAAAAATAGAATTATGTTTTTTCTGTGAGAAGCCTCACCCGACAGAAAAATGCTTTAAAGCAGAAACGCTTTCCTATCAGGAAAAGAAAGATTTGTTATATAAAAAAGGAGTTTGTTATGTATGTTTGAAAAAGGGGGGAAATCATATTTCCCGCAACTGTCGGTTAAAATTGAAGGTCAGATGCGGTATATGTCAGAAAGTAGGTCATTTGTCTACCCTTTGCCCAACGGCGCCAGACAAGAGTAAACAGACATTTGCAAGCTCTGGGTCTAGAGAGGAGGCGAAAACGGTTGGCAATGATCAAATACTTTCGTCGAGTTGTTTACAAGATGAGGGAGTTTTATTGCAGACATTAGTGGTTGGAATATCCAACGGGAGCAGGCAAAAAAACATAAGAGTTATAATTGACAGTGGAGCGGTGCAGTCGTTCATTTGTAATGACGTCATTGAGTATTTACAATGTGAGAGCGTGGGGGAAAAGAGATTAATTCATCAACTTTTCGGTGGCGTACAGACAGGTGAAGAGTTACATCGCATGTATAACATTTGCGTAATAAGATAGTCTTGATAATGATTTTAGTTGTGAGATGTTATGTTTAAACAAAGCAATTATTTGTTCAGATGTAAAAAGGATATCCTCAAAGGGATCTTTGTCAGAGGAATTAAAAGCTTATGGTATTTATGTGAATGATATGCAGGGTTGTTTTCCGGAAGTGGGAGATGAAATAAAAATGCTTATCGGTTCTGACGTCGCGGGAAAATTATTTACTGGAAAATTAAGATGTTTAAAGAGTGGTCCCGTAGCTATGGAAACAAAATTGGGATGGGTCATCATGGGAAAAGTACCAAATTTTAACGAGAAGGATACCCATACATGTGTTTCGTTACTGTTGAACGAGAGATCGGCAGAAAATTTTTGGAAATTAGATACTATAGGAATAACTGACCCGGTCGAAGCGAAAACAAAACTAGAGTTGCAAAAAGAGAGTATGTTATATTTTGAGAAAAGGTTGAGAGTAGATTCCGAAGGTAGATATGAGGTTGCACTACCATGGGTTTTAGATCGTTCTAGGTTACCTAGCAACCGAGAATTGGCGGAAAAACGCCTAGAGACTACTCGGAAGAAACTAATGCACTCGAATAAAATTGGGGCCTATCAGGAGGTATTTGATAACTGGTTGGAAGAAAATATTATTGAGGAGGTACGTAATGATGTACCTAATGAACATTATCTTCCCCACCGTCCAATTTTTAAGGAAGCTGGCACTACGAGAGTTAGGCCGGTTTTCGACGCGTCAGCACATACTAAGGGAACCGTCTCGTTAAACGAATGTCTAGAAACGGGTCCGAACCTCCTCGAAATCATACCCTCGTTGATAAATCGCTTCCGGAAGTTTCCGGTAGGAGTAGTTTCGGACATAGAGAAGGCCTTTCTACAAATAAGTATTAGAGAAGAGGATAGGGATTTTTTACGGGTTTTGTGGAAAGGTGTGAATGAGAAGGATATTAGGGTTTATCGCCACCGACGGGTGGTTTTCGGGCTTACGTGTAGTCCTTTTTTGTTGGCGGCTACTCTAAATTGTCACTTAGATAATGCTACGGAGTGTTTTTTAGACACTGCAAAAACTTTAAAGGAGTCATTTTATGTAGACAATTGTCTTGTGAGTTTCAAGACAGTTGAAGAACTAGATAAATTTGTAATGCTTTCGCGGACGCTGCTTTCGGCCGCAAAGTTTAATTTAAGGGGATGGAGGACGAACGGAGAAAGTGAGGTAATTTCTCAGGCGGGGTTAGAGGAAAGTGTTTGTGTTTTAGGGCTAGATTGGAATCTAAAAGATGACACGTTGTCATGTAAAATAGAAACGAAGACGGAAGGGAACATGGTCGCTAGTAAAAGGTCCCTACTTTCATGCACGAATAAATTGTTCGATCCCATGGGCTTCACTTCTCCCGTTACTCTTTTCCCAAAATTGGCCTTACAAGAATGCTGGAAACAAAAATTGAGTTGGGACGAGAAACTCCCAGAACCGTTAGAAAAGCAGTTTTCTACGTGGCTAACGAAGATGACATTACTAAAAGAAATTAAGATTCCGAGATGGATGGAGGTTCGGGGTTCGATACCCGAAGATATCAGCCTGCATGTTTTTTGTGACCCGAGTAGGCAAGCATATGCTACTGCAATTTTTATAAGGATAAGAACAAATGAACATGTTAGTGTTAATTTAGTGCAATCACGCACACGAGTTTCCCCACTTAAGAACGTAACTATTCCAAGGTTAGAGTTGCTGGGCTGTACTATAGGAGCCAGACTGGGAAACACAGTAACTTCAGATTTAAGAATTGCTGGAATAAAACGATTCTTTTGGTGTGATTCCACAACAGCACTGACTTGGATCCGGAGAGATGTTCAGTGGGGCACTTTCGTTTGGAATCGAGTACAGGAAATCCGTACGTTGACAAAAGTAGAAGAGTGGCGTTATGTTCCGACTGAACTAAATTCAGCAGATCTGCCTTCGAGAGGCTGTTCAGTAGAGCACTTTCTTCGATCAAAATGGTGGGAGGGACCCAACTGGCTGAAAGGACCTGAGGAGTCGTGGCCCTCCGAGGTTGAGAAACCTGACGAAGAAGTAGTGAACTCCGAAAAGAGAAAATCGGTGCTTGCCGCCACTGAAGGGATTTTCGTGCCGAATGATTGGTTTTATCGTTATTTCTCTTCATTCCCGAGAATTTTGAGATTAGTTGCGTGGATATTACGTTTTTTGAACAACGTTAGAAAAACAGACATATGTAAAGAAATTGAACTGTCGATCTCGGAACTTAAGAAAGCTGAAGAAACAATTTTCATTCTGATACAGAAAGAATCATTTTCGAAAAATGAAAAACAGTGTTTTAAGAACCTTCGAACATTGGTTGATGAACAGGGCATTATCAGAGTAAAAACTCAAGTGATGTACAGACATGATACAGATGATTTTAAGTACCCGGTACTTTTACCTTCCGATCATCGGGTAGTACATCTCCTGATTTTATGGGAACACCAGAGACTGTTACATGTTGGGGTCACCCTGTTGATGTCTAATTTACGCGAGCGGTTTTGGATCATCAAGGCTAGAAGAACAATCAGAGCTGTTATACACCGTTGCGTACGGTGCAAAAGGTTTAATGCAACTAAGACAGAGTCCATACCGATTTCGTTACCAGCTGACAGAGTGCAAGACTTTCCAAGTGACGGGTGTAGATCTTGCCGGCCCCTTATTCCTTAAAGGAGCTAAGAAATCTTGGATCGTTTTGTACACCTGTGCAGTATACAGGGCGGTACATTTGGAACTGGTGACGTCGCTTTCAACCGAATCGTTTCTGCAATCTTTCCGGCGATTCATTGCCAGGAGAGGTAGGCCTGTCACAGTGTATAGTGACAACGGAAAGAACTTTGTCGGTGCTAATTCAGCTTTTTCTTCCATCGATTGGGAACTTGTTACGGCAGCGTCGACATTGCAGAAAATCCGTTGGAAGTTCAATCCCCCTTCCGCCGCCTGGTGGGGTGGTTGGTGGGAACGCTTGATCCAGTTAGTAAAACGGATTCTGAGAAAGGTTTTAGGAAGGGCTGTCCTTTCTTATAAAGAACTCCTGACCGTCATCTGTGACTGTGAGCAGGTAATAAATACACGACCTCTCACTTATGTGTCAGAGAGTCCGGAGGACCCGTCTCCTTTAACTCCGGCTATGTTTCTCCAGACACTGAGCTTGTCCGATGTTGAAGACATCGATTTGGTGGACCGTCAGGGGTTAAACAACCGAATAAAACATGTACAAGGGATCCGGGATCATCTCCGGAAGAGATTCCGGAGTGAATACTTGGGACAACTAAAACAACAAACATCTGTCCGAGATGTTAAACCATTGTCAGTGAACGATGTGGTCATCATTGAAAACGACCAAAAACGGGCACAGTGGACTTTAGCCCGAATAGTGGAACTATTTCCAGGAAAAGACGGTCATTCACGAGTGGCTAGAGTAAAAACGCAGCAAGGAGAGTTCATCCGACCGGTTCAAAGACTTTACAATTTAGAGGTGAACATTGACTCTCCTTTCGAACCAATCGTCCATACCCGTAGTGGGCGGCCCGTAGTCGCTCCCAAAAGACTCGTTTATTGACATTCAAAAAACTTTGATTCAAAAGACAATTTTTCTTTTTTTTCTAATTATTGTAATTCATGTTGTACATATGTATATAGTTATTGTAAATATTTTTTATGTCTTTTAATTTTAGGTACTATTTTTTCAGTCGTGAGAAAGAGTATTGATATTTAGAATTGTATATGCCAAAAGTAAGTAAATTTTGTGTCTAGGTGAATTTACCAAAGGTAAATTCAGGTGGGAGGATGTCAGTTTTCATACACATTCTGCCCAATAGAGGGAGAAACCTCCCCGTCTCTTCAGATGTTTTCGAAGAGGCTGATTGGGAGAAGTCATGACGCATGCGCGTCGGTATATGGTTTTTGTTTTTAGTAGTACAACTGTGATTCTCCGAGAGAGAACATCGAGCAATCCTGCGTATTGTCTCAAAGGTATTATATGTATAGAAAAGGATATATAATAAAACAGGAAAAAGACAGTTTCCAGTATCTTCCATCGGTATATCAAGAGACACCGGGTAGGTGTCCCCGAACCATTTTCTAACGTCAGTGGATTAAATCAACTAATTTCAGTGTATCCCGACAGACAATGATCAAGGGAAAGTGTCTTAGTGTTGTAGGTCAAGCTATGGTCTCAGTGTCATATGAAAATCAAACTGAGACCATAGCTTGACCTACAATTTCTATTTCCCTTCCATTAAAATCTCTCAAAACAGTTGATGTTGGTTTCAATGCAACATCAGAAATCGTACTTGAGTACCAAGATTCAGAAATTAGTGATACATCAGCAGCAGTGTCCAGTTCCATGGTAATAGATTTATTGCTAAATTTAACAGGAACTGTGAAGGATTTTTCAATAATTTTATTCACAGATTTGATGCGAAACAAATTTGAATCACTTACTTCAGGTATATCCTCTGCTGATATCATTTTGGCTGATTTCTCTTTTTTTTCTTGCAAACAGGAAGGATATGGCCAATTTTACCACAACCATGACACTTTGCACTTTTATATTTTCACTTATCAGAACTATGGGCGGCTCCACATCTATAACATTTTTATACTGATGTTTAGTATACTGCGAGTGAGAGTTTTTAACTTTATGTACTGTGGCTTGGTCTGGAACATTAACGTTGGAAGCATCTTCTTCGGCTAACTCCATTACTAATGCAATTTCCGTAGCATCTGAGAGTTTGAGGTCTTTTTTAGCCAGCAATATCTTCTGAGTAGCTTCACACCGCAAACCACAAACAAAACGGTCGCGAACTGCTTCTTCCAGGAACGTACCGAATTCACACGTGGACGCTAAACGTCGTAACTCCACTAAAAATGTTGATACCGTTTCTCCTGGTTCTTGATGTCGTCTGTGGAAACGAAAACGTTCTGCTATGATAATCGGTGTAGGTTTGAAGTGGTTACTGAGCGTATTCACTAGCTCATCATATTTACAGTCTTTCGGCAATTTGGGTTGGAGCAGATTACGCAACAACTTATAAGTTTTCGCACCAAGCACCGAGATAAAAACTGCAACTTTCTTTTTCTCGTCGATGTTGTTCGCTGCAAAGTACTGTTCAAGCCTTTCGACGTATAGAGAAAATTCATCGGAGTCCTCGTCGAGCGAATTCAAAGTCCCGATTAGGTCTAGCATTTGCCGATCTGCCATGACGCAAATTCACACAACAAAGAAAACAAATACTGTTTCGTACTGTTGAAAATACAATTATTACTTATATACTGCTTTAATGTGAGTTAAAAAATAATCCACCTCGTCGCCATTGTAATATATTATACGAATACTCTTAAAATACTAAGATAACTTTATTGATTCTCGTAGCAAGCTTAACATGCTTAACGATATCGCATGGCTTATTGCCAGTTATGCATTTGGTAGCCGGTTACAGTTATATAGACAAGGTTACAGTGAACACTAAGTTATTAGAGATATTACAATTAAACGCATAGATTACTAAAACCCATACAAAAATGCATAGCAGAGCTCAACATGTACAACGCATGGCATCCATTTTCTGCCCCCCTTTTTTTTTCACGTGGTTGCATTAGTGACATTGCATGAAAATGTCATATAACGCAAGTGATTTTCAGACTCTCAGAACTAAATTGTGATGTTTTAACTGCCCTTAAAATATCGAATTATTTTCGCCCTTCGTGTGATAATGTCACAATCTATATGTAATTAGTTATTTTGTGATCAATTCATGGACACTAGTTGTTCAATTTGATTTAATTACTATTCAGAACAAAAATAATAACGTCTATTGATACGAAATGATTTGAAAAACCGAGGTTTCATTTTTTATGTGAAAAGCTTCTCTATATTATTAGTAACTCGATGTACACTCCTAATGGGTATTTATCATCATCATCGACAGGAAGGGTAGGGGAGAGAATGGCTTCGATTCCGGTTGGAATTTATTCCCATGGCTCGAAGTTAGCTCTTGCCCACCCCGCCTTCAAATAAAGCCCTAGCCGTTCAAATTTTCAAAATAGTTTTGTAAATAATGTTATTTTGTGAACTGTTATATTTTTCATTGATGTAACAGTTGATAATAACGTAAAGGAGCTTTTACTGCTAAAGAACATCATTTAAGACGAAATTGAGGCTTAAAAATTATATTAAAAATTAATGCTACTAGTACTGTAGGTCCGTGAGTAATCAATTTCATACAGTACAGGATACAGAGCGTCTGCAAGCAATGAGTGCCAGCAACTTGTGAAGTCGTTTAATTCTGCTGCCACAAGTGCCATACAACATTCATACAGATATAGTAGATAGATTCAGTTCAAATATTTATTTCAATGCGATATAGGAAACGATTTTCAGTACGGTTTTCCAGTATTTTCCAATTTTTGAGGTGTTATCAACACGGCCTAAAATTTTCTTCAGCCAAGATGTTTGATTTTATAGCTATCAAAAAATTTCCTGGCATCAGAGTTACCGTAACATCGAGATATTGAAATGATGTAGTAAGTCCGTCTAAATACTTCACTACCACAAACTTAAAATTCTGTACTACATGCTTAAAATTCTGCAACTTCAATCATTCTTTCTAGAAGATAAATAAATTTTCTTTAGTGTCGATTTTTAAGATAATTGGAGATTCTCCACGTTTAGCTTCATTATATGTGCACCAACAGTGAAATTAAAAAAGATTGGGTTACAAATTTCTAAGAGGAGATACTACACAAAGAGGAGATACTACAAGTCTTCATTCACATGGAACCCACAACCTGAAGCATACAACTTGGGGATTTCGACATTTAAGCACAAAGATCCCTTCGTACATTTATATTCCAGCGTTACCACATCTTGAAAATATGATGAGACAACTTGCAAGCACTTAATTTAAGGCACTCGACAACTCGTGACCTGCAAGATACGGTACTTTTGCTACTATGTTAAAATGGTGCTGTTAATAGTAGTACAACATTTCATTTCAGCTGCGTCATGACAACACTCAAAATGGGGCATTTGTTCAAATCCCTAACAAGAAACTCGAATAATATTTTATAGGAGCATATTCTCATCCTTTTATGAATTTTTGTGCAGTGCACGAATATACTTGTTTTAACCATGAGAAATTAATGTCAATTGATTTTGTAAAATAAAAATGAAAGAAGAATCACCTTCCTTCAACGTGTTAAATATACTGAAGAGAGGAGGCAGTAATAAATAGAGATATTTTGAATTTATTATTAGCGAACATGGTGTTTAACTAATGAGAGTAATTAATAGTAAATTGACTTATACACAGAGAATGAAAAAACTTTTTAGATTTATAGCGTAGTCTTTTAATTTCTCTTTCGTTTTTTTCTATACTAAACATAAGATTTGTTAATTCCGTTTCGAAACAATAATTGACATCTTTTTAACCCACTAATGCATTAGAATTTATTTTGTTATCTGATTTATAAACGAGGCTAACGTCTCGATCAGTACCTTATGTGTTTTAAACACATTTTGAAGCAATTCCTCACCAAATCTGGAATTTTGTTTCCTCCAGAGTTGATCGCCCTAGCTCCCTAGCTGTGAAACTTACGTTTGATTTACTATCAAGAGCCGCGGAGGATAATTTCCAAAGTCTACAGTTATTCCCGTTTGACTCTACATTCTAATTAATAATCTAACAATCTTACTTTATAACTTGTCCCACAAATATACATGTTTTGAAATTTGCACAAAGGGACACCACTAAATGCATAGTTCTTGCACTTCATGCATTCATGCAACAGCTATGGACCATCACAAATGGTCGCTTCAGTATGACGTAACGCCTGCATTTCGTTTATCACAGTGTAATATTTCTTTTTCTTTTTTTGTACCACGATTTCTCCTTTTTAGGGTAAAGAATTTCTTGGCTGATAATCATCGTATTAAAAAATATCTTACCAATTATTTATATACAGGGTGATTCCAAATCCATGCTACACACTTTGAGGGTTGGTGCAGCACACTGTAACAATAATTTATTGCATAGAAATGTATGGCTGCAAGGAACGCCTTGAGGCTCAAACACGGGAAAGGGGCATGAAAGGTATGAAAATGGAGTGAATGGTTGGTTCCGTTGCCGGTAGAGAGCAGTACTTGGCTTGCCGCCCATCAGCATTATGCATTTACGGGAACGCGCCATTCTCACTTGTGCTGTCGTCCGTGATGGGAGACTTTACGTATGCCGAAAAAGCAGACATGCATCTCATGTACGGCCGTACAAATGGTAACGGCTACAAATGTATCAGGAGCACTTTCCTCATAAACGAATGCAGACGACAGAATTTTTGAGCTGTTACACCGCCAATTTTGTGAAAGAAGTTCTTTCCACGTTACCAGGCACAAAACCGGTCTTCCGAGAGCAGTCCAGGCCTGGAAGAAAGCATCTTGAAATTTGTGGATGACAGACCCGATTCAAGTACAAGACCTGTTGCAGATCAACGTAATTTTGAAAACTTATTGTAAACATAGCACTTGTCAACGATGCTGTCAATAAAAAAATTTCCGTTCCTTTCATATCTCTTTCCTATGTTTGTGCCTCAACGCGTAACTTGCACCCATACATTCCTATACAATAAATTATCGTTACAGTGTCCTGTACCAACTCTTAAAGTTTGTACCAGAAATTTGGAATCACACCCTGTAGGTCAGGGTGCCAACTATGCCGAATTTAGCCGTATATCCCGAGTTTCGGCTATTATTCGGAAACATGCCGAAAGAAACCTAAAGATATTCGTAGACCTAAAGATAGAAAAACTACTGATCCTGATTTATTTCAAAACAATAAAAGTAAATAATACAAAACACTGTAATAAATTGTACTAAAATTCACTAACTACCATTACGAGAACGTATTGTACTGAAATTCATTAACTATCACAACGTAAATAAAGAGTTTAATTAAAATGTCTTCCTTTGCATGTTCTAGCTTCATATGTAGCCCTAAATTTTGACTAATGATTACAGTACGGTATGATAGAACAAACATAATTGGCTTTTATAAATTCGTTTGTTTTAACTTAGACTGAAATAGATATACAGGATGTCCCAAAACGACCGCATAAACTCTGCACAGCTACATTGCTCGTTGGGAGTACATAAAAACTGCCCAAAGAAGCGTTCCTGTACGATCCATAGTTTACGAGAAAAATACGAAAAACAAAGTATGACGTCACTGCCAGTGCAAGAAAAAACACTTTACTGAACATATCAACAGCATGCACAATTTAAAGCAGATGTTCAAAGTGTCCGCCGTGCATATCGAGGCAGGGTTGAGCACGCCGTGGAATGGCTGTCATCACACGTTGCAGCATCGCGGGGTCCACCGAAGTACAAGCAGCATGCAGACGAGCAACTAACTCCATTTGTGTTGTCACTACGTCTCGATACACCAGTTCCTTGAGATGGCCCCATAGGAAAAAATCCAACGGTGTAAGATCTGGCGAACATGGCGGCCATAGAACCGGACCCCCACGTCCGATCCAGCGGCCGGGGTATTCCATATCCAGCCAACCACGTACAGGAGCACAGAAATGCGCAGGAGCCCCATCATGCTGGAACCAAAGTCCCTGTATTGCCGCTAATGGTATGTCATCGAGGAACTTGGTTAAGACCTCATTGAGAAACACCAAGTACGACTGTCCCGAGAGCCGTTCAGGCAACAGATATGGTCCAAGCATGCGATCCCAGAGTATGCCGGCCCACACGTTAAGAGACCAACGTTCCTGATGTTTCTGCGACCGGATTGCCTGGGACCACATATGGCTGTTGTGATGGTTGAATACCCCATCACGAGTGAAACATGATTCATCAGTCCACATGATTCATCAGTCCAATGAAACCATTATCTGTGTTATG
Source organism: Dolomedes plantarius (assembly GCA_907164885.2). NCBI lineage: Eukaryota > Metazoa > Arthropoda > Arachnida > Araneae > Dolomedidae > Dolomedes > Dolomedes plantarius. The sequence goes on along the minus strand of OU015495.1, from coordinate 173,403,764 downwards.
TTGCTGCAAAAGCCATTCACAGAAGGCCAGTCGTTTCTGAAAGTCATCTGGTTTCAGACCTTGCACGGTTGTGTACCGAAATGGGTGCGCGTGTGCTTACCTCGGGAGTCTCTTCTACCCGCTGCAGTATTGCATCCGCCTGTGCTACCGTCAGGCTGCTCCGCGGTCTTCCAGTATCGTGAAGATTGGCTGTTAGCAAGACGCTTCCCGTATTTCGCAGTCTGTCGTCCAGCCTACGGATGCCGTTGACATCGGGAGGACGGCGGGACGAATATCGACGGGTATACTCCCTAGCAGTTCGTAAGGCATTTCCATTACATCGGCCGTACATCAAGTACATGTCGCAGTAGTCACGAACGGAGTACATTGCCACCATACGAAGGCTATCGTAAGCTGCAAGATGCAGCCTTTTAAATACCAGTTCAACGGCGGCTTAACGTCATTCCATGGCGCGCGCGAACGCATGACGCGATATGCGCGGCGAACGTTTTAAACATTATCGTGTGGAAAGATATGCAAATATTGTTGTTGATATGTCCAATAAAGTGTTTTTTTCTTGCACCGGCAGTGACGTCATACTTTGTTTTTCGTATTTTTCTCGTAAACTATGGATCGAACAGGAACGCTTCTTTGGGCAGTTTTTATGTACTCCCAACGAGGAATCTAGCTGTGCAGAGTTTATGCGGTCGTTTTGGGACACCCTGTATTTTGGTATAATCCATTCCGATCGCACAGAGTAGAGCAAAGTTACGATCCAACATAACCATTTAAACTAACTTTGTATTCTCTGTGCATGTAAAAGTGAAAAGCATAAACACATTTCCCTTCCATTGAAAACTAATAATAAACCATTCCTATCAAAGAGCACGAACATTCTAACGAATATAAAAAATATAAACATTTATTTGAGAGAGTCTGAAATCGAACTGTCTTTCGAGCATGAAATGCATAAATACTTTCCCCTTCGAAAAAATATAAATAAACCGTCTTTAATACAAATCATTTAAAAAAAATCACACGTGGAGAAGGAGTCGTTCTTAGTCATTTCGTATTTCTGTCCAATGTGGGAAGTTCATCAGTCGGAGGGTGTTTCACCACCTTTCTGATGAAAGAATCCTGGGTTGACTGCTTCATTCTGTACCTATCGAACTTCCAAGAACAGCCATTAAAATGATTAAATCCCATTTCCAGAGTGGCCATAATCTAGGCGATAATCTTTCATGAGTGCTATGTAATTCTTTAAAAGTTGACAAATGCTGTGTAATTTGCTTTTACTGTAGCAGTTTCATTTTATAGATTACGCTGTCCTTTGAAGCACTTGTTCGTCGCAACCTTTTGCCGTCACATTACTTGACTAAAATGTGACGGCAGTGGCAAGTTCTGAGAACGCATTTCTTGATGACAACGACAGGATAATCTACCAAAAAACAAGTAATATATAAAAAAAAATTTTTAAAGTCAATTCCTACTTAGGTCAACAAAGAAAAAATTTCAATGTGAACTAATAGTAGGAATTGAAAAAAAGGTTTGCCTGCCAGAACCTTGCCTACTGTGCGAGATTAGGAGGGGGGGAAAGAGAGAGAAAAAGTTTGTCAGGTTAGGGATTCGATCTCGCAACCTACAGGACGGGATAAGCCCGCGATACCGCAGTGCTACCGTTTACACAGTAACAAGAGGGAAATTACTATTCAAGAGCAAGAGACGCTCTAGGTCTAAAACTAAAATTAATTAATTAAATTTAATTAATGAATTAATATTTGAAAAAACTGTATTAACATCAAGTGTCATCCACTACAAGTTTAAAAAAATGTATTTGAACTTGAGTGGATGAATAAAAAGTACTTTTATTAACGATTGAAAATTTGAACAAGATATATATGGTCTAAAACTAAAATTGATTAATTAAATTTAATTAATGAATTAATATTTGAAAAAACTGTATTAACATCAAGTGTCATCCACTACAAGTTTAAAAAAATGTATTTGAACTTGAGTGGAGGAATAAAAAATACTTTTATTAACGATTGAAAATTTGAACAAGATATATATAGAGAGAGTGTGAACTAATAGAAGGAATTGAAAAAGAAACCGAACCACGTTTTTACTTTTGTTGAAAGAAGCAAATATGAAGAAATATCGATATATTACAACTACTTAAAAACTTACGCAAATTTGAGAAGGACATATGCTCCGAAACTGCACAGTAGGAGATCGGTTGATATTTTTTAAACTAGTATTCGACGTACCACGTGGTTGGATTGTGGCGGAATGAGTTCCATGGAAAGCATTGTAATTTTGACTGAATTACCAATAAAAATTCCAAGTGCTCGTTATTAATTTCAATTAAACCATGTATGCAATACCTACGTTGGAGGGCATGGCCTACGTAACTTAGTTACACCTGACATCTTGTTGGGCAATGAATAGTGTAGTCTTCTGCTTTAATTCCCATTTAGGGCACTTACAACGTTAAACAAACAAGTTTTATGGCTATGAGTGAGTGTTTTATGCTCCTTGCAAAATATGTTTAGATTATTTCAGATAATGTAGACCTTTCTTAGTCAGGTTAAATGACCCTCTTCGTTAGGCAAGTTAGCAAGGTTTTACACTGCATAATTGTAGCTATAGATAACACTGGAAAACTGAAATAAGAGGGATCGATTAATGATTTATGGATAACAATCAGCAATATTCACGCAAAATGCCATTCAGCCTACGTTTGGAGAAAATATCTTTTTAAATTGGTAAAAAAAGGAAAATAATCTGCTTTATTGTTGTGGAGTTGAATTTTGGTGAGATCGAAGCTACACAAAATTTACAAAATTCCCTATGTACTTACAAATATAAAATTTCCTACTCTTGGTTCAAAGTAATGGTAAGTTAGGACAGCGTTTACGACCAAAGTCAAATGAACGGGAGGCACACAAGGTCAGCTCCCGTAATTTATGGTGTCTAGACTCATTCTGGGGTAAATGTCCCCATCAAATAAAGCCAAATTTGTAATAAAACGACAGAACGGCCTATAGTATTTCAATAACAAAATTTAAATAAAGCATTTTGATCTAACCATTTGGATCAAATATCCTTCCATTCTGTACTGGTGTCCATATTTCTTTTTTGGCTATAAGTTTGTACCATTTTCTTTTTAGTTTGTTAATCTTACTGCCAAAAAAAATACCTTGTCAGTAAAAAAATTAGAGATTACGTCCATAATATAAAAAAGATTATTTTGTAAGAGCAATTTTCCGCAGTTTTGTTCTACTATTTACTCCTAAATTAGTTTTAAAATATATATAACAATTGTGACAGAAATGATTTGTTTTAATCATAAAATTTATTTAATTACCATGTTTTTATTAACCCGGTTTCTTGTTTGTTTGTGTGTGTGTGTGTGTGTTTGTTTGTCCGGTACAAATCTTGCAATCGATTTTTAACTAACTTTCCGACTAGCTAGACATTTGAAATTTTTAGAATAGCTCAGAACACGATGACAATGCATTATTTTAATACTTTTAACCATCTTTAAGCAGGATTGAATTAATTTTCAGTTAATTTTGTTTCGTAGACTGGTGCAGCCATCTATCGGCCGGGACGGGAACGAAAAGTGAAACGCAAGTTAACTTCCAATTAACTTCATTTTCTTTCAAGTTGATGGGATAATTCATAAAAAAAATTTTTAAAGTATTTATTAATACATAGAATTGTCAAGTTTATATGATTCAACAGAAAATTTAAAAACATGGTATATAAAAAGTTCTTTTTATCTTGTAATTATTTTCTCTTGTATCTTTATTTAAAACATATAAAGAAAAATCCTCAGAAATTTTTTCCCCCTTCAAAAAATGAGGTAATTGTAATCACCAGAGCGTGTTACACAGCCCCCATTCTGTTCCAAAAATTCGCCGTCATTGGGATTTCTATTGAACGAGCATCGAAATAATAGTATCAATGAACAGGAAACTCTTGCAGAAAAATGAAAAGTCCGAAATCTTCTTCAATGAAAAACGTATACCTAAATAACATGGCGTTAGTTTCATTTTAAAATTAACTTGTACCCTGTATTATGAGCTACTTGAATTACTTTTTATTTTTAAGACAGCATTTTATCCTTTCTTCGTAACTTTGGAATAAAACAAAATTTAGGAAAAAATTGACAGAAATGACTAATTAGAATAAAAAAGACTATGAATAAACCTTGTGTCCAATTTAAATTTATTAAAATATTTTATAAAGATTTCATCATCAAGTCCATTATAGATTGTAATCTACTTTAAATGAAGAAGGCGCCTGCATAATAAAGAAATGAGCAGCATTGAACTAAAAAATTCTTGAAAAATTTTCTGAATCTGTATTTTTTTTAAAAATCCCCCCCCCCCCTTTAAATAAAAAATAAATAAATAAAAAAATAAAAATAAAAATAAAAAATAAAATTTAAAAAAACACCACATTTAAGACTAACAATTCCGAGTTGTGAGTTTCCAAATTTATGTTTCAGTCTCTTTGAGGCAGGAATAATTTTTATTTAAATGCTACAGTACATACCCATAAACAGTCTCTGCAGTTTCACGAAAAATACGCAAAATCATTTCTTAAGCACCGAAAACTCTGAAAATGTCCATAACTTCACACAAGTCAAACTTTAGTATGAACATTTCACAGGTTCAGATAATTTCGTGTGTCGTGTAATATCCATGTGGGAATAGCAGAATAACAGTTATTCAATGGAAATATCTCAAAAATGTTTGAAACATTGGTAGAGGGTTTTGATACAAGGGTAAATCCCCGTAACATCATCTAGACTTGCAACTGACTGAACTGACCTTTGACTTGAAGCTTTAGAGTGACAGCTCTCCGAAATAAAACAGTTAGGGGAAGATAGATGCAACAAGCCACCAGGATTCATAATTTTTTTTAATCTCATTTTGACTACGCTTTCCCTCTGGTGTAAGAGGTCCCGATCGAAGAATCCCTCCCCCCTTCCGTGTTCGCTGAAGCTCATAACTTTCACGAGGGCGAAGCCCAATAATCGTTTGGCGACTTCATTACGTGGTAATTCGGCGATTAGGGACCTTAAAAGCACAGGTAAACAGTGGAAAGGGAATGAAAATATAATAAAACAGAAATACCGAGGAGGTGGGGGGAGTGCAGCTGTCCCAGACCACCTGCCCGCGGTTGCGGTCAAAGTAGCGGTTCAAGGGCGAATGGCGAAAGAGAATCAGCAGATGGGTCCTGGTAGATTCAAAATGCTGGATTTTGGGAGGGCTACAGCTGGCGTGGTGTTTACGTCCTAGTGCCATTCAGTAGGGGGTGTTCCGTGTATGGCAAGTTATCGCTGGCCCAATAAGTGTAAATAAAAGAAACCTTATTGGAATGAGAATCACGTAGACGGAGGCGTTTTTTTAGAAAATTGCTCAATAAAAGGGACTAACTAATTCATTGTAAATATACATGATTGCTTTGCCATTTGCCTTTTATCAAATTAGCACGGCTAATAGGCGTCATGGTTGAGTTGCAAAAATATGTGAAAACGCCGGGGTTGATGAAATCGGAACACATTGTTAGGTTTATTGAGAGTTGCAGAAGAGAGCAGTTTGATTTATTTCTTCGTTAAAGGAGATTTTAAACCTTCATATTGCACATTAGTTTATACTTTTTTAACTAAATAATTTAAGGTCTTACGACATGTAGTGAGACAGATATACACACGTGACAAAGAAAAAAAAATCTGGATTCAACTGCTTCGTGTTGACAGGTATTATTATTTTTTTTTTTTTTATGGAGCGACAAATACCTTTGTAATACAAGAAAAATGATTTTGATCATTTTTCATTTGAATGGAACGAAAGGTTCAGATGTATTTACAGGTTATTAAGCAAGTGAGGGAAAATTTATACTAAAACCTTGCACTTTTTATTCCGAGCAACAAAGTTGACAGAATTTATGAAATGGAAAAAAAAAATCTTGTGCATTCAGATTAAATAATAATAAAAAATTGCCTCATTCACTCAAAATAAATAAATAAATAAATAAATAAATGAATCAAAAATTCACGATATTTAATTGTTTTTCTTTCATCCCACGTATGTTATACGTGGTGTTTCATACCACGTATGGATTTATACTGGATTTTTGAAAAAGCTAGTTTTTATGAATAATTTTATCGAATACCATTAATACTTAGATTATAAATATATATATACATACATATTGTGGATAATTTTGGATTTTCTTCATTGTAACTGAAGTCTCTAAGAGTCTATTTGCTATGAGGCTTGTTTTTTTATTTTTTGTATTTCTACAAAAGCATGGTTGTTAAGAAGGTGTGGATCAAGGGGGTCCAAACTTACTGTGCCGCAGTGAGTGAAGAGACGTTGTTTTGGGCCGCATGTAAAATACATAATAAATGTAAATAGTTAACAAAATTTCCTTTATTTTTTATCACAACATTAAAAAAGAGGGCATTATAAATATAAAATTAAGAGGTTGTTTGAACTCGATTTTGTGAAAAATTATATGATTCCTAGGCAATGTTTTTTTTCTTTTCCTTCTAAATCACGTAAAATCGTTTTAAGTTTACGACCTTGTGGGGCCGCATTACTAGCTCTCCAGGGCCGCGGGTTGGACACGCCTGGTGTAGATGTTGAGAATGTCAGAACGCATGGCAACCAAGCAACATTTATCGAAATTTCAGCCATATTTGTCTCATGAAACTTCCTTGAAGGCGACACTGTGCTTGTCTGAAATATTTTTGCATCTTCAAAATTATTTTGTTAGTAATCAGTGGGATAAAAATAATACAGTATTTGGTGTGTCAGACTTTGTAATTTTAAGTCTTAAATCAAAACTAAGGTACGAACCTTTTAAATTACAGCTTGGATAGTTTATTAAAAAAATTAAGCACAATTGAACGCTTAATTTATTATTACTTTCATATCTAATAAAGCAGATCAAACCCGAAAGAACTCTAAAAAACAGGCTTTTACGCTTATAAATTAAAATGGCTTAAATATTTTTTTTTCTCTCTTATATATATATATATATATATATATATATATATATATATATATATGTGCCTATAGTCAAGATTTAGAAAATTCTTGACTATAGGCACAAATCGGGATGGGGGCCCCTAACACTGATGTGTGCGTAAAATTTCCAAAATTGACACAGAAAAATAAAAATAATCATGAATCATTGTGAAAGTACCATTTTACCAGTAATTGGCTATTTGAAGCGTAGAAGCCTAGAACATTGTCAAATAACAAAAAACAATACAAGTATTAACTTCATTAAAACACCAATACAATGCAACCAGAGAAACTTATTAATCCCTTATTTACACTATAACATACATATGATGAACTATACATATAACTATACATATGATGAACCAATCAATCAAATTTGAAAGGATATAAAAAATTCCTATTAAAAATGGGTAAAATAAAACAAAATGAATTGAGAATTTTTCTTTTTTCCTTTTAAAATAGAAATTTTGGGGGCCCGGGCCTACTGGGCCTAATGGAAGATCAGGGCCTGTGTATATATATATATATATATATATATATATATATATATATATATATATATATATATATATATATGGTCTTATTATGATTATATATATATGTATAGGGGAGAGGGGGTGAACATATGAAATTTTAAACCTTTAGTGATATGTAAAGTTTACTGTATGCTTTAACAATCTGTTGGACAGCCAAAATATGTAGGTTGACTACTCAGATCTTAGGCATTTCAAGTTGACCCATAAAAATTTAGAATCTGAAGCCTTCCGTGCACACATACGTAAACGTGTACAAATGTCAGCATCTGTGCACGTATGTACGAATGTATACATGCTTAAGGGCGTTTGTATGTCGTTTAATCTTTTCTTAAACAAAGGATAAACTTGTCTTTTATGGGAAAGGGCCTTATTATGAGTATCAATTTAGCTGCGTTACGTATTTGCAGAGCCTAATGTTCGCCATCTGGTTTCAACTCTTATCATGGCACTGATGAGATCATTTTGTCGCTGAATGTATTTCATTCAAGGAGATACTGTTCATTCTTGAAGAGCTGGATTAAAGAAGGTGCGACCACATCCACTATAATAGAGAATTATGATGAAATAATGTAAGTACGTTACGCTTTTTTTCTTTATTTTTTTTTGCTGCTGCTGTTTTTGTTAACGGCAACACTGTGCACTCAGTTTTTTTTTTCTGTTTTAAATCTTAAATCCTAAGAATATTGGACGCTCTAAAAAGTACAATCTCGCTTTTTCTACATGAATTATGGTACTGAAAAACAGGGCTGAAAGACTCGATCAAAAGGTGATAAAAAAGAACATTTCCGAGACAAGTAACGGCCTGAGCTAAGGGTGCAGGAAATTTAGAATAAAAGAAGGCCTTAAAAACAGGGTGCCCCCCGGGGGGGGGGGATGGAAAGTATAAGAAAAAAGGGGAGGGGGTAGGAGGCGGAGGTGTTTTGTAGACTGCAGGAGCGTGCCGTTCGCGTGCGTGCGGTGCTGTGCTGGGCAGCTGGCGCGTGTCACAGTTACAATTCTGTCGCTAACAGACTGTTGCGGACTCCTATTGCTACCGGCCTAGAGGGACAGGTGGAGCACTGAGAGAAGCAGAATTTGGAAACCTTGAGGTGACACGCAGAACGGATCCAAGCAGCCGGCATACGCTTACAGACGCGAATTTTTATGGCGACGCGGGTGCCATGTCGATTTTTAAAGGTTTTATTGCATACATTTTTCACCAAAAAAAAATTCTTATCTACGGTGTGAATTCCGATGTTTTATAAGTGGGGATGTTCCCTTTGAAGTACTAGTATATCTCTGTTATACATTGTAACACCTGATGTATCACTTAGTTTCTGACAATAATAATTTATACAGTCGAACCTCCATATATCGAAGTAGCAAATTGCAGGAAAAAAATTCGATATATAGAAATTTCGATATATAGAGTTAAGCTTAGTTTTATCATAATTCTCCTAAAAAAAATTAAAGCTAATTTTCGTTTACGAAACTCCATTTCTAATTTATATGCGAATCCCATTAAATGAAAGTTAATAACTAAAAAATGAATTAATATGAAAGATTTATTGAGTACTGACCATCTTTAAAAAAACAATAATGCAGACAGTGGTTACAATGATCACAGTTACATTCTTTTAAAAAAACTACGAATATCTTGCTGAACAGCTAGTTTTGCGGAAAGTTCAAAGAAATGTTCGTATTTATTTAGTCCACTAAAAACTTCATCAGGGACATTTTCCGCGAATCGAAGGCCACGACGTATTGTTTCAAATGCCAAAAATTGGGAGATTTTATTCTAAAGTGGAATAAAACCTCCCAATTTGTCTTGAAAGAAAATTCGATATATAGAGATTTTTTCGATATATAGAAACAATTTTTCTATGTAATGAACATGGAGATTTGCTAAGAATTCGATATATAGAAAATTTCGATATGGGGAAGTTCGATATATGGAAGTTCGACTGTATTGTGTCTTTTCAATAAACGCATGATCGAGCGTTTACATTTTTATAGTAAGATATTTATGTTGTTAAGGTCATTACGTGCTAATCAATAAATACTTCTGCTATTACCTTGGAAAACGTATGACCGTATGGTAGAGGAATGCATGTACTAAAAATAGCAGATCGCTTGTAGTGTAGATAAACCCCTCCCATATGCGGCAGTCAGAGGCGGAACCTGAGTCTATCTCTTGATAGAAAGGGTTTCCATTTCAAGTAGCCCAGACAATCCGATAATTTTGAATGTAGTAATAAGACGGATTTTAATACGGATTTCTACAGTTTTTTTTTTTAATTGTAAAAAAAGGTGTAGAAACTTTTGAAATGTTTGTAACGATTTTTTTTTTTTTTTTGTTATAGATTGTTGTGTTTAAAATACTAAACCTTGAAAAGATTATTTGTTTTTCCTCAGATGAAGTCAAGCACTTGTTGATTAGAACCAAGGAGGGAATTTGCAATAAAATGAAGATTCATTAAAAGAGAGATACAAACTGTTTTAAAATGAATTTTGGTGTAGATTTAGACGTTTTTATGTTTTATCTCATAAACCAATCAATTTATTGGAAAATAAATCTTTAAAGTTAGTGAGTAATTTAATAAATAAAAAAAAAGATGAAGTATGAAGATTTTTTAAAATTAATTTCTCCGAGTGTAATGTAAAATCCATTGAAAAACGTGAAAAGTGGAATAAGGAGAATCTTTTTCTTTTAATTTCAAGAAAATTTAAGCCTCCACAGTACCTTAGTCCATTAAAAAAAATTTTCTTGCGACAAATCTTTTCGTTTAATAACATCGTTCAATAATGTGCAAAGCAGGTAAAAGAAAAGTCTTCACAAGATATTTAAAGGGGGAAAAATTGAAATACCTCTCATCGCCAGAATAGTTCAGCTGGTAGAATGCCAGACTCGAGGTTTGGAGTTCGAACTCTGGCCCAGGCCAGCGGTAGTTACAGTGGAGCCTGGCTGTTGGAAGTGACGACAACAGACGTTTAGTCAAGCAGAACACAAAAATTCCTTGTTGTCAAAATTCAGCATCGTTAAAAATAAATAAATGAAAAAAAAATGTATAGACCACCATTTTGGTGCCTTGTCTTCAAACAGAAAGTGGAAATATGTACAAAATGGAATTCAAAAAGTGAAAATTCTGTTCATCGCCGGTTTATATGACGGAACATCAACTTAGCAATTAGGAGATCCAGGTTCGAGCCCTGGTCCTCCCTTGAAAAGGTGGTTCGAAAGTTAACTTTGTTTTGTGTCATTCCTATCATAAACAGGCATTTTATCGGAGGGAAAAAATGTCAGAATTTTAATTATTTTCTTCGTTAGTTGAAATGAAGTTATCAGTTAAGAAATTCTCCACTGAAAGACAAATGAACGAGCACGATTTTTTTCTAACTGTTCACTCGTTCGTTTTAATCGGCTAGTACGGGGCTAAGAACTTTTTGTTAGTAGAATTCCTCCTTCGAGTCTTTTGACCTGCTTTTGAGCTTTATTTGGCACGGGTCTTATTTCGACGGTCTACGTATGCTTTACAATCTACTCCATGAAATGGTGCCTCGATTGTTTGATTTAATGCCGGATAATTATGAATTACTGAGATCCACGACATGCTGCACCAGTAAATTATAGACACAGGCACAAATAGTTTAACCTCCTGAAATATTTCTCTTCTTCATGTATGTATAGTGAGCAACATTTCAAATGCCTGCAATATTTCTTAACACAGAAATAAAATTCGTTTATGAGGTTTTTTGGAATTCCTTTTAGGGAATAAGTTTATATTAAATCCACCTGGACGGTAATATAGTGCAATGTAATTCTGACAGCGAGAAATAGTTCAGGTGACTTCAAGATTTCTTTGTACAGAGATAAAACCCATTTATAACGTTTTTTAGAATGCATTTTTGTGATTCAGTTTATGTTGAATCCATCTGAGCAGTAATATACTGCAGTGTAATTCCAATAGCTGTAAGATTTATTCCGGCACTAAAGTGCAAGAAGTAATACAATGAACTATTTATTAGAGGGTTGACAAAATTAATCTATTTTTCATTACTTAACATTTGTTTCATACATATATCTACCATTATCTTTAAATGTTTGTATTTGAAAGCTGGTTTTGTTTCAACTGTTTAAAATTGATAAACCCGGAGTCAAACATATTTAACATAGTTCAATTTGTTCTAATGTACATTTCCATTGGATTGCTCATTTCGTTAGAAAACGTCCGAATCATGCCATAATCCTCTTGTTTATTTTCCACAAGACGAATTTATCTAGGCATGAGTTTCTTTCCTTATAAATGTGACTGAAGATTGGCTGTTTAAATACAAGTTATTAAGTAAGGTAAGTCTTTCCACTATATCCGCCTTTTTTATAAATTAATTCAACAGTTTAATATTCAGTACTGCTCGTTACTCTCTGAATAATGTTTTCTTACCCTAATTTTAGTGTGTGCCTTTTGTTAACCAAGCGTAAATCAGTGATGTTATTTTGCTCATGTAAATTAGAAAAGGGACTGTTTTTTTTCTTCTTGAGTTTGCAATTTATTTTTATTTATTTTTTTATAAAAGAAAAAGAATTTCCTGAACGACATTAAAATTAAGGAGCAATTTATAAGTTTAAGGGGTGACTTCGAGATATACTGATTTTTCTAAAAACAATAATAAGTTGCTTATGAATTGAAATTTGCCGGTTACCTTTTTTATAAATTGATTCAACAGTTTAATATTCAGTACTGCTCGTTACTCTCTGAATAATGTTTTGTTAACCTAATTTTAGTGTGTGCCTTTTGTTAACCAAGCGAAAATCAGTGATGTTATTTTGCTCATGTAAATTAGAAAAGGGACTGTTTTTTTTTCTTCTTGAGTTTACAATTTATTTTTATTTTATTTTTATTTATTTTTTTATAAAAGGAAAAGAATTTCCTGAACGACATTAAAATTAAGGAGCAATTTATAAGTTTAAGGGGTGACTTCGAGATATACTGATTTTTCTAAAAACAATAATAAGTTGCTTATGAATTGAAATTTACCGGTTGTGACACTTAGCACATCGCTTGTATATGATATGAAATAGTCCTCATTGTGCATAGGCATAGTGTTGGGGGGGGGGGCACGGGGGGCACGTGATGAACTTAACTTGAAATAAATTAAAACGTTAATATAAGTTCAGTTAAACTCGGAAAATTGTAGAAAACTTTTAAGAAAGTTGGTTTTTTCCCTCTTTTTCAAACTGTCTGATTATGTCTTTAGCTTTAACATAGTTTTTAACAATGATATGATCCATGACAAAAATTCGATGCGATTTTTTTTCTCATTTTATTTATATTATATTTTTTCTCATTGTATAACTTTTGAATATTACTCAAACATCAATTCTATTGTTATTCAATAAAAAAAATCCTAATATTTCATATTTTAAGGACCGTCCGGCAGTCAATGCACTGAGGAGAGCTCTAACTGAATTCATTTCTCCCTCCCCCCCCCCCAAAAAAAAAAAAAAAAATTAAATTAGAAGCAGCTACGCCTATGTTATAGTGTGTTAGTCTTATGCTGAAATAAAATTTGTTGGCGTTCAAATGTAATCCTCGACACCAGCTTTACAGCTTCCCGGTATCAAAATTTCGCCGATTACTCCAGGAATTTAAAATTTACAATAGTAAATTCAGAATGTAATATTATCTTTGCCTGTTTTGTTTAACGTCAACATTTTCAATGTACTTATGTATCTTTATGTCATTAATATATAGACTCATACACTAAGACCCGTGCCTCCTGCTACCGCACCTGCAAGGCCTTTGTATGATATACCAAGCCGACCATTCGCTCTGTAACTGTTAATTTTTCCGTTTTCAAGTTGGTTCCTTTATGTCTAACTACTTCAGCTTCTTTGAGTGGGCTTCTTCAGTGTTAATGTCTGCTATAACCCAACTTATGAGTCTTATCCGTGCACGTGATGGCACGCGACGTTGGGGGAATGAAGTTAAAAAAAGGGGGCACGCATAATTTTCGGTTGCCAGAGCTGTAAGTGGGCCCCCACGGTCCATCGTCTGGGTATAAAGTCAGTAACAGTTTGCGCGGCAAAAAGTTGTAATTAGTCTTCGGTTCAGTTTTTAACTCGAGGCTACGAAGGAAGTGACGTTATGTAATTATCGAGCAAGTTTCCCCTGTTTAATTTCAATTGTATACATCAAGGAGGGGAAACTGTCATTTATGTATTTTACTTTAAGGAAAAGCATGTAATTTAGATGAAAAGAGTTTTAGTTTCGTGATTCATAGCGGTGCATGAGTAATGATACAGTGACTAATGAAGTAGGATGTATGTCGATGTGTTCAGGATGAAGTTCGTTTTTCCGATGGAATATGTGAATGGGAAAACTAAGAATGAAACAAAAAAGAATCTTTTTGAATTTTGACTTAAAAAATATATGTATGTTTATCTTATACGTATATAAAGCAGAAACGATAAATGGATCGTGTCTGTATGTGTGAGTCACAAAAACCCAATAACCGTGAGCCCTACCTTGATGAAATTTACACGATTTAATGTGCATGGAAAATCAGAATGAATGTGACTATTTTCATCCCGCTATGACGTTCCATTCCCGAATTATGTTAGAACAAATTTGCGCGGTATCAACGGATATTTTTGTAACATTTCATTGTTGCGAATTAAATTATAACATTTGCGTAAAACTAAATAGACATGAATTAAAAAGGTGATTTATTCATGTATTGGCGCACGCAAGAATGAATTTGATATATTATTTTCATATGCGGGGCAACGCCGGAATATTTATTTTTCGATGATTTATATACTAACTGAAGTGACATTGAAACATAGCAGACGATTTAGTTTTAAGAAAGAATTACAATCATGAAATACGTGTATATTCTAATTAAGAAAGTCTGAAAGTGGCATTGAAACGTAGCAGACGATTTAGTTTTGCGAATTGCATTGTCGCAGATGATAAAATAGAAACAAAAAATGTTGTACTGGCAAGTATTAAAATAACAACAAATTAGTTAAATGAATTTTTTTATTACTGAAAAAAATGAAATTAATTTGTTTAAGAGAACATCATAACATGAGACTAATTATTGAAAAAAAATAATAACAGAAACTGAATCCCGAGCGAAGCCGGGAAATGAGTCTAGTATTACTTAAATTTGTTTTATTTTAAACTCGTGTAGCTCCCAGAAAAGAAGAAATAATTAATACAGATTATGCTGCATCGTTGAGGTTTTCAATGGCATGGCCCTCTAAAATCTGAGTACAAAATTCTTCGTATACTGTAACAATCCAAAACTTACAGGAAATTACAATACTAAATACGGGAAAGAGAAAATAAATAAATCCCCCGTAGAATTTATATTACGTACGGCAAGTTACAGAGGGAGAGTTTCTTAGTGGGGGAAAATAAACCATTTTTTGTATTTAATGTTGTTGTTCCTTATGCCCCCTGGCAGGAACACATTCCAGACCAGACCCATAGCAGGATGCGGAGTGAAGAGATGCGGCTACGGTTTTTTGGCACATGGCCTTAGGGCACGACAGGGTCAGAGTCCAACTTATGCTGGGTGCCACCACAATTTTGAACGAGTGACACCTGGTGGGCTGTATTCTCCTCCAACCCCTACTACAACACGGAATGACTTTCCGGCTTACGGATTTAAAGTATCCATACTTGGCGTAGACACGATCGCATTCAGTGGCGCTTATTTTATGTTAAGAGCACTGAATAACGTGCTGAAGAGTGCATGAGTACATATCACTCGAAAAACTTGCGCTAGACGGTCGACGCAGGTAGTTACCTCATTACTTCCTATTAGTCTGCGGGTTCGAGTAACGCGGTTAGCATTCATATAGCTGATTGGAATCGGCTTTATACTTCAGGCCACAGTCTATTTATCTTTCGTATCAACGGCGGCTCCAAGGGAGGAGCAGTAGGGGCAATTGCCCCTTCCCCCCAAAAAAGCTCGGCATATTTACTTTTCATGGCCTAAAATTATATAATAGCAGACCTAATACTAAATGAGTGGATGTTAATTTCTCATATATATATATATATATATATATATATATATATATATATATATATATATATATATATATATATATATATATATACAGTGGCTCCCAAAAGTGTTCGTACACTTACGATTTTAAATGAAATAGGGGTCTATCCATTAATTAAAATGAATATTTCAGAATGGGCATTTAATAATAAGATCTATAATCTATTCTTAACAAAACTACATGGAATATTTTGAAAACGTAATAAAACTTTATTTTTAAGAAACCAGTAATCAAAAAGTAACAAAAACTTTATCTCACAAATGTCATCGTACACTGAAATATTTTCGGATAAATTAATAATTAAAATTATCGTCTGGCGCTTTATTTTTATTTTTGAATTGTGGTGGCATTTAAAATATCGTCTGGCTTTAGTTTTTGCTTGCCTACTCTTTAATATTCTATTTATTATTTAAAAATGACTCGTAGTCGTAAAGAAACAACAAACAGCATTCGAAAATTGATTATTTTTCATCATAGTAGTGGTAAATCAGTTCGGAATATTGCCAAATTACTTAATTTATCCCATTCTACTGTGCAGTATGTGATAAAAAGCTTTAAAGAAGAAAATCGGATCGAAAACAAGGTACGAGAAGGTCGTCCGGCAAATTTAACAAAACGTGATCAGAGATTTATAATTAGAAAATTTGTGAAAAATCCCCGTTTGAGTGCTGTAAAAATTTCTGTAGAATTTAATGAAACATTTTCTACTTCAATTTCACCTGAAACTGTTCGACGAGTTCTCAGAGCAGCTGGATTACATGGGCGTTCTGCCCATAGAAAATTTTTTGTGAGTGAGAAAAACAGAAAGCTTAGGCTTTCCTTCGCACTATCAATGATAAATAAGCCCCAAAAGAATTGGAATAATGTCTTATTTACCTATGAAAGCAAGTTTAACATTTTTGGATCCCATAATTGTATGGAGAAGAAAAAATGAGGAACTTAATCCCAAGAACTTAGTAGGAACAGTTAAGCATGTCCGTGGAGGTGTACTTGTGTGGGGGTGCATGTCAACATCAGGACTAGGTAATTTGGTATTTATTGATGGCATAATGAATCATGCTGTTTATATAAATATTTAAAGAGACAATTTAAAATTATCAGCCCAAAATTTGGGTATTGGAAACAACTTTGTTTTTTATCAAGATAACGATCCTAAGCACACGGCTCTCAACGTTCGCCTCTGGTGTCTCTATAATTTTCCACAAGTTTTGAAAACACCACCTCAACCGCCAGATTTAAACCCAATAGAACATATTTGGAGAGAATTGGAGGTTCGAGTACGAAAACGACATTCACACGAAAAGCGAACTAAAAGCAATTATGATGGAAGAATAGATGAGCATTGATGCAGAAATTACAAAAGAAGTAGTGCAATCTATTCCCAGACGTTTAAAAGCTGTTGTGGATGCTAAAGGATATCCTACTAAATATTAATTTACGAAAAATTAGAATATTTACTAATATGTAGAGATTTTTTTCAAGTGTACGTTGACTTTTGTGAGATAAAGTTTTCGTTACTTTTTGATTATTGTTTTCTTAAAAATAAAAATTTACTATGTTTCTAAAATATTTCATGTAGTTTTGTTAAGAATAGATTATAGATCTTATTATTAAATACCCATTCTGAAACATTCATTTTAATCAATGGATAGACCCCTATTTCATTGAAAATCGTAAGTGTACGAACAATTTTGGGAGCCACTGTATATATCTATCTATCTATCTATCTATATCTATATCTATATCTCTCTCTATATATATATATAAAACTTAAACTCACGGCGCAACAGTCCGATGTGGACCAGGGCCGAGGGTACCCATCTCCGCTTTCGTGACCGTGGGCTAGGGGTGCCATACAGCATATGTCTCAGTCAGGTGGTCAACCTGACGTGGGACCCCAGAGTTTAGCTCCCAATCATGCTTTGTCCTCATTCTATCGACCCACTGAGGGGTTAAAAAGCCGAGTCGACCTTGCCCAGTCACAGGGTTGAACCCTGGATCTGTGTGATGGCAGCTTGACGCTTTTAACCACTACGCCACTACAGCGGTGGTTACTGTATCCTTGGGATGGAACACAGTAACCACCGCTTATAGTGTTCAGTGGTTATAAGAATCAACCGTTTATAAGAATCAATATCGCGAAAAAAAAAAACGAAATGTATTATTTCCATGTTAAAATTTTCGCTTTAAAGAATCAATCCACCGGTTTTAAGAATCAGCTTACGCTCTTCGCTTTCCTTCCATTTTTCCAAAAAAGTCACTTAAACCCTCAAAAGGCACGAAGTTCTTTCTTTATTTTCCTTAAAGAAAGACTAATAAGATGGGATGGAATACAGTCGTAAAATGCGTCCCTTTCTTTGTTAGACATAACATAACAGTTTCCCCTTAAACGCTTTAGCACAACACTGTCCTATTAGCTTGACCCGGGGACATCTTTACCTGTACGGGTCCGATTTCACTTTTCTCCACTGGCAAACAAAGACAGGGACTCTTTTTTGCCCACCTCCCACATCCTGGTTGCGGCTTCCTGAACCCTGAAACACATAAATCTTCAGGCGAAGTGTCCACTATCACTTAGGCAAAGGTGATATTATTAGATTCATCACGTTATCAAACCATGAAACGTAAGCTAGAAGGTGAATCTTCGTCTGAGACTATTGGTATTGAAAGGGGTATAAACAGTCTCCTGAAAACTATTGCTTCAAATTACCATAGAAAACTTTTTCTTGCTCCCTTCCTGCAGTTGAAATGTTAAAACTGTTAAGCAGGTATGTTGTAAAATATATTGGATTTTTTTTCTTCTCTTACTATAATTATGTGTATCTACTTATAGGTCTAGAAATTAAGTTGTATTTTTAAAATTATAAAAAATAATTTTAATAAAAGATAATTAACGTAAATTAAAGAGTATTTTATGGTAAATTATCTAATATATGTATATATAGGTATGTGTGCCTTTCCAAAAACCTAAATTTCGGGTATAAGAATCAACCGCTTATAAGAATCAAAAACAGTAATAACAAACGTGATTCTTATAAGCGGAAATCACTGTATATTAATTATATATATATATATATATAAAACCTACGTTGCCTCCTTTCTCAAATCTCTGGATTGGAGCCGCCAATGCCTCGTGTATAGCAGAAGATGATCATGCCTCCCAAAAACCAACTTAAAAAAAAAACAAAAAAAAAAACAGCAGTATTATAAAAGCAAAATTTTCTAAATTTCTGATGGAGACTTAAAATTTCTGGCAATCCATGAGGCCAAAGAATAGGCATTTCCAGCATACCCACAGCAGTCATGGAATCTTGTTTTCGCCTTCATTATCGATTCTACGTCTCTTAGTATCGCCAACAAGTCCCCTTCAGCTGACAAAATTCCAAATTTCTCAGCGGTTTCACTGGTCCCCGATAAATTTAACAGAATCCAACCGATGATAAAAATAAAACAGTCATAACAGACGAACATCTTTTATACTTGTGGGTATAAAATGTAAACCAATATTGATGCGTCTTAATACACGCTTCAGTATGAGCGCAGCTTTATATCCTTATTTCTGTTTCAGTGGTTTTGCTGAACAGAAAGGTCCACTACCGGGATCACCACTAAAAGGTAATTCTACAGTTGCATAAAATAGAATTATCTTTATAAGTGGCGCAACCGCGAGGCGGAGGGAGAATTTAAAGTTTAAATGCACCCTAGGAGCTTCCAAAACGGTAGACAAATTTCAAAGGTAAATCCATGGGAAATTTTCACTAACTCTTTCCTCCCAAAGATACGAAATTTTACCCTCAGAGAAGGGAAATTTTTCCGTCCAGAAAGTCATTCTAATTGAGGCACTGGTCTTTACAATTGAACTACGAGTAATAACTGATTAGTTTTTCTCTTGTTCACTAAGAATTCAAGATCGTAAAAGAACTTCAACCACTATGCAAAATACGATGCTCCAGATGTCGCCCCTGGGGGGTGCTCCGTCAAAATTGAGGTAGCACAAGGGGTAGTGTTGGTTCGTCGATATGGTGCCCGCATTAAAAGCAACCCGTGATTCTTGCTGTCAAAGGGTGAATGTCTTCATTGACAAGTGCCCCGCGTTGGCAAAAAACTATTATGCAAATAGGTCTTATCACACACACAAAACTCCTAGCAAATCCAACAAATTTTATTCAAAACTAAAGATTATTTTTACTTTCTTAAATTTTTCTTTAAAATTTTGTATGAGTAGTCCACCGATCCCCACTCCTGGCTACAAGCCTGTATCAAAGTCTTTGCATTTACTCTTGAATTGTGGAAAGAAAAGGGTAAAGAAAAAAAAAAGGATTTTATTCAGATACGCTTGAATGATGGCAGTATTCATCCTTTTTTCTCTCACTAAAAATAACTGATGTAGAATGTTAATTATTGCTATTGTTATGGGCAAGAACGAGTACTTTATAGATAAATCGAACGCACGTTTTAATCACGTGCTGCCATCTAGAGTTTAATTTTAAAAACTTTGCAATAAGTAAGGCTCTCTAACTGTAGAATGTTATATCTGAACTAAATTGATTATGAAAATAATATGAAACATTGAAAATTTTATTTAATTTATATAAAGTTTTTCTACCCTTTTTACGCTATATAAGAAAATTATACATATAATCTGACTAAATATTTTAAAATTTGTTTCATTTCAAATGAAAATACTTTTCAATAGTCAATTATTTTTACCCCAGATAAAGATGAGATTTACTGAATATTAATCAATAATTATTTAACCTTTGTGTATGAATAGTTTCAGTAGACTTGTAACAGAAAGGAAGTCTTGTTAATATTTTATTCGGGATAATGGATGCACATTTCTCAGACATATTTTGTTCTGAATACTTTGGGTTACTTCAGAAGCTATAAATTTTGAACTAGCAGAGTACCACAATGACTGCAATTTTAGAATATTTCTACAATCGAATTACTTGAAACAGGAAGTAGAATCGCTTTTAATTTTTTTTTATATATACATATTAGTAGACGATTTCATCGGTGTTTCCAGAATTGTATATAGTGGCGACATCTGTTGAATTCTTGATTGTTTAATGCATTTTTTTCTTCATTGTCTTACAGCAATTTCGTAATTTATTTTCATATTCTATCATACCCTAGTTTTTGGAAATCAACAAATGTATTTTCAAAAGAAATTTTTTGTTCTTCGAGAATTTTAGTTACTATTTTTTTAATCGAAAGTACGAAGTAAAAAAATAAATAAATAAATAAATATATATATATATATATATACAGTGGTACCTCCGAAAAGCGAACAGTCACGGGACCAAAAATTTTGTCCTTTATTAGGAGGTGTCCGCTATTGGGGAGGACAACCTTTTTATAAATAAAGTTTTTGCTCTTCTGTTTGACATTTGATTGAAAATTACGGATGCAGTTTTAATTAAAAATGAAAAATTAATTAAGTAAGAAAAGAATAACTATTTGCTACTTTACCTTTTAATTTTGGCTAATTCTTTTATCTTGCATTAAATAATCCCAAAATACAATGTATTGGAGCTAAATTATTTTAATTAGTACTGAAAAAATTTGTCAACAAAGTTTGATTTATCTTTTTTTACACTGCAAACCTGTTTTTCAAGGTGAATCTTCATAAGATTTAGCTTTGCTCGTCCCTCCGAATCTTCATTGTTCAGAAAGAACTAAGTTTTAGATCTAATAAACCATTTATCCTTTGGGCAACTTTCTCAGGCTTAACAGTAACCACCAACAAAGGTAGAAGAAAGGCAATTAAACCTAAAATGGCTGATAAACGGCTGGCTTATAACTGAAGGAGATTAATTGGTAAATGACCAATAGAGATTATAAATAATAATCATTACGGGGAATGTAAGTGATATTATAGGTATGCATTTTAATAAAGGAACTTATTACAAACATTTAAAATCCAGTTTCATTAATGGAGAAAGATTTAAAAAGTCAACACTCTTCATGCTTAAAGTTTGAAGTTGGATAAAGATTTCATGCGCTTCATGAACAGATAAACATAATATTTATTTACATAACTTTAACAAATGAGATCATAATACAGTAGAGTTCCGATAATCCGAAATGATTGGGACCAGACTCTTTTCGGATTAAGCGAAATCTTCCTTAAAATAAAATTAAATTGCATAATAACGTGTGATTACATAAATATTACATATTACGTGTGATTACACAGTTTATTATATATATAATAGCCGTTGTCTCTGTATAACACTTCCGGGCTGTACTCATCTTTCAATTGAAGCCCTCACTAAACATACGGCCGGTTAGGCTTAATTTCAATTTCAGATGTGGATCAGAATTTTTTCTTACCTAAAAACTAATATCTTCTCCATCAAATCACGTTTGTTCAGCCTATTTTTCTATAAAACATTCAGAACTAAAAAAAATTGGTTGCTTTTAGCTGTATACTTAACAGTTTTTAAAAATCTGTTTACTTTTGCGATGAATTCTGAAAGTAAGCAAACTTGAATGTGAATGAATCAAGTAGCTCAAGTATTCATATCGCATAGTGAGCTGTAAAAAACTGGATGGCAGTCTACTACTCCAATCGTATGAAAAACTAAATAAATAAAAAATAATGAAAGGGTTTGCTTTTACAAGGTGTGGATTAAATGCAATATTGTTGGATAATTCGGGATATTTTTTAACTTTCATATACATTTTCCATTATGACGTCAAAATGACGGGTTAACTTCTAGTTTTATAAGGTCTGTCTAAACATAACCAAATCTCGGTACCAAATGGGTGATAGAAGAGCGGATCGCTGCTTAGTACAGTACAGTAGAGTGTAAGTTGTTCTAACAATACGTCACAGTGCTTGACAGTTGGATTTTAGACGATCATCAGATTGTTGAAATGGTTTTGAAAGAACCTGTCAACGTCTCAGACGAAAGTGAATCAGACGGTGACAGCGAGCAGAGGGTATCCCACTCAGACGCCGCGACTGCATTTGATGTAGAGCTACGCTACATAGAGCAACACTCCACCTTGACCCAGCGGACACCATTTTTCTGACGCGTTAGCGTAATTTGGCTTCAAGGGAGAGGTATTCTTCTCTTCGAAAAAAAAAATTAACAGATTTTTCAAACCAGTGAAATTCAGTAATAATTAGTTCAGTGCATTGTCTAACTTTGAATTTTCTTGTATTTTTCAGAAATATACATTATATCACTGTGGTTTTATTGAAAACTTAGTTCTTTTTGACTTTTCGTTTCGGATTAAGTGGACTTTCGGATTACCGAAGTTCGGATTATCGGGACTCGACTGTACGATTACAGCAAGCATAACGCTGTGGTTGCGTTAGAGCAGGGGTTCTCAACCTTTCAGGCTTTGTGCCCCCCCTTTGAACACTGATGTGAGGTCACGTCTCCCCCACCACCACCCCCATCTGTGGTCAATAATGAAAATATAGAATAGATAATTTCATACACAAAATTTAATATTACTACACGTATCTTAATTTGGAACATATTATTATTAGAACATACGAAATCAAAGAATTAAATACAGATCAAATATATGGTGAATCCTTCATTCGAAGTGAAGTGCAGTGTTCATCCTTTGTCGAAGTGAAATGAAATGTTCTATCAGTCATGATTTAAAAGTAACAGGCTTTCCACCTATGGATGTCTTATCTGTGTAATGTTCTTCTGATGTGGCTCATTAGACTGTGATTAAATGCAATAATCTTTGAAATGGAGCTATGTGTACGTGTTCTGTTCACACTACTACAGTCCACTAGGGTAAAGTAACTCCAATATATTTGAGGTAATCAAGGATCTAAGTGAGGTTGGCATGTAATACCAGTCACTTTCACAACAGGAATGAGAGGGCTGGCACTGTTTGTCCTTGACAAGTTTTTGAATATTAGGTTGTAACTGTGACGGCAAAGCTCACCTCAGGTCACTTTCAACGTCCAGCTTTGCTCGATATTTTGATTTTATGTATGCTAATGCTGAAAATCCAGATTCACAGAGATATGTGGATGAAAACTGCAGTAACAATCTCAAAGCTTCCAAAGCAACTTCTGGGTAAACGGGAAAATAGCGTAACCAAAAATTTTCAACATCCATGTTTTCGAATTCCGCGTTTGCTTGGGAATCATATTTTAGGTCGATTGCCTGTTCCTGAATATGATCAGGAAGTACATCAACGTTGATTTTAAAAGGATCTCTTGTCAACTTAGACTCCCAGTTCTCTGAACTAATATCTGGAAAATAGTCTGCAATTTCATTTTGCAATGCTACCAAATACCCCGATATAAGGTCCTTCAATTCATTTATCTGTTGCAATGGGAGATTTTTTTATCATCGAGGAGGTCGTTCAATCTTGGAAAGGATGAAAAGTTTAGCTCTGAACTCTGAAGATGGCGTTGCCAAAGAGCTATCTTTTCTGTGAATCCCTTAACTGCATCAAAAATCTTCAGAATGTTTTTGTGACATTGTAGCTTCTGACATTGCACAAGGGAATTTGAAAGGAGAAAGGGAAACATTAATAACAAAGGTAAAGCAGCTGAGTGAGAAACCGTTCTCAAGCTCTTGCAGTGATGCCAGACGTACAATTATCGTGTTTTTACAATTACGACAATTATTGTGTACAACAATTATAGTGTTCGTGTTTGTAAGTCGAAAATGCGTTAGTTACATTGTGACTGTAACGCATTGAACGTCCCTTGAAATTCTTGTACACCTTCCTAGGGGTGCGCCCCCCCCCCTCCCAGGTTGAGAACCGCTGCGTTAGAGAACAAAGACGAAGTGAATAGTAACGGATGAGATGGAACTTCCTGTCAAAGTTCGGCTTCTGATATTCGGCAGATTTCATAATCAGAGAAGGGATGTTCGGGTAGAGGTCGTGAGAGTTTGGCCGCCTCAGTACCTCCCTCCTAGTGACAACGTCTTTAAAATTTGAAGCGTAGAGGAGGACATATCCGCCGTCCTTTTTTGTCGTTGTTTGAACGTTTTCAGACTTTGTGGGCAGTTGCTGAAGTGAAGTATCAATGTCTTTCAGTAGAAATGCAGGTTTTAGTCTGTCTACTGAAATCACCATCTCTTTTCCTCGTACAAGAACTTTGAAGAATTTATTAGTCCTTTCGATGACGGAAAAGTATCCTTCATATGGAGGTTTCAAAGGGGGCTTCACCATGTCTTGTCTGATAAAAACGTGGGAAGCTTCATTCAGTGCGGAAGGAACAAACGGTTTTTGTTTTGAATGGCAACTCATCGGAGTTGGAGATATTTGCTTAAATGTTTCTTGCTATTGGATAACAAAGTCTGCATTGACATTAGTTGGAGTTTCAGTAAAAAATTCACCAGGTTAACGTATGTCAGCTCCATACACCAGTTGAGAGGGTGTTGACCTTAACTCTTCACTGTAAGTTGAGCGTTAACTCAATAGTTTAGATGACAAGACATCAACCCATCGTTCAGTCAAGCAGGCTTTTATAGCAGACTTAGTCTGCGATGCCAATTCTCAATTAAGCAATTCGCTTTAGGATGGAATGAAGTAGTATGAATATGTTTTATTCCGAATAGAGTCAAAAATAGAGTAAAATAATCGTGACTAAAATTGCCTACCTTGATGGGTAGTTATGGTTCGTGGTACTCCAAAGCGAGCAACCCAATGTGCATAGAATGCTTTAGCGACTTCTTCCGCCGTAAGTCTAGTAAGCGGAATTTCTTCGACCCAACGCATAAATCTTTCGATCATAGTCAAACAGTATTCATAACCATGATTTAGTGGTAAGGGACCTATTAAGTCGAGATTTACATGCTAGAAATGTGCATTTGGAACAAGGATATTTTGGGTTGGACTTGATGTATGTTTATGCACTTTTGCTAATTGACAAGGAATGCAACATCGCGCCCATAATTTTGAATCCTTATTGATTGATAGCTATACAAATCTAGTTAAAAGTTTACTTGTTGCTCTCATGCCTGGGTGAGAAAGTTTATGAAGTGTATCGAAAGCAATTTTGCAAAATTTTGCAGGAATATAAAGCCTAACATTAGGGGTAGAAATATCGCAATGCAATTTAACGTTTTATTCAGACAAAATAAATGTGTTTAAATTTTAACCCAGTATATGAATTTAGTAATTGTTTGAATTCTTCGGAATTTTCTTGAGCTACGGCGATTTGTTTATAATCTAAAGCAGTTGGTAGACTGATGGTTTGAATTCGAGAAAATGTATCAGCTGGGATATTATCTACCCCTTTGAGAAATCTTATATCGGTGCTAAATTGACCTATAAAATCTAGATGGCGCATTTGGCGGGGGGGGGGAACTTTTATCCAAATTTTGTAAAAATGCATAAGTTAAGGGCTTGTGATCTGTAAAAATCACAAAATTTCTCCCCTCTAGCATGTGTTTGAAGTGTATAATTGACGCGTAAATTTCAAATAGTTCGCGGTCGACCATTTTTTTGCGCCGTTGTTAGTTTGGAATAGAAAAATGCGAATGGTTGTAATATTTTGGAACCGTTTACGACATTTATTTGTTAAAGTGAGTTACCTATGGTATTCGTGCTTGCGTCTGTAAATAGAGATAACTTAGCAGGTGGTTCGGGGTGTGCTAGGAGTACTGCGTTAGCTGAGTTTTCTATACAATGAACGCTGCTTCCGTTTCTACAGTCCAATCTATTCGAGTACCGATTTTTATTTTATTTCCTTTGAGGAAATCATTCAAGGGTGCTTGTAAAGAGGCAGCTTTTGGAATGTTTCGATGGTAATAGTTTAAAAGGCCTAAAAAACTTCGTAATTCTTTAATATCTTGCGGTAGAGTATATTCCAAGATAAGTTTAATTTTTTCAGGTAGAGGTTAAATTCCTTTTGGAAATCACTAAGAAACCTAAAAAGGATAGTTCTGACACGCCAAAAATACATTTTGACAAATTGATTAGAATTCCGTATTCAGAGAGTCTTTGAAAAAGAATTTCTGTATGTTTTAAATGCTCGTCTTCCGAAATGCTAGCAATCAAAATGTCATCTAAGTAGACAAAAAGGAATTCCAAATCATTCAACACTTCTTTAATGAACCGTTGAAAGGTTTGGACTGAATTTGATAATAAGGAAGGTACAATAATTCGAATAATCCGAACGGAGTCGTGATGGCAGTTTTTGGCGCATCATCAGGGTGGACGGGTATTTGGTGATACGCCCGTATAAGGTCTAAATTAGAGAAAATTGTTTTTCCAAAAAGTTTGCCGGAAAAATCTTGCAGGTGGGGCAACGAATACCTGTCAAGTACTGTAATGCAATTTAATGAACGATAAACCCCAGTGGGTTTGAAATCTGTACTATTTGGTTTTGGCACTAAGTGCAAAGGATTTGACCAATTGGACTTACTGGGACGACAGATTCCATTATCCACCATGTATTGAAATTCTTTTTTGGCTGCAATCAGTTTAGCTGGATGTAAACGTCGGGGTTTAACAAAAACTGGTTGTTCTTTTGTTTCTATCCTGTGCACCGTATTATGTTTTACCTTAATACCAGCTGGATACGGACGTGTTATTTCGGAATATTTATCTAGTAATGTTTTATATTTGACATCATTAGAAATAAGCGTAATTTGAGTTGTGTGTGCTGTAGGACATGAACTTTTGTGGTTAGTGATGTCAATGTGTCACGAAGACAGGAATTTTTTAAATCAATTAAAATACCAAAATGTTTGATAAAATCAGCTCCGATAATGGGTTTGTTAACGTTGGCTAAAATAAAAGACCATTGAAAATTGTGGCGTAAATTTAAATTTATAGTATCCAATTTCTTACCGTAAGTTTTAATAGCGGACTCTAAAACGTCGTCGGACTGGTAGCGGTTAACAAAGTGACGACCAGAGTAAATAACACTAAATAAGGATGATTTTTATTTACACTGATTGAAGAATGATGAAATCACGAAATGATATTTTAACATAAAGCACTCTAAGGATTCGTGCGAGTTGTCAAAGTTCAGGAACTTAACACCGCATGAGCAGATACAGTTCAGATCAAATTTATACGTTTCTAGTTGGCACTTTCGATGTAAGTCTGAGCTCAGGATAAGCGCGTCCACTGACTCCCTATACTGGAGACTATTTGGCTGGTTGAGGGAACTTCTGTCAGAAACCACGATGACAGGATGTCGAGCTAAAAGTCAGATACGTCTGGGATCAATTTAGCTCCGATAGCTATTGATAACACAAGGGGTGTTAAATTATTGGTGATAATAATTAGGTTAACTTTAAGATAATAAAAGTTAATTTACTTTTTGCTTATGATGGTCAATTAGCTGTTGGTGCAAAAATAGATTTTATCTATATGGTTATTAATATTAACTCAAATTATAAGTTAAGTTATTAAGCACCTTACTCAGTACATCGCGTTGTGATTTATCCGTAGAGTTAATATTTAGCATGCAGTGAGGACATACACATAAATACAAATCAAATTACTTGAATGCATTCCTTTTATTTTAGGCCTTCTCACATTACACAGTCATTACTAAAACACCTTATCAAATTACTAAATATGCAAAACTCATTATAAATCATGAACATTATTGGGCCTGTTCTTAACACTTCAAATGTGCTAACTCATTGTTAATTCAAATACATTAAAAATTGTCAGGCCTCTTCTTATCAAATTTAAACACATATCACTAATTAGACAATCACTTAGTACATTAAAAACAAAGAAATACAATCGCTCACCAGTTTGCTGAGGTATCGAGAATCATAGCATTTTTTGAAGCACGTGGATTTTATATAATCATGTTGATTGATTCCGCCAGAATAGTTTTTCACAAATATCGACTTAGCACTCACGAGAACGAATCTCACATTCCCTATATAACACGAGCGTTCAGTATGTAGTGATATCTGGAACAACACACGAGAATAATTCCATCAGAACACGTGGTTACAAGTTTCGCCGAGAATGCCTTGCGCGGCAATATATGCAGTCATTCCATCAGACTGGCTCATACATAGCACATATTATGGTCGTTCGACTTTCACACGAAAAAAAATAGGCAATTGAAGAACTCTGGCACTCACTCGCTTCAGAGTATCCAGACACAATCGCAATCCATCCGTGGAAATAAAATTTTTCACGTATCGGCCATTTACCTCATTTAGTGCAGGTATCAGAATGCTCAGGAATTATATTCGTATTTCGAGAAAAATCTTTTCGGTCACCATTTCACATGCCTCCTCTTTTTGTAGCTTCAAATTTTACACAAGCCGGTGTAGCTCCACGCACGAACTCCATTTAGGAATCCGTCGTGAGCTACTGTCCTCACAATCTAAAAATCGCGGTCTTTATCCACCACCGTTGCCACTCAGTTCCTCTTAACTTTTGCTGGTGCTTGAATCAGGGAATGGTATGCGCCTCGACGCAACGCATTTTCGCAATTGCGATCTGCTCACAAATTGTGAAAGTCCTTGCTTTCACATTTCCTCCCCCGAAGCGAAGAAAAAAAATTTTTTTTTTTTTTGATGGAAGGGATTTTTTGATGGAAGTGAATTTTTTTTACAAATTCTCAGAAAAATGTGCACTGGAGTAAGCGATTGTCCGATAACACTTATTACATTACATTTTACAACAAAACATTTTTATTTTGAATTCCTCACCGTGCCAAATATATCTTCAAAGTAAATGTAGTGAACCATTTCCATCTTTACACTTACGATTATTTTTGTATTTGAAGTTATGTATCTTACTGTTACTTTGATTCATTTTTTACCTCTCTTTTTATACAATTTCAAGTTACTGACACAAAACTATTCAATATTCTTACATATTATCAACATTTTTTTTGAAATCTTATCTTTTACACCCTATTTATGCATACATCATTTTTTTTAACCGTCTATCCACACAATCATCCTTTTGATAATTTTTGATTCTTATTTACCTGATTGAAATCAATTTTATCATCTTATCAGTTTTCTTATCACAGTATTATTAGCAATCTTAAGTACTTTTTCATTGATCAGCAATTAAAGACATATTTCAAATTTCAATTAACAATTTTCTTCCTAACAAATCTGGACCAGCCAAACAATTTGTTAACACACCCTAGAAGTTCGCGACGCCTCAAGAATGCTTGAAGAAATTAGCAAAAGAAAAATTAAATTTATCTGTATTTTCTAACTATTAACCTTTAGTTATTTGAATTAGTTGAGTTGTTTGATATTAGATTTTCTCTTAATTTATTTTGTTTGAAAATTTTGCTTACATTTACCTTTATTGTTTTTTCATTCGGATCATTTACATTTTCAATCAGATAATTGTCGTTTCTCAATGCTTTTTTTATCACGAAAGGACCTTTGTATTTTTTTTTCAATACATGTGGATTGATGAACTCTTTTACAAATATTTTATCACCAGTTTCAAATATAGGTTTTTTTCTACCTTTAATATATTTAGCATGCTTTTTAAAATACTCGGATTCATTTTCTTGCACTTCTTTTCTTGTATTACTTATTTGTTCATTCATTTTGCTTATATATTTTGAGTATTTTTCAACTTGTTTTGGTTCATCATGGCGGTGTATGGGTAAGTTGATTTCTCTGCCAAAGAATAATTTTGCAGGCGAAAAACCTGTTACACTGTGTTCAGTACCATTATAATGCAACTTGAAAAGATGTATGTTCTGTGACCATTCAAATGTTTCATGTGATAGTGCTGTAATACTGGATTTCATCGTTCTATGTGACCTTTCAACAACTCCATTTGATTGAGGATAGTAAATTGAACAATTTCTAAAATCAATGTTCAGATCACTTAAAAATTTTCTCATGTCATCAGATTTGAAGTTCTGTGCATTATCTGAAATTATTATTTTAGGTATTCCAAATTTTGAAAAGTATTCATTTAAGGTTTTAATTATCGACTGAGATTTTATACATTGCAGGGGAATTGCTTCCAAAAATCTGCTGTAGTGATCTACAATAGTCATGATGAAAAATTTGTTATCACTTGACCTTGGTAATTTACCTACTATGTCAATTGCTAATAATTCACCTGGTGCAAGTGAAGATTTTGGAATCATATTAGTTATTGTATTTGCAGGTTTGGGTTTTGTTGATAGGCAGTTTTCACAATTCTCACAAAAACTTTTTGTATCTAAAAACATACCTTTCCAGAAATATTTTTTGTTTAGTAAGTTGTAAGTTTTTTGAGTACCAAAATGAGGTGCATGTGCAATTTCAATGCAATGTCTAATTAATGTTTTGGGGATAAGAATTTTGTTGGTGATTTGCTTGTTGGTTAACTTTTTACTCTTATAAGCTGTATGCTTAATCATTACTAAATTGTTGTTTTTGTCAATAAAATATTGTTTGTATTTTGGATTGCTGTTATTTATGTTACTAATAATTTCTGCAATAAATTTGTCCTGTTTTTGATGCTTTAATATATTTTCAATAGACAAATCATTGTTTATACCAAAAATATTTATGTTATTTATGAATTTTTCCTCATCAATGGCTCGAGAAAGATAATCAGCAGGATTATTGAAACCAGGGATATGTTGAATATCAAAATCAAACTGCTGTAAATGTAACAGCCATCGTTGAACAACTTCTGGTTGTTTGTCAAGTTGAAGATGATGCGTTAAAGGTTTAGCATCAGTTAAGATGGTGAATTTTTTGCCATAAAAATTTTCATGGAAATGCTGCACTGCTGCAAAAATTGCATAAAGTTCTCTTCTGATGGAAGGATATCTAGTTTGAGCATCAGATAAAGTTTTAGAGTAAAATTCAATAGGATAAAATTTATTTTCAATTTTTTGCATAAGTATACCACATATTGCAATTTTAGAAGCATCAGTTGTTACATAAAAAGGTAGGTTTGGATCAATATTTTTTAAAGTGGGCTTTTCCAAAATAATTTCTTGAAGTTTTTCAAATGCATCCTGACAAGCTGTATTCCAAATAAATGGTACATTTTTTTTAGTTAAATTAATTATTGGACTGGCTATTTCTGCAAATTCATGAATTAGGTGTCTAAAATAATTTAGCATTCCTAGGTAACTTTGTACTTGCTTGACATTTTTGGGAGTTGGAAATTTTGTCACTTTGGCAATATTATCTTCAGAAGGAGAAAAACCATTTTTGTCAATATTAAATCCTAAGTAAGTTATTCTGGCTTTACACAGTTGGACTTTTTTTGGATCAAGAGTTAAATTAAATTTAATGAGATTTTCGAAGACTTTATTCAGATGTGAAATTAGTTCAGGAATGGAGTTAGCAGCAACAATTATGTCGTCAAGAAAATATTGCACAAATTCACCTTTAAGGTGACTTAAACATTTAGAGATTAAAGTGTGAAAGTAAGATGTGCTGTTTTTTGCACCGAATGGAAGACGAGTAGGTTGAAAATTTCCTAACTCAGTACAAAATGCTAATTTATGTTTGTCAGCAGGCTTAAGTTTTAGTTGAAAAAATGCACTTTTTAAATCTAATACACAGTAATATTTTTTACCAGCAACATTTGATATTATCTCAGATATTTTGGGAAGACAAATTTTAAATGACTCAGTTATACTATTAAGAAGTCTATAATCTACTACCATTCTGAATTTAAGTTTGCTTTGGTCATCACCAGGTAACAATTTCTTTTTTACGAATAGGATTGGAAAATTATAGTTAGATGTAGATGTTTCAATAATGCCAGCTTCTAATAATTTTTTAATTTCTTGCTGTGCAAATTCTTTTGCAATATTTGGTATGGGATATGGGCGGGTTTGAATAGGAAAGTTATGCAGTAAATTAAATTCGGGTATTACCCTGTCTGTCGAACCAAGTGTCTGATAAGACTTAGAAAACACTGCACTATTTCTCATTAATAATTCAATCATTTCTTTTTTATCTTTACTTTCTAGATGGTCTAGATCAAAATCATTTTCATTTAACTCTGCTTTTCGCAGTTCTAAGATTTCTGAGAGATTTAAATTATTCACCTGCAATATTTGCTCTTGCATTGGTGACACTATTTTATTTTCATCCCATTTGGTAACTGAACCAAGTTTCATACCCTTTTTTAAATTGATAGTATTATCAGATTGATTTTCTAATATGGAAAAAATATGATTATCCTCTGATACAGTGTGAACAGAGTTGCTGATATTTATGTCAATATTAATTTTAGATGGATTGAATAACACCTGATCATTGGGATTAAAATTTTTTGGCATAGCTAATTTTATTATTTTGAAGTTATTAGGTTTGATTGTAATGTTAGATATGGTTTTAACCTGGCTATTGTTAATATTACCATTATCCTTTGTTATATTATTCACTACTTTAGTAGGTAGAGTTTCAGTGAAATTGATTTTGCTATTACCTATTACCAGTTGCTTATTCACTGTGTCTATGAGAATTTTGTTTCTCTGTAGAAAATCATACCCCAATATAATTTGATAGGATGAATTCCAATTAGTTTTGGTGATGAAAAAAATGTTGGTGAACCAACGGTTGTCTATCTTAAATTTAATATTGGCTGCAGAGGCATATGGTATTGTGGATTTGTCGAGAGTTTGAATTTTAACTGCTCTAGAGATGTAGTCAATTTTGGTAAATTCCTTAATTTCCTCAATTATTCCAGATTGGAGCAAAGTCAAATTAGCACCTGTGTCTATTAACGCAGAAAATTCTTTCTGTCCAAATTTTAATTTTACAATTGGTAAATTTGAGTTGGAGTCTGCATTATTACATGACAATACAACACCTATCTGCTCTTTAGTTGAGTCAGATTTACCTTTATTTTTTTTCTCTTGAATTTTTTTGGTATTGTTGTGCTTTTTTTTTGTGGATTCCTACGCATTTTGTTTCTCTATTCATGTGCGTGGAATCCCTTACCCGTTTAAATTTTTTCTACTGTTGTAGTTATTAAATTTTCTACCCCTATTGTATGGGCGAAACTGGGTATTGAATCTACGTCCTCTCTGAAAGTTAGATTTTGTTTTGTGATTTCCTCTTGGATAATACCAACATTGTGTCGTCAAATGATTTTTTTGACAAATGTGGCATGACACTATTGGCAGTGGTTGTTCATATTTAGCTGCTTGCTGAGAGGTTGAAGGAACTGATTCTTGTGATAAATTATTCACTTGTTTTAATTTGTTCACTTCCTCTGCCAGAGATTGAATACATTTATTGGTTTCAATCTGCTGTGCTATGAGCATGTTAAATTCAGTTGATGTTTGAGAAGTCACATTATTTGTTTCAAAATTAGCATAGTCTTCTAAAGCACTTTCTATGTTTTTAGCTTTGCTTACTGCCTCCTCGAATGTTTTTGGGCCAAATTTTTTTAACTCAATTTTGATTTCTGGCCTAACAGCATCTATCAATTTTGAAAGTTTCATGTTCGCTTGAAGTCTTTTTAGTGATGGGTCTATAGAATTGTCTGTATTTATAAATTTTGACGCCTGAATTTCAATTAGTTCTGATAATTCAGCTACAGATTGATTGGGAAGTTGTTTGATTTTATTGAACTTTTCCTGGATTACTTGGAAGTTTTCTTCAATTTTGAATTTATTTAGTAAGATTTTTTCAATTTCACCAAAATCTGAAGTTTTTTGCAGTCTGGGATCATTAATGAAAAAAGATAGTGCTTTGCCCTTAAGATTCAGTTTTACAATTAACATTAATTTTTCTTGTGACCAATTCTCTAGTTTAGCTATTTCTTTTACTTGATTGATAAAGTAGGTTATATTTTCACCTTTTTCACCACTGAATGGTTGAACAGAAGAAGCTAGTGACTGACTAAATATTTTAGTTGCCATATTGAATTTTACACTTATTTACCACAATATATTATCAAACACTAAATACACAATCATAAAAGAATAAAATATTTCAATATTTAAATATAATACCTGAAATTCATCAATACACTAAAATTCATACTGATAGATGGAAATGACACACTATATTTAACTTTTTCAACAAACCAAGTTCTCAACCTAGCATGATATCATATTACACATAGTTAACTTATGCTAACTTAATATTTAATTATGCTTATTTCTTTTGTGACGGCACCAATGATAACACAAGGGGTGTTAAATTATTGGTGATAATAATTAGGTTAACTTTAAGATAATAAAAGTTAATTTACTTTTTGCTTATGATGGTCAATTAGCTGTTGGTGCAAAAATAGATTTTATCTATATGGTTATTAATATTAACTCAAATTATAAGTTAAGTTATTAAGCACCTTACTCAGTACATCGCGTTGTGATTTATCCGTAGAGTTAATATTTAGCATGCAGTGAGGACATACACATAAATACAAATCAAATTACTTGAATGCATTCCTTTTATTTTAGGCCTTCTCACATTACACAGTCATTACTAAAACACCTTATCAAATTACTAAATATGCAAAACTCATTATAAATCATGAACATTATTGGGCCTGTTCTTAACACTTCAAATGTGCTAACTCATTGTTAATTCAAATACATTAAAAATTGTCAGGCCTCTTCTTATCAAATTTAAACACATATCACTAATTAGACAATCACTTAGTACATTAAAAACAAAGAAATACAATCGCTCACCAGTTTGCTGAGGTATCGAGAATCATAGCATTTTTTGAAGCACGTGGATTTTATATAATCATGTTGATTGATTCCGCCAGAATAGTTTTTCACAAATATCGACTTAGCACTCACGAGAACGAATCTCACATTCCCTATATAACACGAGCGTTCAGTATGTAGTGATATCTGGAACAACACACGAGAATAATTCCATCAGAACACGTGGTTACAAGTTTCGCCGAGAATGCCTTGCGCGGCAATATATGCAGTCATTCCATCAGACTGGCTCATACATAGCACATATTATGGTCGTTCGACTTTCACACGAAAAAAAATAGGCAATTGAAGAACTCTGGCACTCACTCGCTTCAGAGTATCCAGACACAATCGCAATCCATCCGTGGAAATAAAATTTTTCACGTATCGGCCATTTACCTCATTTAGTGCAGGTATCAGAATGCTCAGGAATTATATTCGTATTTCGAGAAAAATCTTTTCGGTCACCATTTCACATGCCTCCTCTTTTTGTAGCTTCAAATTTTACACAAGCCGGTGTAGCTCCACGCACGAACTCCATTTAGGAATCCGTCGTGAGCTACTGTCCTCACAATCTAAAAATCGCGGTCTTTATCCACCACCGTTGCCACTCAGTTCCTCTTAACTTTTGCTGGTGCTTGAATCAGGGAATGGTATGCGCCTCGACGCAACGCATTTTCGCAATTGCGATCTGCTCACAAATTGTGAAAGTCCTTGCTTTCACAGCTATACAGAGCTTTGTCTAAAGCTGGTCGACCGGAGTCGAATAAATTTCTTCTCACTTCCGGAATCAGGAGAGTTACTCTCTCTCCTATCACGATATAATGCTTCCGTTAGAAGCTGATCGACTGGATGTCGAAAGACGAATTCCTACCATACAGGAATTTAGAGAATTTACTATATCTTGATAATTCGACATAGCCCTAGGTATAAATCAACTAAGAACACCTCCTGTTCTAAGACAAGTTCTCAGTTGGAGAAACAATTTTATCACGACCACACTGGCTGGAGTGAGCGACTTTTCACCTTGAGACTAAGAGGCTAACTAACGCTAATTTTTTCTCAGAGACCTAACTCTGGATTTGGCGCTTCGATCGCTGGAAAATTAAAATGATTTTAAGAGGTGCGCTTTAAAGGTGACATCATCTTTAGGGGCTGTTATTGGTCTATCTTTTCCCGCTGAAGATTCAGAGGCGAGCTCGCACTATTAATTTTACGAGCCTTCTTCAACAATCAGTAGGATGCAAATCAGGCTTTCAACTTTAACGTCACATCGCAGACTTACTAGCGCGGCGTAGCTTTGTCTTCATTGTCAACGGACCTTTCTTTGTTCAGGCCGCTTTTTGTTGCTGTGCCTTCTGCCAGTGGCTACGAGCACGTTTATGTAGCCGGTGGTTCACTAGAGATCGTTAATTTTAGGAAAGGATTGTGTTAATTGGGGAGAATAGATTTTGATTCTTCACAGGACACATTTGCTGAGTAAAATAATATATATTTTGGCCATTAGTTGCCATGCCTCTTTTCTATGGTAACATATAAACATCACTTCCACTATCAATCAAATATGGAATACCTTACTAGAATCTATATATATAAAACGCGTAGGTATGCGGCACAAAAATCGACGATATTTCTACACTCCGAATGACAACGGCTGCAACTACCAGATGTAAACATTAGCGGCCGTCCGCAATTTGCAACCGCGTGTCAACCTGGATTTACGCACTGAAATCAGGAATGCTCAAAAGCGAGCTGCACGATCAAGTGAAAATTGGGAACAGTCTCAATAAAGAAAGCGATGAAGAAATAATTCATTAAGAGAGAGGCGTGAATCAGAGAACATAAATGATCGCGAGGTTAGGCTTAGCCGTTGCTGGCAATGCAACCGACAGCCAGTAATAGTTAACTTTCTAAACCTTTTTCAGTACTTTCCTGAATTTTTACTCCGTTTTATAAGTGAAGAAATTTTCGCAACAATTTATTATTTGATATGATTAAATGTAGATATCTGAATTGTGAACAATATGTGCTATTGCACATACAGAGAGTGGTGTAATCCACACTGCAATTTAGTACTTGCTGAATTTTTACTCCATTTTTTAAGTGAAAAATTTTTCCCCAAATTTCTTATTTGATGTACACTGTAATTTAGTACTTGCTGAATTTTTACTCCATCTTTTAAATGAAAAAATTTTTTCCAAAATTTCTTATTTGATGTAATGATAAAGTGTATATATCTTAATTTTGAAAAATAGTACATACAGAGAGGGATGTAATTTTTAAAATCTTGGTGTTGGACTTCTCGGTCTTCTCTGTTCTGGAGTAATGGAAATTCAAATTTTTTAATCACGATGTTTTAGAATCAGCCTTATGGAGAATACCCCTTAACAACGTATATTTATGATGATAGGTAATCGTAACATTCCTTACATATGTTACTTTCAGTTGAGTTGTTTTGCAAAAGAAAATATAAAACTAAAAGCGACCATGCTGGTCGCGCAGCGGCTAGTCTCTTATAAAAAGGGGACTTTTATTATTGTATTTAAAATCACATTCTGCTGTATTATGTGATTTGCCCTCTAGTTTTCCGAATTTTTGTTTTTAAATTCGCAAGGAGAACGGCAATGCTTTACATTTTCACCAAAAGTTGCATGATACCAGCAATTACCTTCATTGTTTGAATTTGTGGGTCGTGAGCGATTTCTACTGAAACTTATAGAACGATTGCGCTTTTGGTGATTAAAGCTAGATCTGAATCGGGATCTTGAAAATTTTTCCATTTGCTTAGTCATTTCTGTTATTTGCTTCTGAATTTCAATTATAGGATCGTGTTTAAAATTTACGGCATGAATTTCATTAGAAATCTCACTGGTAGTAACATCTAAAATTCTATCAGCCATTAAAGTCAATTTATCGAGGCAGGCTTCCGAAACCGAAAGTATGGCTTGAACAGTTTTAGGTAATCTCTGAAGCCATAAAGTACGACAAAAATTATCATCTAATTTATTTCCGGCTAGTTGTCTCATTTTACGCCTTAAATGAGAAGGTTTGCCATCTTAAGACTAATTCTGAGAGTAAAGTTTTTAATAGTTTTTGTTCAGAATCTGAAAATTCTGCAATGAGCCTTTCTTTTAATGTTTTGTATGATTCCCGTGTAGGAGGGCTTAAAACAATAACGCTAACGTAATTAAGTGTCTCGGAACTTAAGGAAGAAATAACAGAATAAAACTTCATAGTATCCTCAGGGCCCGATTTAGAAAATTCTTGACTATAGGCACAAATCGGAATGGGGGCCCCCTAACACTGACGTGGGCGTAAAACTTCCAAAATTGACACAGCAAAATAAAAATAATCATGAATCATTGTGAAAGTACCATTTTACCAGTAATTGGCTATTTGAAGCGTAGAAGTCTAGAACATTATCAAATAACAAAAAGCAATACAATGTATTAACTTCATTAAAACACCAATACAATGCAACCAGAAAAACTTATTAATCCCTTATACACTATTACATACATATGATGAACTATACAATGTATAGTTCATACAATGTATACAATGTATACAATGTATACAAACTATACAATGTATAGGGCGGAGCGTAAAAAAAAAGTTTTCGATTTTGTTTTTGCCCTAGTGCGGAAAAGTTGTGTACTGGTGGGTAGGTCACGTATGTAAAGTTTTGGGAAAAACAAAAAATATCTTCCGTCTCCATTTCGGCCGTGATTTTTAGCAGATTTTTACCATACAGCTAAAAATGTGTATTTCCATTGTTTTGTATGCAGCTTTTCGCTTTTTCAATTCCTACTATTACTTCACACTCTCCCTATATATATCTTGTTCAAATTTTCATTCGTTAATAAAATAATTTTTAATCATCCACTCAAGTTCAAATACATTTTTTTAAACTTGTAGTGGATGACACTTGATGTTAATACAGTTTTTTCAAATATTAATTGATTAATTAAATTTAATTAATCGATTTTAGTTTTAGACCTAGAGCGTCTCTTGCTCTTGAATAGTAATTTCCCTATTGTTACTCTGTAAACGGTAGCACTGCGGTAGCGCGGGCTCCTCCCGTCCTGTAGGTTGCGGTATCGAATCCCCAACCTGACAAACTTTTTCTCTCTCTTTCCCCTCCTAATCTCGCACAGTAGGCAAGGTTCTGGCAGGTAATCCATTTTCTATTCCTACTATTAGTTCACACTCAAATTTTTCTTTGTTGATCTAAGTAGGAATTGACTTTAAAAAATTTTGTTTTTATATTACTTGTTCTGAAATAAAATTCAGAAAAAAAACCCAGAACTCACCACGGGGAGGTGGCTGCATTGCGAGTTCCACCCGTGCCCACCTTTCCACCCAACCGTATCGGCACATAACTCCTTTGCCCTTGCAGTTATTCCGGTTTTACTCGGTACTCGCATTTGGTTCCAAATGATAGCATAGCTTTTCTGGACTCTGTTCGGGTTCTAACTAAACCGTCACACTTATTTTCTCCACACACAGCCGCAGAAACTTCTGTTACTAGTTTTACGAAACGTTCAACACTTTGTGTGTGGCAAGGAAATTTTAGACTTCCAAGGTGTTAAGCTACAGACTATCCACTGGAAATCAAATTTCTGAAATCATCTTCTTTCAAGTGAGGTGTTTTTGGGGGTTCCGTCAAATTACATTTCTGCCAATCAATAAGGTCTATATATGAAACTGCCTCGAAGTTGAGTGACGAAATGTTGTAGTGTCTGATTCCTTTCTGTTTTTTCTTTCTTGCTCGGAAAATCCTACGTAGTCCAAGTTCTCGAATGGACTGTCTGTCGTCTGTGACCATTGACAAGATTATTGCTTCCGGGTGGCCAAAATAGCCATTTCTCTAGATAATGGGATCGACCACAGTCTTTAAATCATTTTTAAGATAGCGTGAGACGTTTATTGTCTTCCACAAATTTCGTGGACCATACGTGCAATATGGATTTAATTTTACTGTAAACCACATAGGTGGGTACACTTTCATGATGAACTCTGCCAGAGTTTGAAATCGGTTTGAAGGCTCTGACGAGCTAATGAATAAACGCTTTATTCGATTTGCAGTTGTTAGCCAACGTGCATGAGACATTTTCCCAGGGTGCTTTTGTGACAAACTTGATGAGCAATTTCTATTTGTGACAGCTTGACAAATATCCCAAAGCTATCGCTTGTGTGTGCTAAGATACTTTATGTCGATTTTCGGAAATTCGCTCGAAATGTCTAGAAATCTCACAACTGGGAGGTTTTTAAAATTTGCCAATGCTTTCCCAGTAGGACTAGAAAATGCATTAGGGCCACTCGTTCCACCATCCAAATGCTGCACTAAATGTCGGAGTGGCAACTCATTTGCGTGTAACGCGTGACAGATATACGTGGCAGATAAACCAGTGCAAGGGTTTCCCAATGGCTTCCAGGGAAAGGCGAATCACGCCGATTTTATAGCCAGTATTAACGACTGTTCCATCACACCCTATTGTTACTAGTTTATGAATGTCAATATTCTTATTCTACATGAATTGCAGCATCATTTGAGAAATACTCAAAGCTGATGATGAGGTTAGTGCTATGTGTCCAAGGTACTTGCTTACAGGTTCCTTAATCATTGTAACGTTTTCTGCCAGGATTGTTTTCTGGTACATCTTTCCCCCTACGCTCTCTTGCATTAGAGTTTTGTCCCTCCTTCCGTCAAAATAAAGTCCCTTCAGTGGTTCCAGCTGTCTTTTATTTCCTTGCTGATATTCTTTCCGAATTTTTTTCCCTCTCTCTTCTTATTTCATGTCTATCAATTACATTTAAAGTGTGTGTTTCGGTAATCATCCCCAAATCTTCCAAAACAGCGGGATCCACGTCAGAATCTGTCAGGAAATATGAGCCTAGATGGAGTAACAGATGGTGAAACATTTATTTTAAGACTTACTGCTTCTGTCTCTTTCTGCTTCCTATCGGCTCGTTTCATCAGCTTTCAGTTTAAGTCAACTGCACCTATGGACATTTGCCTAAGTGCCCGTTGGTCTATAAGAAAAGTTCATTCCATTTCAGGAATCCTTTTATGATTTGGGCAAGAACATTTGTTAAAAGAAACACACTTACATGAAGAAATGTCAAACAATTTCCTTGAGACTTTTACGAAGGTTTTAAGCTTCGTTTCTAAAGTTGTTGTTGACAATGTTTTAATGCCAAAATATTTCTTTACCTTTCTGCACGCAGTGTGTCAGCTGCTGCCTTTCTGTATTAAGTTTCGAATTACCTCTGTATTTTATTTAAGAACAAAATGACGAGTTGCATACAAAACAATGGAAATACACATTTTTAACTGTATGGTAAAAATCTGCTAAAAATCACGGCCGAAATGGAGACGGAAGATATTTTTTGTTTTTCCCAAAACTTTGCATACGTGACCTACCCACCAGTACCCAACTTTTTCGCACTAGGGCAAAAACGAAATCGAAAACTTTTTTTTTACGCTCCGCCCTACTATACATATAACTATACATATGATGAACCAATCAATAAAATTTGAAAGGATATAAAAAATTGCTATTAAAAATGGTAAAATAAAAAAAAAATTAATTGGGAAATTTTTTTTCTTTTAAAATAGAAATTTTGGGGGCCCCTAGGCCCGGGCCTAATGGAAGATCAGGGCCTGAGTATCCTGCGTTATACCACACACATTGAACTGTGCTTCGATGCTCACAAACCATAAGCTCCCGAGCAGGCCCGCCGTCAGGGTGGGGCAGGGGGGACAAAATCCCCGAGGCCCGAGCTTCCGGGGGCCCCGGTTAAAATAAGAGTTGACTAAAAAAATGCATACAAGGTTCAAATATTGAGTGGAGAGGGGGCCCGCTGTATTATTTTGCCCCGGGCCCTGGCTCAGTTTGCGGCGGCCCTCCTCCCGAGACTTATCCCAAAAAGAAGGTAATTTTAATGTTACTTTATTAACATCTGAAAGTAGCGGTGACATCAGTTTCGGAATTTACAGGCGTGGACATTTAAATAATTACTACTATTATTCATAAGCAATTAAAATATTGTTTACACCATTAAATTACAATCAGACCTCTATTTAACGAAGTCGCTAAATCCCGAAAAAAAGTTCGTTATATGGAAAATTCGTTAAATAGAGATTCGCCTTTTAAAGTATACTGCTGGCCACTGTAAATGCAACACCCTGAAGGAAACATGCAAATAACATTAAATTTACAACATGCATTAGCGGAGGTGAGATATGCAAATGATTAGAATTTCAGCGCAGACGCACATCACGCGCGCCTGTGGCGCCACTTCAAAGCGCTATTTAAGGCTTGGAGATTTCGACGATTTCAAGTTCGGCAATTGTGTTTTTCTTGTGGTTTCTTCAAAAAAAAAACCGATTAATTATGCCTCGTCGAAAACAGCGATCATCTTTTGATCAAGTATCGGAGTTCAACAGAGGAAGGATAGTGGCCTACCGAGATTGTGGATTATCTTTCAGGGAAATCGGTAGTCGTGTTGGACGAAACCAAACAACTGTAATGCGGATATGTGATCGTTGGATGCAGGAGGGTACGACGGACCGGCGTGTTCGATCGCATCCACCTCAGCGCACCACTTCACGTGATGACAGGCAAATTGTGCGCATGGCAGTGACGGATCGCTCAGTCACATCACGAACCATAGCACACCACATGCAGTCTGTAACGCATCATCCAGTGTCTGCGCGTACCATTCGACGCCGTTTACAGCAGAGTGGTCTGTCCGCAAGACGTCCATTGCTTTGTCTACCCTTGACGCAGAACCACAGACGTCTCCGCCGCCAATGGTGCGATGACAGAAGGATGTGGACGGCAGAATGGAATGAAATTGTCTTTACTGACGAGTCACGCTTCTGTCTGCAACACCACGATGGTCGCATTCGAGTCTGGAGACACCGTGAAGAGAGGATGCTGAACAGCTGCGTTATGCACCGCCACACTGGTCCTGCACCGGGTATTATGGTATGGGGCGGTATTGGATATCACTCTCGCACACCTCTAGTACGCATTGCCGGTACTTTAAACAGCCAGCGCTACATCTCCGAGGTGTTGGAGCCAGTTGTCCTTCCTTACCTTCAGGGCTTGCCCACAGCCATATTTCAACAGGATAATGCGCGACCACACGTGGCACGCATTGTCCAACGGTTCTTCGTCAATCGCCAGATTGAATTGCTTCCCTGGCCGCCTCGCTCTCCGGATCTTTCGCCGATAGAAAACATGTGGTCCATGGTTGCTCTACGATTGACCCAGATTACATCCCCAGATGCCACAGCAGATCAACTTTGGCAACGTGTGGAAGCTGCTTGGTGTGCTGTATCCCAAGAACTCATCCAAAGTCTCTCTGAATCAATGCCGAGGCGTGTGGCAGCGGTGATCTCCAACAATGGCGGCTACTCTGGCTACTGATTTTGGCAGGAACCACACTTCACAGAAGTCTATAAATTTAATCATTTGATACTTGGTCAAC
Organism: Dolomedes plantarius; assembly: GCA_907164885.2. NCBI lineage: Eukaryota > Metazoa > Arthropoda > Arachnida > Araneae > Dolomedidae > Dolomedes > Dolomedes plantarius. Next base: position 173,360,039 of record OU015495.1, on the reverse strand, counting down.
ATGTTATCTACAAAATAAATTTTGTTGTGATATCTCTTGTCTTTCTTGGTGTTGCAATTTGGGTGGCCAGCAGTGTACTTCAAACTACACAAAACATATTTTAAATTCATAAACACTAAATATTATTAAAAAAGTAATTTATCGCACCTTTATTTTGTAAATTAATATCTATTTGTTTTATATATCTTACCCATCGAAAAGAAATCTGCAAGGACAACAAGAAAAAAAAATTGTCCGGGAATACACTGTATTTTCAGTTTTAAATAAATAAATTTATATTAAAATTAATGAATTTTAATGACATTATCGCATTTATTATAAAGAGTAATTTTAAGCATACATTACCACATGCGTCCTTAAATTTAATTACTGATAAAGTCTGTTAATTTTGTCCGAGTTTTTTGTTTGAAAAAGTGATTTTTCCTCATAATACGTCTCGCATCTTTGCAGTGCACCAAAAACCCCTTCAGGTGTATTTCCTTCAAACTGTAGTGCACGTCGGATTGTTTCAAATGATTTTATCATTTCATCATAGGAAGGTTTGTTGATTTCTGCATCATGATCATTTCCATCTTCATCATCTTCGTCTTCATTGCAATTCATTGCTGTATTGTTTTTATTTTTCACGTCGTCCAAAATATCCAATTCAGTTAGTTTTTCCGAGGTTTCAATTTCAGACATAGGCGTAGCGTACTTCTATCTTTTTTTTTTTGGGGGGGGGGGGAGGGCACGAACTGAATTCAGTTAAGGCCCTTCTCAGTGCATTGACTGCCTGACGGTCCTTAAAATATGAAATATTATGATATTTTAAAAATTGAATAACAATAGAATTGATGTTTGAGTAATTTTCAAAAGTTATACAATGAGAAAAAAATATATTATAAATAAAATGACAAAAAAATATAGCATCGAATTTTTGTTATGTATCATATCATTGTTAAAAAATATGTTAAGGCTACAGACATAATCGGAATCTTCAGTTTTACAGTTTGAAAAAGCGAGAAAAACCAACTTTCTTAAAAGTTTTCTACAATTTTCGGATTTTAACTAAACTTCTATTAACGTCTTAATTTATTTCAAGTTGAGTTGCCCCCCCCCCGAAGTTACTCCTAGGGCTTCAGAATCAACTGAAAGAAAATCGTCAATCAGCACATCATCGTTAATTTCTTCTTTTTCCCTTAGCTGAATCCACATTTTTTTTAAAGTTCCTCTAAGAGAATATCGTCTTCGTCCTCCTTACTTGACGAATTCTCATTGCTGACAAAGAAACAAGCTTTGGCAAAACTGTTGCGAATAATGCGATTTGCGACATCATAGTTCCATGCTGTGGAAATTTCTTATATGCATTCCCATAAGTTGATCTGTGGCATGGATTGATTGTTCTCAAGCGCTGTGATAACTTTTTGCACTATTCTCTTGCGATAGTGTATTTTGAAATTTTTTATCGCCCCTTGATCCAGGGGCTGCAGTTTTGATGAAGTGTTTAGTGACAAGTAAAAAACTATAACATTTTTCAGTTTTTGGTTGATTATTTTGGAATGGGCGTGACGATTGTCAAAATCGTGAGCAATTTTGCGACACTCTGCAATCATACGTTTGTCCAACTTTTGAACCCATTTTTCGCAAATTTCTGACGTCATCCAAGATTTTTTGTTAAATCAACCTCCAAAGATTTTGCGCATTTTAAACATCTTGGATTTTTGCTTCTTCCGATAACTAATGGTTTCAATTTCTGAGGAACAGTCATATTTGCACCTAACATGACAATAAATCTTACTTTGCTAAGTTTTCCTCTAAAAGCATTTTTCTTTTTTAAATGTTAATGTCTTTTGATGCAAACATTGAAAAAATAAAGCAGTCTCCTCCGCATTAAAGATGTTTTCTGGCTCGTAGTCTTTTAAAATTTTTACTCAGTGTCTCCGTTTTCCAATTTTCACTATCATTATCATCAAAGTCTTTACTTTCACTAGATGTTACTTTTGCTATAATTATGTGTCTTCTCTCAAATTGTTCAAGCCATCTGTTGCTTCCTCGAAATTCGTCGTATCCCAATGCCTTCGCAAAATGAAGAGCTTTCTCAGTTATGAAAGGCCCAGAGACCGGAACATTTTTATCTCGCATTTTGTGTATCCACTTCAAAACTGCCTCATCCACATCTTCATAGACACGTGTTTTTAAACGTTTTGAACAAGGATTCGATTAATCCTAATTTTGAATCTTATCACGATTTTTTATTATGGTTGATAAGCTGTTTGAAGGAATACCAAATTTTAAAGCAATATCCCTTTACTTCATGCCTTTATCCATCTCACGAGGAATAAATTTTTTTCTTTTATGCTCAAGCACTTTCGCTTTGACATTTTCCAGCTACAAGAATCGAAATTATCAGCACGACTCTGATCAGCAATCTAGAAAACGGGAGACTAGTTCAAGGACACGGGACAGCTCCATTGAGGGTGAAAGGGGATACTGAAAGTTTTTCCAGTGAAATGGACAGTGGGGGGGGGGGGGTAAAGGTTGCACTTCCTGGATGTAATGCAAAGAATGACAGCGATTTTACTTCTCTCGGTGAGTAGGCGACTGGTAAAACCAGTTCAAGGTCATTGATCACCATAAAATGTGTTAAAAGAAAGAATAAGTTTGAAATGTTCAGAAATATTTTGAGAAATAAGGAGAAAAAACAATATTGAATTACAAGAAAACTCTCGTTAAATAGAGAATACACTTCGCTATTTGGAGGTTATTTTACGAAGAAATTCGCAAAATGTTCTTGGTTCCAAGGAAAAGTTCACAAAATAGAGGTTTGTTAAATAGAGGTCCGACTGTATATACAAAATGTACAAATGAGCCTGCTTGACTAAACAATGAATAAAAATCCTACCTTGCAAACTTGTATGTTACGCCAACAGCAAGTAGCAGGCCCTGATTTTCCATTAGGCTCAGTAGGCCCGGGCCTAGGGGCTCCCCAAAAATATTAATTTTAAAAGGAAAAAAAAAGATTCCCAATTCAATTTTTTTTATTTTACATTTTTTAATAGCAAATTTTTTTATTTTACATTTTTTAATAGCAATTTTTTTTATTTTACATTTTTAATAGCAATTTTTTATAATATCCTTTCAAATTTGACTGATTGATTGGTTCATCATATTTATAGTTATATGTATAGTTCATCATATGTATGTTATAGTGTATATAAGGGATTATTAAGTTTCTCTGGTTGCATTGTATTGGTGTTTTAATGATGAAGTTAATATGTTGTATTGCTTTTTGTTATTTGATAATGTTCCAGGCCTCTACGCTTCAAATAGCCAATTCTTGGTAAAATGGTACTTTCACGATGATTCATGATTATTTTTTTGTGTGTCAATTTTGGAAATTTTACGCCCACATCAGTGTTAGGGGGCCCCCATCCCGAGTTGTGCCTATAGTCAAGAATTTTCTAAATCGGGCCCTGGCAAGTAGTGGTAAAAAAAAAATGAAATGCACAGTTCAGATAGAAAAGTAATCCCTTTTGAAGAAGTACATATATGACTTTTAGAAATCGAAACGGTCATGTTTCACTTCGTTAAATTATTATAGAAGGATTGCGTTTAATTCTTCACTACTAGGTCATCACTGAAGTTGGATGAAGGTATCATGCGCTCCATGAACAGATACACATAATATTTACTTACATAACTTTAACAAATCAGACCATAATACGATTACAGCAAACATAACGCTGTGGATGCATTAAAGAACAAAGACGAGGTGAGTAGTAACGGACGAGATGGAACTTCCGGTCAAAGTTAGATTTCTGACATTGGCAGAGTTCATGATCAAAGGGGGTAGGAGATCGGCCGCCTCAAGTTCATTTATAAGGAAATTTGGAAAGAGTACGCTTTCTTGCTATCAAGAATATTTTACAAGAGAAGGCTAAAACACTTATTAATAAAAAAATTCTCATTTATATATTTCATTTATTTTATATTTTAAACTGTCTCAAAGGGTCTCTCAATAAACCGTCAGAAAAGGGATCAAACCTTTTGACTCACCACACTCACCCTTTAACTACAATCTTGTTTCGGTATTCCGAAGTACAAACTTTAAAAATTTGTTTAAATTTCTCAGAAAGCATGGTATATTTTGTGCAACTTTACTTTAGAAATTTGTTGACGGTGTATTTTTAAATAAAAGGAAAAACTGAAAATATGATAATTTCGTCAAACATTTTAGCTTTCATTTGACATGCTCTTCAAGATAAGAGTCAGTCAGATCGTTGATTTACAATGGCCTTAGTATTTCCTTGTCGAAAAATATAATTGAAGCTTCAGAAAAAGATTGAATACTAAGCAGTTTTTAAAGTATATGTTAATTTCCTATAGGAATTGTGTCCAGACTTTTCTGACCGTCGATAATGGCTCTGTTTTTTTGTGGATTGAAGTTGGCAACAATTACCATAGCGATGTTTTGATGGCTGTTGATGTAATTAAGATGCTTAAACTGATTGAGCTTCTATTATAACTTTTTTCCATTCAGCTGTCATTGTTAAACGTAAAATATCTCCAACTTTAAACCACTTAACACATTACTATGGCTGAAGTTAGGAAAAGAACTGGAGACACCGTTCAAAGCGAAAATGACGAAGTGAGAATAATTTAATTTTTTTAATCTTGTAAACAAACGTCTATTGTATGCTGTAGCTTTCGTAGAACTTCAGAAGTTGCTTATTAACTATACCGTTTCAAAACAGAACTCGTATTATTAATGGTTATTTTTTTCAATCCTTTATCTATCTGATCAAAATATGTTCTAGAAAAGTTAAATGCATATCCTTTTTCATGAGTTTTATCTTACGTCTATATTGCTTACGTCGGCCTTTAATTTGCTGATGCAGGAAGTTATTGAAGGAAAATTAAGCCCTCCAATCATTTTTCCTGCCTTAGCTAATTTTATAAGCTTTCATCATGCGAAGGCATCGTCATAAACTTGTAAGCTCCGTCAGTATTAAAAATTTATTGTCAAATTATTACATGCCAGCTTCATTTATTTTCAATAAACCTTTATATGCTTTGATGAATGTGTTTTATTTTTATTTTATTATGAATTTCTGAAGGATCCGTTCACCATTTGATTGTTTATGCCATTAATTTCTTTCCTCAATTTTGGAGTCCTGCTTTAGATATTTGATCATACCCAATTATATCAGACAGAATTTAATGAGGTGTAAGAATCAAAAGAAAAGCTTAAGGCATGAATTATTGGATAATCATGACATCCCATGAAACCTCATAAGAATTTTTAAATTACTTGTTAGGAAATACCTAAGCTTATTTTAACATGTATTTTTTTAAAAATTATTTTGTTTTTAGAGATTGTTAGTATGTGCTCTATTTTCAGTTTTTAATGTCTAATGGCTTGCTATGGTTGTTTCTTATAAAATTCAGTGATGTGTTTGTACTTATGTATCTTTATTTGAATTTCCCTGCTTGTTTGATATTTCTTAGATATTACTTCAAATCTTTATTAGTTCTATGAAATCTTTCTGAATGCTATAATTTTTTTAAATGTCTTTAGTTTGAATGAATATAAGGAAACTTTATTATTCATTTGGCTGCTTAATATATATATATATATATATATATATATATATATAATATATATATATATATATATATATAATATATATATATATATATATATATATATATATATATATATATATATATATATATAATATATATATATATATATATATATATATATATATATATATATATATATATATATATATAATATATATATATATATATATATATATATATATATAATATATATATATATATATATATATATATATATATATATATATATATATATAATTATATGCATGGTTTTTGAAGTTATTTGTACAAATATTTGTTGACAGTTAAAGTTAATTTAGTGAAATTTGTACTTTAAGTTCTTTTTCAGAATTCCTGATACTTTGTCATGCTTTATTTATATATGTAACATTATCTGCTAATAATGTAGAGACTTGAGGCTTTTACAGACTTTGTTCTTTGAGTATATACTGTCTTTGTATATTTTAAGAAAGTTATATTCTATAATTTTAAGTACACATACACATATTTTGTGTGTGGGGGTGGGGTGGAGGTTGTTAATCCTTAAAACATAGATTAATTTTATGGGCAGCAATAAATATAACGGATAATAGCAAAATCAGTTTATGAAATGGTAACCGATTAGTTTTGTGTAAAAGAAAAATTTAATGGTGTTTTAAGCTGTTTCACCAGATGCTAATCTATTGCTATTAAAAGTAAGATTGTTTATTTTAAACTAATTGATACATAATGTAAAGGAAACAATAGCTTGAGAAAACTAAAAATTTATAATGAATATATTTAGCAACTATAAATTTATAATGAATCATTAAATTTGTAATGAATTACATAACTGAAATTTATATTGAATTACTTGAACTATCGTTGCCGACTTCTATCAATGAAAATACCACTAATTTATTAAAGAATATTTAAAATTTAGGGTCAAAGTTTCTGTGTTTTATCAATTTCTGGGTTATTGAGGATTAAAAAAAACTTTATTTTGGACTCTGTCATGAAAATGTGTACCTTTTTAAGATGTTTTATGTAAACTAGTAATTTATAATTTAAAGAAACCTGAGAATTATGACAATTGTAATTGTAAGAAGATAATTCTTATTGCTTAGTGTTATAACTTTCATTATCTGTTAGTCACAGTAGTAACAAACTGATAATAAAAGAGGTCTCTCCTTCTCAAATGTTAAAAGCTATGCAACAGTTCATGAAGTTCCAGGTCTTAAAGAAACTTATACAGTGGTGTATAAAAATAGCAAGTTTCAAATATCTTTCTGACTTTCCTGATTTTTATAGCTAAAGTGGTATTCTCTGATTACTTTCCTTGTTTTCTGTGTTGTTTATCTCCATGATCAAATTCTGATAATTCTGATAAAGAGCAGACATTGAATAATTTCATGCTCCTTGTTTATCTGTTTATTTGTTATACTGATTAAGGAGAATATATTCTTACTCTTATGCAATTATGTAATTTAAATATAATCAAACTTATACTCTTATGCATGCATTTACTTTTTTAGAAGTATTTTTTTAAACTTTGATTTCATACTGTATTTAGAAAAATATTAAAAAGAAGTTTAACAGTTGTAGAATATTTTATTCATATAAACAATTAAAAGAATTCATTTTCCCCTTTGCTCCCATAAAATAAAATTTTATTGGCTTTTAAAGTTCATGAATAGAGTTTCTCTAATTTATTTTTATTAACTATTTTAAGGTTTTCTCGTCCCTTCAATGGTTTAATTTCTTTTCTACTTGATATTCAAACTTTGGGCAGAATTAGAAATTTTACTCAGACATGTAACTGAAAATTGTGTTTAGAATGTTTTGAAAAACATTCTTTTCACCTTAGCAATTCATTGTGTTTACAAAAAATTCTTGAGTATATAAAGCAACAGTTTTTAGTTATGAGTTTGGTTACAAGTATTGAATTTTTTATAACAAATTATGTCCTGAAACAAATTACTCCCTCTGTCCGAAAATATGGTATACATTTCAAAATTTTTTTTTTCTGAATTTATGGTTTACATATACAAGTAATTACAATTTCAGTTAAGACAACACATTGTTTCTTAGCACCTCACTGCTTACTGAGGGGCAGTCGGGTGAAGAGAAAGTTAGTCAAAATTAATTGAGACTGTATCAGAGGTGTGTTTTTCACACATCACAAAAAAGTAATGCTTTTAGGCACCAGAGGAAGCACTGTTTTTACTAAATTATGTAGTGTGTAATGTATTGGAATGTTTTGTGGGAAATTAGAAATTTTTGCACTAAGACAGAAAAAGCAGGCAAAATTAATAGATCTGATTTAGACTTGTCAAAAGATGATTAGATGATTCAAAGGAACTTTTCTGATTTTCGCCAAATTTAAAAAATAATCCTTGTATTTTCTCTGGCATTTATTTTTTGTTTTTGAAGAACCATCTGCAAGGATTTTACCTTTGCTGTACTGGTTTTGAGCTGTGTGCCAAATTCTAGTGACATTCAAACCATTTACTCCAAAATCAGCTGCAACATTAATAACAGAACAGTGTCCCAGCTTTTGGAATTTCTTCAGTTGTAACAACTTTTGAAATAAACCATTATGCTCATTATCAGTTAATTGTTTGAATTTTTTCTTTGAAATCCAATTGACACTTTTTTCACCAAAATTCCCCTTTTCCTAAACACAATGGGTGTTACTTTATTTTACAGAAAATACAAACTTTTTATATTAAAAACTTTTCATGTAATCAAAAATAAATCTCCCTTGTATGATCTGTTATTTTGTAATCACTGTCAGTTAAAAAAATAGGTTACTTGATTTCTAAAATGTTTACATCATCCATTAATATTCAATGTATTTTAAAATTCATTCTATTTTTTGGACAAATGGAGTAGTTCTTTTAGCAAAGACATACGGTTTTTTAATATTCATGATAAAAAAATTAAGCATTGCAAGTAGTTTGAAACTAATCAATAGTTCTTCATCAGTGCAACGTGCATTAGATGTGATTGTCTCTAAGAACAATTCACAAATGCCCTAGCAAAAATTACACCTAATTGTCCATTGTGACAATTGCTCCTGATGCTCATAGATACAATCATATCAAATGTTCCCTAGCTTGATGGTAAATTATTAATTAGTTCAAAACTAGTTGCCAGCCTAATTTTTTAATTACAGATATTAAGAAGGACGATTTTTTTGTTGTGAATATTAAAGATGACAACACTCTTAAATAAAGCCACTATTAGAAGAATAGAAAGTAATTTTGAATGTTTGCATTGAACTTTTTTTGTTATGTCAGAGGAAATTTGTTACAGTTATATGTAATACTTAATAGAAATACAGTGGAACCTTGATCTATCATCTTTAAAGGGACCTATTGCGCTAAATGATAAATGCAGGAAAATGATAGATGCGGGAACATAGCAAAAGATTATCATCGGGACTGGATGAAGTAAATGACACATACAGAAAAAAGTAGATTCAGAGAATGATTGATCAAGGTTCCACTCTAAGAGATAAAAATTGATGAGAATGCTTCGTATGAAGAGTAATGGTTAGGGGAAATTAAGTCCCCTAAAAATTTTCTTAAAATTATTTTTTGCTGTCATTTTGTCTGTATAATTATTTTAAGTAAACTAATTATTAATATGCAAATAGGTGTCAAAGCCCGTGAAAGTTACAGATGGAGGTGATTCAGATGATGAACGCATTCCAGATGAGTCAAATGTTGAAAGCCTTGTTAAAGAATTGCCACAAGCATCAGATAAAACTACAGAAATATTGGATTCTGCACTGTCCTCATTACCAACAAGGTAAATTTTACTTCTTGTAATTTTATAATCATGCCTAAAATAAGCTTCCCCCCCTTTTTTTTATTGTGAGAGAAACATAAATATGCATATCAGATCAAGAGAAACTGAAAGAGACATGTTTATTTAAACTCTTGAGCTTATTGAAATAGTCTCAAAATTTCATATTCAATATACTTTATATAAATGAAGATCTGTTGATTTTACTGATTAGCTATCACATTGTGAAAAGATGGGAATTTTATCATTATAGAACGTAATTTTTTTTGACAATTTATACATTATTTTGAAAATTTAGTTTGGAAATTTAATATCTATTATTTGTGTCTGTTTGAATATCTAGTAACATTGACGACTTGTTCATCATCCTTTGCAATTATTTTTTAAATATTCTCGTGAAAATTTAAATATTGAAGCAGAGGCTATTAAATATTATCGTGATTAAATAGCTGTCAATAATATTTAAATATTGTAACAGATTTCTTGATATGGGGCTAAAACCCCTGTTGTTTTCTTTCGCTCAATATTGGCACTTATTTTTTGCCTTAGAATTATTGTCATCCTATTCTGATATTTTTATGAATGCTCACTGGAGCAAATAAATGTTTATAAATTTCAGTAGTTTAAATATTTGTTTTTCAATATTTAGCCCCAGACAGAAACCGTTTGGTTTATCTTTTAATCTTAGTAAATTTTTTAAACCATGAAGCAATATTTCATTCATGAAGAGTCTGGATGTGTTAAAACATATGCATAAAATGTTGTAATTTAAAGATTTTGAAGTAGGTATGATCTGCAAAGTGGTACCATGTATCTATGAGAATATTTTACAATACTAGGGGCTTCGCCCCTAGCCTCGCTACGCTCGCTCCTCTGGGGAATCAAGTGAATGAATGACTCAATAGTTTTTTACAGCGATTGAGTCATTCGTTTGTTTACAGTTGAAGCTTCCCCCCCCCCTCCCGACGAAATGGATGAATGGGTGAAAAATTGGATCTTCTTTCAAAGGAAACGAATGAGATTTTTTTGAAGTATTTCTTTAAAATTCAATTAAAAATCGAAATTTTAAGATAGAGACTTGAAATGAAGTTTATATGAATGAGAAAGCTTTCATCTTCCAGTTGATATAAATATTTTCTTTGTAACATAATAAGTCTGAGAGCATCAAATTTATATATCTCGAAACGCATAAATTTTTCCAAAAAAAGGGTTTTCAATTTTAATAAAAATATCAGTCTGTTTTAAATTATTTTTAAACAAATGAGGTCTTGTTTGAAGGAGAAATGTCTGTAGTCTTAGATTGTAAAAAAAAAAAAAAATTCTACGATCCTTTTTTGGCGAGTTATCGTAATCTGAACATGAAAAGGTCAATATTTTCCCACAAAACATAAAATATAAAAAAAACTTAAAGTCCGACGAATATGAGACATGTTTTACTTTCTTCCCCACATTGTTCTGCATCGATTGGTATCGGTCTCGACCCCATACCCCCAGCGGTTTCAGAGGAGATAGCGTGACAAGCTTTTGACAGCGGCGGCAGCGGCGGCGGCGGCGGCGGCGGTGGCAGTTAGTTCTTTTTAGAATAGAGAGAAATCAAATAATTGACTTTGGGTTTTAGTATTAGCAGTTATTTAAAAAATCCTAAAATTCAAAAGTTCTGTGTAATCAAATTTTAGATTTGCTATGAAATGCACAAATTCATAGAGTTTAAATCTTTTGAAAAGTATGAAGAAGACTTTGTGCTGTATAAAGTAAAATTCAAGAGAGTTGTTAAAAGGACTGATAAGAATGGAATTTTGATGGAGATGGCTTGTTACTGAGTGTGTTCCAATATGTTTCCTGAAATTAAACTAAAAGAATGTTCCAGGTGTTGTTAGTGAATAGTTCATGAATCATTAAAAAGTTTTATGATGAAAAATTATCCTATGATTATTTATAATTTTAATAATACATTTGGTTTGAAAGATGTTCGAATTAATATGTTCAAGAGTTGTTGAAATTAGTATTAAACCACAATGTTTAGAAAGGATGTGATTTGTCATGTTTAAAGCAAGCTAGAGGTGCAACTTTAAGTTACCAGAAGTAACTTAGGATAAGTATGTGACCTTGTTATTTCTGCCTGTTGCTAACATGGTTCTTTCTGGCAGTTTGAGAGCTTAAGGAGAAACTATTTGGTAATTTTTTAAATTTGGCACAGTAATCAAATACCTAACATTTTAAAAATAATGGAAAAACTTAGCATATATTACTAATGATTTTTCTTTTTTTGAAAAAATTTTTAAGTTCCTGATATAGAACTATATTGTGACTAATATATTTATTTCAGTGTTAATCCATATTATTTTTACTAGATGGCGCAATTGGATTGTTCGGGGCATTTTCACGTGGCTGATGATATTTGGGTTTTTCTTCTTAATCTGGCTTGGACCCCTGGCATTGGTAGTTACTGTGAGTATTATCTTTTGTTATTTATTAATCTGTGTTAAAACAAAAAGTTAACATTTGAAACCTGTCATTCCTTACCTAAAAATTTTAGAAGTTAATACAAACAAAAATGTTTAATTCAAACAAAATATATAAATATTTGTCTTTGTTTTAGTAACATGCATGTTTCGTACATGTACACTTTTAATATGTATTATTAGTTCTATTTATTAACATGTTTTTCACAAATATTTAAAAGTAATTTTATTTAAAACTTTTATAAGTCTATAAAGAGTGCTCTCAAGATTTTATGTATGGGACTTCTTTATAATAATGCTTTGGCATTAGGATATTAAACACATTGTTGACTGGTACTGAGTAAACTCATGTTTTTTGCATTTGAATAATGAAGACAATTTAGGATAAAGGAATTTCATATTGGAGAAATTGTTAATCAACTGAACATTGCTTTTCTTGAAAACTACCTTTACTATGACCTGAATGAGTTTCAGGCAAAGCCTCACCTTTTATCACATAAATTATGAATCTCAGACCCCCATATAAAGAAAACAAATTTCAGAAAATAGAAATGCTGCACTTAATTCTAAAATTTCAGACTTTGCTGGTGATTTGTATGTATATTTAAATAAAATTACTGGTCAACAATAAGATATATTGAATATAAAATCTAATGTATAGAAAATTTAAAAGTATGTGAAGTTAATCTTTTATGGAGTTCAGTATTATATGTTTGTTTATATAAATAATTAATGTAAAACAGCTTTTTCTGGAAATGTAATTCAGAAATAAATTTTAAATACACCTATACCTCACTATACGGCCGCTCTTTATTCGGCATTTCGCTATAACGGCTTTTATTAATTATGGCACTTTTTTTATTTATGGCCGACAATGTTTCGTTATACGGCCACAACAGCGGAAAGTGATGATGGCAGCATATTATAGCTTAGTGATTCTTCATGTTAATGTTTGTCATCACATTAAAACAGTTTTTAAACATTTTATTTTATGTTTTTTTATATGTATACATATGTGCATATAATTTCTTTTGTTTTTTGTATATATTTATTTTTTGAATTTTTGTTTATTATTACATTGTTTTGTACTCTTATTTTTATGTAAGCATTTTTAAGGGAAATAAAAAGAATAAAATGCTTTATGAACTAAAAACTATTATTTTTAAAAAAAATTGGAACAGATCCAATTAAATTTGTATGGGTTTGTATCAAAATAATTGATTTGTTATACGGCTTTTCGCTTTACAGCCAATTTTTCTGGAATGTGTCTAGGCCGTAAAGTGAGGTATGGGTGTAATAAATAATAAGTGGTGTAAACGTGAGGGAGGAGAATTATTTGTTTTTATTTGAAGTAAAAACTAATATGATAAATCGGAATTCATATGAGACTTAGAATATATTTCTTTATAGCTTTTATTGTAGTATTGCCTGAATTCATCATTTATATTTATAAGCTTAAATCTGTTTAAGAATCTTGAAAATAAGAATTAATTATTGTATGGTTGCAATAAGTCACTGCTTGAATTCTTTAAAAAAATAATTTTTTTTTTCTTTCTTTCTTTTCCAGACCCTTCTTGTCCAAGTCAAGTGTTTCCAAGAAATAATTTCAATTGGATATGCTGTCTACAGAATTCATGGATTACCTTGGTTTCGATCACTTTCTTGGTATTTTTTGATAACTTCTAATTACTTCTTGTATGGTGAAGGAATTGTGGATTATTTTGGAGTTCTTTTGAATCGGGCTGTAAGTTATTGTTTACTTAGTACTGATAAACAGAAATGACTAATCACTATCTTTAACAATCTGTAAGGCTACATTTATCCTATATATTCTCTATCTGATTGAAACTCACTTTGAACTTTCATGATAGTGAGTTTATCAAGTAACTTTTTATCACTTCAGATATTTTTCATCCCACGTTTTGGTATAACAAAAAAGTGGGTAGGGAAATTAGGTAAATAAATTTTTATTTCTGAGAATTGTTAAATAATGTCATGTTACTACATTTGAGATAAATTGATAATTTTATTTTATTTTTTACTTTTATAGTATTAAAATACATACAGAGAACTCAAATGTATGGTTCTAAGAACTAAATATCTTTCAAGAAAATGTGTTGATTCATGACTTCCATTAAAAATGTTATTTTTCAATCTATGGCTTAGGAACTGCAATAACTGTGAAGCTAGAAATGAAATTTGCCCCTGCAGTTATCAAGCTCTTTAATTGTTAAAATATTTAACTCCTTAAAGTTATCAAGAACTAAGGAAAAAAAAAACTCTTTTGAAGAAAGCAATGAATGGATAAATTAAACTTTAACAAGACGTGCTTCATACCTTGTTAAATAGCAACAGTAATTTCTGTAATATATTAACTGAGATGTGATGGCTTAAACTTAAAATGATATTAAGTTGCTGTTTAAACAACTTTAAGAGTTACATCTTGCTATCTTCACTTAATGTGCCAGAGTGGAGATTTCACAGAACATTGTGTATAATCTGTAGTAATTATCATTATATATTTAACACCCCCTTTGAGGTAGAACATCCTTAATAAAAACAGTACTGCTTATCATGAAGATTTTTTGTATATCTAGAATGAAAATTCTTAATATTCAGAACAAAACTTTCATAAAAAATATTTGGATTATGATGCCTTAATTGTTTAATTCTGATGCACACATTCACTGGGAAATTTCACTGAATGTGATCCTAATTTAAATCAGATTCAGTTCAGTAGTTTTTATCTCATGTAGTATAAAAAGAGGTACTTAAAATTTAAATTTATGAGTTGTCAATTATATAATTGAATGAACTCTTTTATCAGTTAAGTATATTTCCTTTTAATATGTACTTGGTCTCACAGTTATATGGATTGAGTTCATAAGGCTAACAATATTGTATGTTTATTTGAGAAATTAGAAAATTGGCATTTTAGAAATTCTCTATCCTCCCCCCCCCTCCATTTTCTCTGGTTTTATGATACTTCTTTGTCATTTAAAATTCTATACTACCTTACAACTGAACATTCCAAGTATTTTTACATTATGTAAAAATTCTTTTGTTTATTTACAAGGTAAAACTAGAAATTGAATAGCATCATTAAAAATAAAAAGCAAAGTGTTTTTAAAACTTTATTTCTGCTGAAAGTATCCAGTTTTTTTTAATTTTCTTTCAAATTTTGAAATTATTTCTTTGAAAGTTGTCATTTATTATAAAGTAAAATAAAAAATTGGTAATTCAAATGTAAATCAAAACACTTTAGTGGCCATGAAATAAACAATGATTTCATTTCCAAGATAATATAATAAGAAACGGTGTTAAAAAAATACTTCATCCTTCAGTGTTTTTTTATTAATTTATTTTTCCCGGCCTTCCTGGATTTTTCTTTGCCTATAAGTTTTAAATCTGGGAATAAACACACACACACACACACACACACACAAACAACAACAAAAAAAGCTAAATACCCGTGCTTCGCTATGGATTGCACTTTAGCATAATTACAATGAAAAAATAATGAAATTGCCTTTTACAGGATTTCCTTATAAACAATATTTTTTTTTTCTTCATAGGGTAGAACTAATATTACCAGGCTCATCTGCAAACTTATGCGCGAGCAAGCTACATAAAACTGACTGTGAGAGAAACAATTTTCTCTTAAATCTATGCCAGCATATTTTAAAGTTTGGCCTTGAGACTTATTTATTGTCAGGGCAAAGCATACTTTGAGGGGGAATTGCAGTTTTATGTATAGGTTTAATTTAATATCCATAAAACATACTAATTTCAATTAAATTCTTAAAATACTTTAATCTCAATTAGTCTAGTGGTTAAATTTTATCTTTTACTGTATTTTAATATTTTTTTGTCACTTTATTTTGTTGTTATGCACATGACACAAAATTAATTTAAAGTATCACAAAACGAAAAGAAACATCGTGATCAGCATTTAATAAATTAAATTCTAAAAATTAATCTTTAAAAATTCACCAAAAATCAGAAAATGGAGGTAAAGTTTCAAAAAAGATTTTATTTTAAAGGAACTTTTATGGTCTTTTTCGTGATATAAATTTTATAACGTGCCGATTATTATTTTAAATGCAAACTTTAAAAGAATTATAAAAAAGCTTAAATTTAATTTTAGAAAATCTAGGAAGAATTTTTCAAAAATCTTTCTTAGTGTACCCCATCACTATAAGAATTGTTGCCATGCAAAATTTCAACCCTTTAGGTTCAGTGGTTTGGTCTGTGCGTTATCTGTCAGTCAGTCAGTCACAGAACTGTTTTATATATATGGATATTAGCACAGCAAGCGCATTGTCTTTCGACATTCGCCTGAGAAGTAGCATCTGCGAGAGACATTGGCTGCTTACAAGGGGGGGGGGGGAACTGTATAGGTGAACCAACAACAGCCCCTGGTGTGACTAATTTTGTTCAAGTACCCCCAGGGGCAATATCTGAGGGGATTATATTTTCCCCACCTATTAACCTTGCAGAAGGACTTTCCAGTCTACAGATTTAATGAGCCTATATCTGGCCTAAACACGAAGGTACAGTGTTGGAAATTGATTTATGAAAACACGGTTTTTTAACAAAAACTTTTTCATATTCATTAAAAATGAATGAAATTTTATACTATGTTTCATGCTATATATAACAAATAATTTACAAAAAAGGAAACTTCATACATAATAATAAACAAAAATAAAAGGTCAAAAATTAGACTTTCGTAGCATACAAACATGGAAATTGATTTATGAAATATCACATTTCATTGGCTATTCTGAAGTAATGTGACAAAAATTTACATAGAACCAAGAAATGTGACATGCGCAGTAGACATACAAAGCGTTATATATTGGAGCAATACGTTTCAGTCATACTTTTCACGATGGGTAATCGAAAGGTGTTGTCTGAGGACGAAAGAGCCAAAATCGATGCATATCTAGAATGTGGAAAATCTGTTCCTGAAATTAGTAAATTAATTAAAAGATCAGTTGGTGTGATATATAACTATAGAAAAGATTCAGCAAATTATGGCAAAAATTTTAACAAAAAAGGTAATCCACGTTTAACTAAGATGGAGAAAAGGGGGATTCTTCAGCTTCTATCAAAAACCGGTTACAGCTCAAAGCAGATTTGTGCAGATCTATCCCTGTCTGTTACTTCTAGAAGAGTTAGGCAAATTTTACATTCTTCATGGAGCTTGAGATGGCCGAAGATGAAGTCTGGAAAGATACTTTTGCGTCACAAGCAGATGTGTTTTCAATGTTACGAGAAGTACATGACAATGGGTGAGCGACAATTGGAAGAAAGTCATTTTCTCCGATGAAAAGGAATTTAATTTGGATGGCCCCAATGGTTTGAAGTATTACTGGGGGGGACCTTCGAAAAGAACCAAAATCTACATTCAGCAGAAATTTTGGTGGCGGAAGTTGGATGATTTGGGCAGTGATTGCTTATGATGGCAGAAGTGAAATTGTATTTTTTAATGGTTGCCAGAATTCATTTGATTACAGCTCAGTTTTAGAAAATTCCCTTCTTCCATTTGCATGGCAATATTATAGTTTAGATCATATCTCCATGCAAGACAATGCAAGTATTCACACTTCAAATGCAATGAAAGATTGGTTTGATGAACAGAATATTGATCTTTTAGATCATCCACCTAATGGTCCTCATTTGAACCCCATCGAAAACGTTTGGGAACAGCTTGTTCGAAAGGTTCATATAGATTGAATGCAGTACACATCACGTGTAGAATTGAAAGCTTCAATCTGTTGTAACTGTAAACTAATTCAACACAAGTACATTCAAAATCTTTTTTTATCAATGCCATCTAGAATAAAAGCAACTTTGATGAAGAAAGGCTTTGCTATGTATCTATTCGGCATTACTAACTATTAATGGGAATGAAGTGTGATATTTCATAAATCTATTTCCATGTTTTTACGTTACGAAAATCTAATTTTTGACCTTAAGCTTTTGTGTATTATTATGTATGAAATTTTATTTTTGCAACTCATTTGTTATATATAACACGTATAATGTATGAAATTTCATTCATTTTTAATGAACATTAAAAATGTTTTTGTTAAAAAATCATGTTTACATAGATCAATTTCCACCACTGTATTTAATGGCACTTGTTGGGATTCAGTTCGAGCACTCTCAGTACCAAAAGCCAATGTGCTACCAATAGGTTACCTCTGGCCCCAAAAGGCACATGTCAAATAAAGAAAAAGACCAAACAATATTTATTAGTCTTACTTGTGATCATAGACTTATGAAGAAACTATGAGTTAATGATATTAATATTTTCTAGCTATTTAAAGATCTGCAGCCCAGGAAATCGTATCTAAATACTAATAAAGTTTAAAAAAAAATAAGATTTAAACTTTGGATTTTTTTTATGGTGATATAGAGGTTGCATATATCAGGAAGGAATTATAAGGTGAGTGGTTATCAATAACAAATGGAAATGGTGGTTCATTAGCATCAATTCATCGAAATGAGTTAATGAATTTTCATTAGCTCATTTTAATTTATGAGCATTGAAAATAATCGGTGGTTCTTAGCAATTATTTTCAATGCTCTTGAAAACAATTTTTAAAAAATTAAATGTAATTTTTTTGCTTGTAATGCAGTATTGTCACTGTATTTTTAATCTGAGACTTACTACTACATTAGATATGTATATGTTATTTCAGGACTTCCTGCGACCCCTAGTTACTTATCATCGTTTTATATCATTCAGTCTATATATAATTGGATTTGTTTGGTTTGTTTTGAGTCTTGTAAAGAAGTACTATATGAAACAGTTTTCTCTGGTATGTAATTTTCATTTTCTTGTTGTAAATAAATGTGCCAAATTAGTTTTAAAACATACTTGTTTTATAATTTTACTCTTTTGCATGTTCACTAAAACTGTAATTTTTATCTGACATATTTACTAAATTTTGTTGTTTAGTTTGCTTGGACCCATGTGACACTTCTTATTGTCGTAACCCAGTCATTTTTCATCATGCAAAATCTGTTTGAAGGTTTGATATGGTAAGTAAAGTGAGTTTGATATTGTATATCTAATTTGATAAAAAGTTGTTGCACAAAATGAAACAAGAAAATTTTGCTTTAAACATTGATTAAAATCTGTTATAAAATAAAAAAAAAAATGAGATTACTGAGTTTTATATTATTACCTAAAAAGTCTTTGTAACTGATTAGCAGTTAGTTTGATAGTTCTATTAAGGTAGGACTCTGGTTGGTTATAAATACATAAGAAGTTAGTATTCCAGTAATAAATCATAATAGAAAATGCTGGTATTGTTTTCTATCTGTTAAAATTCATTCAAAACTAGTTAAACCGTATAAAAGTGTTCCAAACTTTATTAATGGTATTATGCGTTCTTTTATATTTAAGAAAAATTATTGTTCTTTTTAGTTTTGGCACTCACTACCAAGAAAAACTTAAAATTTACTTTAGTAAAAATTTTATACATTCCTATCTAAATTTTTCTATCTTTTTTAGAATTTTTTATTTAAATTTTTGCATGCCTCCTCTTCAAAAAATCATTTAAGGTTTTTTTTTTCATCTTTTATGTAAGTATAATTTTGATAAACATACTGCTTTATAAAAATTTTTAAAAGTTGCATACAAAACTATTAAACATGAAAAATTAAAAAAAAAATTTGATCTGTTTTGGGAGAAAATATTTTTCCATAGAAAATTTTCATAAATTTTCATAGCATCAACGAAGAAAATAGTTAATTTTTTAGTGAATTTAAAAAGTTTAGTGAAAAAATTCTTTAGAAAATCTAATTTTTTGATAAACCTCTATTGTCAGAGTACATATTATGGAATAATGAATTAAGATATTTTTGACAACACAGACATCATAGATTGGATTTTTATATTTTTGTAATTGCTTTGCATGCAGTATATGTTTGTCATTTAAAAGGACCTAATAAATTTTATTATTGTTTAATATGGTAGTGGAACTAGTACTTACTGTACTAGTTCCTCTACTCTGTTAACTATGTAAGATTGTTAAAACTGTGTTACATGTTTATAGTTATTTACTGTAATAAAAACTTTTAATACTTTGTTCTAATTTAAGTCACTTAAAAGTGATTAAACATAAATATAAAATTGAGCTTATATATTTTTCATATATTATACTTTAAGAAGTATAGAATTTAATAAACTGCAGTTTTATTTTAAATTTCAAAAGTTTGTTTCTGATATGATGTTTAACTGGAGTTTTCTACCAGTAACTGGAAAAGTCGAGACATACAGTTTCTGCAATTTGAATATGTCTTTTGAGATGAATTATCTACATCAGCCTTTCTCAACCTTTTTAGCACCACAACCTCCCAAACGTAAGGAAAATAAAATGAACACTTTGTGATCCTTCAGACCAAAACTTTATAACAGTAATAACAAATGACTGCACCAGTGACTAGTTCAAACTATTAAGCTGCTTTTCTAGCGACCTTTCATGACCCCTAGGATGTCACTGTGACCCCCAGGGGTGGTCAAAGCCCCTAGGTTAAGAAACGCTGATCTATATTATTCCGAATAAAAAGGCTCTGAAATCTGATAAAAGAGGAATTGACTGCGGACAAGAAAAAATATCATAGAAAATTTATTTTGTGTTGAATACCTTTATGTACATTAAGAAGAAAACCAAAATCATCTCCTGCTGATATTAGTTTACTTAAAAGATAGAGAGATAGAATGAAAAAGTAAGATGCTTCATTTGTTGATTTAAATTTGTTAAGGTTTTAACTAATGTCTTTTTGTTGATGAGTTTTTCTATATTTTATTTCTTATTACAAATTTATATACTGGGTGGGCAAAAAGTCCATATAAACTTTAAAAATTCATAAAAACCAGAAAATAACCAAAATAAAAAAAGGTTTGCAGGGTTAGCATTGCTAGGTCATGGGATTTTTTTTGAGACAGGAAAAAAAAATAAATTCAAAACAGCCGACAGGTAGCCCTGACTTACACAAGTCCAAAGAAAAGAATAGCAAATAACAAAAAAAAAAAAAAAAAAAAAATGCTTTTAAATCGTTTATTATAGCAGTAGGTGTTCCACATGACCCCCACCACAGGGTATAAAGCATTGCAGGCTTGTCACAAATCCAGCAATGGCAGAATGCAGCAGGTCTGGATGTATACATGACACCTCTTGGCAGATCGCGGAACAACGGTGAACTGATTGTGGATTAGGAGCGCACGTTCTTATAACAATCTCATTTGCATATTTCCACAGAATTTGCTTGTACCAGCGTCACCTGTTGGCTGTTTTTTAAGTTTTTTTTTCCTGTCTTAAAAAAAATCCCGTGACTTAGTGAGGCTAACCCTGCAAACCTTTTTTTATTTTGGTATTTTTCTGGTTTTTATGAATTTTTAAAGTTTATATGGACTTTTTGACCACCCGGTATTTAAGTTACTAAACTGATTCTTTGGGCAGTCCATGAGAGAAAACTACTGCATCAATTTACTTCATTTTGGTCTTAAATGAAAGATTTTAATCTATAGATGTGTCAAATTTGGTTTTTATAACTGCAGTTTCTATTAATTAGCAATAATTTACAATTGAAAAATTGGTTTCTGTGCATGCTCAGTGACATGCTTAAATCTTTCTTTGGAAGCTTACTAAGAACATGGCCACATAAACACATTAATTTGTTTATTCCAAGGAATCTCTCCAGTGCTCTCTCTGCCATTTTTATTTTTACTTATGTTTGTGAGATACAGAATTAAACCTGATAGAAATTGTTTATTTTGTGCTGCTGAGTAACCCTATTTCTTTTCACTGGGTTCAGTAGCAATTTTTCAAAGGGTATTTCTCTATTCTTAATATTATGATTTTCAACATTTGGCAGTGATGTGTTGAGTATAATTTGTGTATTAGTACATTTATTTACTATCCAGTCATCATGTTTTGATGGGTACCAACTAATTGTTAATTTAACTTGCTCAGTACTGGTTACCTATAAAGTGAATTTCAGTGTAGCTTAAATGATCTTGTAAGGCTATTAATTCATGTTTCTTTGCTATTTCTACCATTTTCTTTTGTTATTATTACCATCAAACAAACAGCATGGGGAAAGTGTCAGTTAGATATAGGAGATAAACTTTAAGAAGTATATTATCAGAAAACACGAGAAAAAATGTGTAAATATTTGCTATATTTCTCACTGAAAGACTTAATGCTTTGTTTCTGTGATTATTTACCATTATTAAAGGTTGCACAGTTTAAATATAAATTTGCTGCATATTTCAGTTTTGAAATTTTTTAAGTAATTAACATCTTGTTTCAAATTTATCATAATGAATTAATTTTCAGGTTTATTGTTCCTGTTTCTATGATTATATGTAATGATGTGATGGCTTATATGTTTGGGTTCTTTTTTGGAAAAACCCCCCTAATCAAACTTTCACCGAAAAAAACCTGGGAAGGTTTCATTGGAGGCTGGATTTCAACTGTATTATTTGGAATGGCTGTAAGTACTATGTGGTTTCTTTTCATTTGTTTCTTTAAAAGAATAAATGAAGCATTTTATAAGAAATGAATTTATGTTTGTATAGTAATATACAAATATTTGTAAGTATATATAAGTTTCTTTGTCAATATGGGTTACTTGTTAATGAATATATTTGCACTTTAGCGATGAGAATTGTTGGTTTCTTTCAATTGGGGCACTATATAGGTAAACCACCATCATCCCATGATACCACCTCAATTTTGACTGAACACCCCTCCCCCAGGGGTGACATCTGGAGAACTTGTTCCTTCTCCCACCCACTGACCAGATAGCACTTTCCAGTCAATGGATTTAATGTGCCAGTATCCTGCCTAGACATGAAGGTATTTAATGATATTTGTCGGGATTCGAACTGAGTACTCTCCATCCAAAGCCCAACATGCTACCTCAAGCTTATATGTTAGCATATATATGAAATGACCCAAATAGGGTCATCTCTTGATGAAATACAATCAAGGCTGAAATTAATTGCAATTCCAAGTCACAAAGAACAATTGAATTTTATTCCATGAAAACAGTGACATTACTCACATCGAAGCCAGCCCGCGTCTCTTGTTGCGTGCGAATATAGAAATAGGTCAAAGAGAGGTTGCCAGGAATTGGCGGAGAGAGTTAGTATATGGGAAGGTGGAGCATCTCGCTAAGGTGTCAGAAGGTTATCACATTTAGAGAGAAAGTTCAGATAAGGGCGATTAAACATTATTAATAATATCACATATATACACACATACACATACATATATACTGTTCTATATATCTGTTAATTCTATATATTATCTAAATATCTATAGGTATGTATTTTCTGTTTCAGATATCTCATTTCATGTGTCAGGTTAACTATTTTGTGTGTCCAATGGCATACTCAGAAACTTTGCAGAAAGTCTCTATGGATTGCACTCCATCTCCTCTGTTTCAGCTCACTGATTATAACTTACCTGAGACAATCCAAGTTATCACTGGCTTGGTACGTATGGACTTGCTTTTAATTTATGCATATGTTCTGTTGTATTAAGTGTAAATTAAAAAAAATTTTGTTTCTAAATACTTTGTCATTTTTTTAATGTTCTAAATGTTGTGTTTTGAAAGTATAAACTGCAAAATAAGGAAAGCTAAATATTTTATTACTAGCGGCCCGTCCCGACTTTGTCCGGGTTGAACAAAATATTATACCAATAAATTTCCAGTTGATAGCCTATAAATTGTAAATATTTTTTTTACCTTAATAATAACCTAAATAATACCTTAAATTTATTTTATGTTATTTAATAATTAAAATAATTTTTTTTAAAGAAAAAGTCGTGCCGGAGAACGGCTAGGTTCGAACCGCTAGCGTCAGAACAGAAGCCCACCGCGATAGCACCACGCTAAGGATCGTTGAAGACTTGGGCACAAAAAGCGGTAGAGGACAGTAGCGGTAACAATGGAGATTGTTAGGATTAAGCCCCTAACTTTATTTCTACTGATTAGATATACATAATATATAGCCTATGTCCATCTGGAATACTGTACCTTTCAAACAGTGAAAGAATTTTTCAAATAGGTACAGTGGTTCTGAAGATTACCCTCCACGTACAAAATCGCTCTCTCTTTATATATAACTAGCTGAAAACCCGCACTTCGCTACGGAGTACATTCAAATTAAATACAACGGTCAACGTATGCAATTTATGCCAAAAAATAAATATACAGTAGAGCCCCGATTATCCGCGAGCGGATTATCCGCGGTGCGGATTATCCGCGAGTGCGAGTGCAGCGAAAAAATTTTTTTATTACGAACCTCAAAAAAACCAATTTTAATTTTCATTCCAAGCCAACTTACAAGGGAAATACAATAGACCCTGTACGGAGGTGTACGATGTTTAAGAAAATAAGCACAGTAGACTGTAAATAATATAACATAAATTTAATAGCGAGGCATTGTTTGTCATAGTAAACTCCGCTTGTTGCAGGAGCTCCGTGCTAGACAGATACAAAGTTCGTTCTGATGCATTTTTGCAGTTAGAGGGCGTACATAGAGAAATGGGTGGAGACGTTACGACAAACTTTACGTAACAGACCCTGCAGTGCGAATGTCGAAAATGAACGTCGAAGGTGAAAATGTCGACGAAGAGAACATAGAAGAGTGGCTGGAATGCGACGCAAGTGAGTCGGGGTTTGAACGACTGACTGGCACAGAGATAACGAACAAAGCAATGGGAGTGAACGAGAATGAAGACCAAAATAAAAGTGAAGACGAGGAGCCTACGCGGATGACACACGAAACTGCTTTGCAGCACGTAGACTGATTGCTTCAATATTTAGAGTAATAAGACGAGGATGCACATCTGGCAGAAAAAATCATGTTAAGAAAAGTACAATTTAGAATAAAGAAAAGGGGTTTTCAAAGCAAGAAGCAAAAACGAGTGACTGATTTTTTTAAAAAGGTGTAACTGAACACTTTTTGTACATACAGTATGTATGTATTGTTTTTGTTTACCGTTCTTAATATTAGTGATTTAGACATAGAGCAAATGTGTCTCCTGTACTGTACATAAGCAAGTATTTTAAAAGTTTTATTATGTTTTAGTACAATAAAGCATAGTTTTTATGTTGAAATTTTTTTTGTGTGTTTGCAACTCATTTTTAGACATTTTCGGGTTATCCGCGATTTTTGTTATCCGCGGTGCCCTTGAAACCCAATTCCGCGGATAATCGGGGCTCTACTGTATATATTTATAATAAATGCGATGATCAATGTATACAATTGATGTAAAATATCAATCTATCTATATATATATATTTATAAAAAAATCATAAGGGATATGCATATTTTTTGGATAATATCCAATCATCTGCTCCATTAGAAAGAGAAAAAAATAATTTTTTTGTCTATTTAGTTGTTACGCACGTGACGATAAATTTATTGAAAGTACCAGAAAAAGAAATCACGTGATCAGCATTTAATAAATTAAATTCTAAAAATTAATCTTTAAAAATTCACCAAAAATCAGGAAATGGAGGTAAAAATTCGAAAAAAATTTCATTTTGAAGGAATTTTTATGATCTTTCTTGTGATATAAATTTTATAACCCTCAATGTATTATTTTAAATGCAAACGTAAAAAAAGTTTAAAAAACAGCTTAAAAATTTAATTTTAAAAATCTAAGAAGAATTTTTGAAAAATCTTTCTTAGTGCACCCCTACACTATTAGAAGAATCGCTATGCAAAATTTCAGCCCTTTAGGTCCAGCGGTTTGGTCTGTGCGTTGTATGTCAGTCAGTCAGTCAGTCAGTGAATGAATGAGTCAGTTACGGAACTGTTTTATATATATAGATAGATATAGATTAAACGTTTGTCACTTGGAGAAACGTTTAATTGACAAAACGTTTACAATATAGACGTTTACAATATAAACGTTTACAATTGACAAATGTTTATAGATACACATTGGTATCTCAAAATTAGAGTAAGAGATGAAATAAAAATACAAAAATAAAAAAAAGGATTTTAAGTAAAGAATGTTTTTTTAATTATTTTAAGCACCTAAAATAATATTCAAATTAATATTACGTTACTTAATAATTGTGTGCACGTCCGCCATCTTGGATTTTTTTGCGCCAACTTGGCGATTTTACCGTGTTTTGAGGAGTGGAAAAATTCTCGCCAATGTGTTTTAAGCGGTGTTTTCAAAACGCTGGACTTTGAATTTTTTTAGCTATTTTAATGAAAACCACCTGTTTAAATTATGAAACTTAGAAAAATGTTTGAAAAATCATTTAAACGTTGGACTTAGATTTATTGTTGGGTTTTTGATAAAAACCACTTTTTTCTGAAAAAATCGTTCTCAAATATTGGAAATTTTGGGTTTTTCTTTTAGCTTTTTTAATAAAAACGACCTTTTTAAATTGTGAAACTTAGAAATATTTTTGAAAATCATTTAATCGTTGGACTGAGATTTTTTTTGTCATTTTTAATTAAAAACTACCTTTTCAAATTATGTTCCATATGAAAATTTGGTCAAATGAATTTTACTTACAGATAAAATTTCAATGCCATCTATTCAGTTTGCCCTAACTCTTTGACTAATAGCAATGAATCACCAAAATATTATGCCTATATATTGTTAATTAGAAAAAAATACAGCATTTTCGTACCACCTAAATAACTTGCAATTTAAAAATTATCTAAAATTCAGCTTTGAAAAATGTAAAATAATTATGAACCCATAAATTTATGGTGAGTAACCAGATCCTCTCTTTTTTTTTTTTTTTTTTTTTGTTGTTGTTGTTAGGGCATTGTGGTAATGAAATTTTACTTCAGATTTGACCGTAACCAAATATTTTGTGAATACAATAAAATCGGGACAAGGATTATTTGACCATTTATTCTGCTGTGTTGGAAATAAGAAAAAAAAAACCCTTTTCCTAAACCAATAACTTAACCTTAACTAACTTTTTAACTTAGGTTCCTGGGGAGAGAGAAGTTGAACTTCAGTTATTTAAATTTATTTGTAATCCACTACAACTTGAAATTATAAAATATTTTAAAATATATTGTATTTAAAATGTATACTGTATTTTACATTTTACGAAAAAATGATGGCAGATAATTTTTACTTCAAATAAATGAAATGGTGTATCATTATAGTATACTAATTGACAATCGATAAACAAAATTAAAAGCAACTTAAATTTAATAAGTTAACGAAAAACTGATAATGGATTCAAAAATTTTCAACAAAAAGACTCTTAGTTTTAAAAATAATTTACTCTTTTGAGTATAGTCAATTTGACTCAGATTTCCACGTCAAAGCCAAGATCTGACCTAAAATTATTATACTGTAATTAAAAGATCACATCAGAAATAACTGTTTGATCTTAAAATTAGAGAATTTGACATTGGGTTATTTTTACCAGAACGCAATAATTATCGCCATGCGAAATGCGCCAAACCCTGGCGGAAAAATCCAAGATGGCGGCCGTGCACACAAATCTAGAGTATCCCCCCTAACTTTATTTCTACTGATCAGATATACATAATATATAGCCTATGTCCATCTGGAATAATGTACCTTTCAAACAGTGAAAGAATTTTTCAAATAGGTGCAGTGGTTCCGGAGATTACCCTCCACGTACAAAATCTGCTCTCTCTTTATATATTAGTATAGATTAGTAAATCTTTTTCCTTTAAAGTTTACAATTCATTATAACTGAAATTCTTAGTGTATAAATCTGATGGACCATTTGAAAATAGTTTTCATGTTATAATAGTTATCAGCAAGGTTATACTGATATAATAAATCTTAAATTTCCTGAAGATATCATAATTAGATCATGAATTTCATAAATGCTTTTGAAAAATTAAGAACTGTTAGCATTGCATTTTTAAAAGGTTTCAGATATTTTACTTTGCATTTTGCAATATATATCCTTTAATGTTGCATTGTATCATGTTAGACTAAAAGAAATTTAAAATGAGTTTGCTAATAAAAAATATGAACTGTTGGTAAAATAAGAAATAAAAAGTTTGTTACTCTGTTTTGAGAAATAAAATGCTTCACATTAAATGTGTGCATACATGTTGTATGTATATATATTTTTTCTTTGCAGATAGGACTTCCTGGGAAAGTAACGATGTATCCATTTGTACTTCACTCATTGTCATTGTCAATGTTCAGTTCTATCATTGGACCATTTGGTGGGTTCTTTGCCAGTGGATTCAAACGTGCTTTTAAAATAAAGGTAATATTTTCCTACCCATAAATATATTGAATTTATAATTTGTGTTGTAATTTTACATTGAATGTGTCAGAAATATAAAGCAGTATATTTTTATAAAAAATAACCTTGCTTTAAGTGAAGTTTTTTGTCTGGAAGTTTTTTGAAGGTTGTTTTGTAGCAGTTTATTTATGCAAAATTATATTAATGATATTTGGGCCATTATTTGATGTTCAGTCATCCTTTTGTTGAGCATACAACTTGTGTTGATTTTTATTCATATTATTCTTGAAGAAGGAAACAAGTACAGTAGTACCTTGATTTACGAGTGTCTCTACTTACAAGTTTTTCAAGATATGAGCATTCGCTTAGCAGATTTTTTGCTTTGAGTTATGAGCAAGCTTCAGATACCCCACCGCTAGTTTGCGTAGCGAACGCCATGTTACGTGCTCGTCAAATGAGAACATGAAGCATATAATATTTACAACCTTTATGTGCAATTATACAGTTGTTTGCATATTATTCTAAGACTACTATCCAGTGTTATACCGAGAGATTAACAGTCAACATGTGTCACCCGGGGCAGCTTGCTCTGCCGACACTTGAGTTGCCATCCAAAACCGAACAGCGTCCAACCTCTCTCACAGAGAAATAGCTTCAATTCCCTCCCCCCCATTGGAACCCCCATTGGGTTTAGGGGATGGGATGACCTTGGTCAAAAATCAACGAATAAGATTTAATTATTCAGTTCAGCCTTTCTCCTTCTCTTGCATCAGTATCTTCATGTCTGATCTGCAAGGTAAATGTTGTACATTACACTTACTAAAACAAGTTTATTGCAGTACATTCTATTGTATTGCATTTTTATACAATGTTCATCATTTATAAGCACATTTTTTAATTTTAAAAACATGTAATAAAATATTGCGGTGTTTGGGGGGAACCCGGAACGAAGTAATGGCATAATGGGGAAAATTGATTAGAGATACGAATATTTCGAGTTATGAACTCCATCATGGAACGAATTAAACTTCTAAGTGCAACTGTAATTGAGGCACAACTGTAATTGAAATATATATAGCACCAAAACTAGTGAAAGGAAGAATTCACTATAAATAACTTAAATGGGCCTAATATATACTGGAATAAGTTTTATTTTATTTATTTATAGTGAATATTTTAAGATTTTCTATACCCCCCTTTTTTAAAATACAGTTGAAAGAGTTGGAAATATACTATGATAAGTACAGTGATACTTTAGCTAAGTGACATGAACTGTGAAATAAATCAAGATTTAATTGTAAAAGATTTATATAAAAGTATGTAGTCAAGATATCATTATTGCTGATAGCTACTTTTGTGTGACATCTGATAAATTGTTTCATTGTACATATTCATATTAATGAACATTCAATATTTTAGTACTTTTGCTACAAATTCATATTTTTAAAATTTTATTTACTATTATTAACTTATAAATTTTAGCGTTGTTAAAGTAATTCTTATTTTATTATGAAATATATTTTTATGAGTAGCAAGCTTTCACTTCTTTTTTGTTTCTAACAAGAGAAAAGATATGTTATTTTTGTTTATATTATAAGAAGTGATGAAGTGATAATATAACTGTGAGATGTTTTGTTTCACCTTAATCAGGACTTTGGAGACATCATCCCAGGACATGGAGGAATTATGGATAGATTTGACTGTCAGTTCCTAATGGCTACTTTTGTTAATGTGTACATATCCAGTTTTATCAGGTGAGTTTTTTTTCTTCTTGATATGTTTGCTTTTTGCTCTGAGATTTGAGAGTTCACAATCTCTGTTCTACATAAGATTGTTTCATATTAGTCTCAAACCTTTAGTACAAAAAAGTACTTTGTTTTAAAATTTTTCAATAACTGTTAATTTTTTGCTTTTAGTGTAAATTTAGTGTTAAATGACAATAGTGTTTAAAGTGACAATTTTATTATATTGCAATTGGTGCTTCTTATAGGATTGTGGTAGAGGTCAATTTTTATGAGTTTCCTAAAGATCCATTTGTTAAAATAATAGGGTCTGCTACTATTTGTTTCAATTTTGGTTTGCATCACTTTTAGTAAACAGTGAAAACTGATATTTGGCCTACAGACAGGTTACAGATATTTAATTGATCTCTTAGGTTTTATGCTTTGATACACATGGTGCAAATGGCCTTTGCAAAAATAATGTACATCCCCACTGTGTTATTGAACCACACTCTTTGGCTTTGGTACAGGGGCATAACTAGTCATTTAGGGGCCCTGGGACAAGGATGCAAATTGGGACCCCCTGAAATGGAATCCCATCCCTAGAATTTAAATGTAAACATTAAAATTTGGCAAAATAAAATATTTTCTTAAATGCTATTGTTGTTTAAATGATAATAAACACAAAAAACCGGGAGGAATTCAAAAGAGAAATAAATGGCCCACGAAAGGGTTAGGGATTTGTAATTTTTAACACTTTTCTATATGATATAAATTTCTCTGTGAAGAGGTACTGTATGACTGATTGTCATCTCTGCTGTAAGGCATTAGCATTGTGTTTCTGTTTTCTGCAATATGCAGCAAATCTGAAAGGTTGAATAATTTTTGCATCTGGTAAGTTTTGATGTCAGGTGTCTCAGAACTTTGGCAGTCAACTTTTGAGTTATCAACAGTTTTTAATGTATTTGAGGTTTTATGTTCCTTGCAGTTGTAAATAGATTAAATTAATTGCATCTTCAGTGTCAGATTTTACTTTTCCTTACAGTTAAATTTAGTGATGAAATATTACAGATATACCTCTACTGTTTCTGTACGATATCTGTATTGAAAGAAACACTATTGCTTTATACAGCCATTAGCTCTAATAATGTATAATATCATATTATGACTTTTAGATTTCTTTATAATTCTCTCAATACTTTGCTTTATAATGATAAAAATAAATTTCGATATTTTAAAAATAACTTGTAATTTGATATGTTGACTTGAAAAGTTATGGCGCAGAACTATCACAGAAGAGAAAATCTTATTTTGCTCTCAAACCTTTTTTAATAATCTTGTGAAATGTAAAAGGCGGTTAAAAGAAAGGTTGTTCTTTATTTGTATGTGTAAGTAAAATAACTGAAAAATATACAAAAGATGTTTTAATGTTCACTTCATTTTTTTTTAAGCTTTAGTTAATTACATTTTGGCCCACAATGTAATTTTTAAATTTTTATGAGATCATAGTTTACAGTCACATGTAAGTCGATCATTAACTGATTGAATTTAGAAATCTTCATTGATGACATCCTATTTTAATGTTGTTGTTGCTAATGCCCCCTGGTTTGAGGTTTCAATCACCAGGTCCTAATAGGCTATTGGGCTGAAAGGGGTGGCTCCTGTTTTGAATTAGCACCACAAGGGTCGGAGTCAGACTTGTCTAAATGAAAAGTCCCGTAAATTTGAACCGAGTCAAGTGACGAGACCGAAACACTTGACCCCGCACCTCTAGAGGTAAATTTGAGAACTTGGAGGACATTGCAGCCATGACCTATTTTACGTGCCCCGGCCACTATTAGTGAACACAGCAGTGGATTTGCAGTGACGAGCATTGAACCAGGGACGTTCAGATCACTGGCCTACTGCTCTTGCCAACTGGGCCATCGCACCCTTATTTTAATGTGTCAGATAGAAGAGTATATTACATTCTATCACCATTGCAAAAGTTTGATGCTGCTTCAACTAAGGACTTAACCTAAATTAAAATTTAATTAAGCTATATCTTAATTGCAATGTATAAATACACACCTTAATTTTAAAAAACTGAAATTTCCCATATTTTTCAGAGCTCCAAATCCAAAGAAACTTTTGCAGCAAGTTCTCTTGTTAAAAGCTGACCAACAATTGCAAATATTCCAGTCTCTGAAAGACCATCTGTTGTCTCTTGGGGAAATACCATCTTAAAATCAGTGCCCGAATCTTGTGATTCTTACTGTCATTTCTATGTGATCATGACCTTTAAATGTCCATTTTGATTAAACATGTAGTATGTGATGTGCCAATATCTTGGTTTAGAGCCTCAAATGTAAAACAGATGTCAGTCTTTTAAAGCTTAAGTTTTAAAATTGTTTGAAATGTTTTCAATTTTAGGTTTACATCTGTAAGAAAAGCACCTTAGTTTGCTTTTTCTCAACTTTTAGTATGTGACATCTAAGGTTATTATTAATTTTATTAGCTTGTAAATCATGACACGTTTATGGTAAATAGATGTTTATTTCATGTTGCTTGTGATGTATATATGAACTTGGCACTTTGCCTGCATTTATAAATACATGTATCATCTGTTTAGAATTTTACCTGTTTGAGTTATCCGTATCAAAAGAGTAAAACGTAGTGCAATAAATTTTAGGACATTGGAAGTTTTTTTATTGGTGTATTATGGATTCGAATGCGTAATGCATTAATATTTTTATTAAGAGTTATTTTTAAAATTTTGTTCCTTATTCAAATCAATTTTATTTAAAAGGCTTAAGCAAAGTAAATAGAAATAAATAATTTTAAGTAAGTTTTATTTCTTGGCTGTTACACATTTGCTTTACAAAGACTGAGATTATAGCCATAAGTAAATAAATTCTGAACATTAAGACTTATCCATCATACTCTAAGATGCTCTCTCAACTGAGTATATGACTGTACTGATAGATCAAATTTTCTAATATCTAGGTTAAATAATACTTTTGTGTGCATTGTATGATTATTTGTAGTTTATAAAAACAAAATTTCATGAACAACCTGTTCTTTGGTTAAACTGAAAGCTCTCATGGAGCACAAGTAATGTGTATAATTGGAAATGTGTGATTTTTTTGTGTTTTGTCTTTCAGAGTTTATTAAAATGTTTAGCTTGATTTGTCTTATTTGGCCATATTTATGGTTTCTCTCATTTCATATCATTTATGTCTTGACATAGTCTGCTTCTGAATATGAGTCATGCAGCTGTTTTTGTGAATATTGTGATATGAGTAATGTGTATATGCTGGTTGATGGTTTTTAGAATTTTAATTCTTTTTCTTGTTTCAATATTCTTTCTTCTCTTGTATTTAACATTCAAATTAAAGTGTATGCTTTATATTACTTGTAATGTTTACTGTTGCATGCTTATTTTTTTTATTTGGAATTCAAAATTGTCATTTGATAGCTCATGCTTATATATAACATTAAAACATCAGTTTTATGAATATTTTATAATATTAAAAAAATAGATAAAATTCTTGGTATTCTGAAAAATTGCTTGTTTTTATAACTTCAATTTAGACCAATTAAGAGCATCTGATTAATATAAGCACCTGTTATGATTTAAAATAATACAATCTAGTAAATAATATCCAATATTTTAAAACAATTATGTAATTTTCTGGGTTTTTATTTAAATAACATATTGGCCTTAATTATTGTATTTATGAAGGGTTTGTTTTAAATATAAATTTGATTTGTGAGTTTATACCTGCTAAAGTGAAAGTATTTCTGTATAAAAGTGAGAGTATTTCTGTATAAAAACTTTTCAAAGAACTCCTAAAATTTTATTTAACATTAAAAAAAAAAAAAAAACCATTTTAAGCATTGTCTATAAGCATTTGCAGGTTATTAACATTCCTTGTGCAAATGTAATGAAATATTTTTTTGAGTTTTAAACATTTATTTGAATATATTTTATTGCATAGAGTTTATAATAGATTTTTACCTTATGTAACAAAATATTGTGAATGCAGTAAACATTCTGGATTGGTGATGGTAATAAGCATAATAAATAAGATCTACAAATTATAGTATTAATTTGTGAAGATTTATTTAATATATTACTATCAGACTCATGTCTGTATGTTTATGTATACTTATATGTAGCTGTATATAGTGTTTTTCTGATTTACTGATTTAATGCTAAGTTTAATGTTTCTTAAAACTGTATATTCAAAGCAGTTGTTCTGCAAAATTATTGTTAATAAATATTTGTACTACTTTATATTGACATAACAATTTTTCAGCTTTAAAGTATTTGCATGTGCATGAAGTATGATACTTAAAAAAATTCATGGTGTTTTCAATTATTACTCTCAAATTTTGTCTTTCACCAATATATCCTTTTTCTTTTTTAATTATAGAAACTTACATTTTTTTTTACCTTTTATGTTTTGTCCTTATAAATGATTTATTAAATGTGAAAGTTGAAGATTTAAAAATATTTTTAATACATTGTCAAAATGAACAGTATGCTTTTAATTTGTTTGTGCTAATATTTTTAAGTATTTATATTATTTAATTGTTCAGTTTAAAGTAACTGATTAATTCCATTTACCAGCAGTTTGTCATTTGAAATTCTAAATACATTATTTGTTAATTGTTTGAAGACTGCATTTTATTTTACATATGCAGCCGTGAGGTTATATATTAATTTATTTTGTAAATGTTTATTATCTAATTGCCTTAGTGTTTCTATTTGTCTGTTTTTGTTTCATTAAACTGTTATATGCCCAAGCACACAGTTTATTGGCTTTTTTGCTAACTTGCCTGTATATATTTTTATTTCATAATTTTATTTTTATGCTGAGTACAAAGGAGTCGTACTCTTTGTTGTTTTCTTCATTTGTTACTTTATTCTTTTACTTATGATTTCTATTCCATATTTAAACTTATATATAGTAAAAAGTATTTTAATGAACTTTTCCTAAAATGTTTTGTGAAGAAAAATTTATATATATGTAGGAAATGCTAAAGTGCAGAAAAATTTTTAATGTCTAGTTTTCTTATTCTTACCAATTTAATTTTTATGTTTGATTCATTTTAGGTGATTTTACATTCCATTTCCAAATTCATATAACTTCACTTTAATTTTTTAAAAACATTTTGTTTATTTTTTTAAATTTAATTTAATTTAATTTTTTTTAAACAAGCTAATCCGTATAGTAAATTTTAATCTCATCTCAGCACTTTAACTATAAATGAGAATTTATTTTTAAAATAAAATATCTATATGCTAATTTCTAATAGAATTACATAATAAACTGTTCAATGTGGTTTAAGTATTATTTGAAGCAAATTTTAGTATCATTGGAATAGTAAGGTTTGATAAATATGATAACAGTATTTGATTTGTTCCAAACTGCAATGCTCTTATGCTATACATTGTTCACATATAGACTTCTATTCTTTGTATAATGTGAGTTGTGAATTGTCTGTACTTTACATACATTTGATTTCAAGGTAGCATAAAGTCTTTCTTGTGTTGCTGATAGAGAATGAAGTAGAATTGGAACTTTTTTTTTTAGGATACAAAACTAAGCTATTTACTTTGTTTGAATATGCATTACATATAAATATTTTTTATCCTTTTTTGATGTATTCAGTTTTAACCAAATATTTTTCTTTGGCCAAAATTTATTTAGTTAACTCTAAACTAGAATCTAACCCATACTTTAAAAAATTATTTTTTTAAAAGATTACATCTTCACTAATAAGATCTACCCATGTGCCCAAAATATAATGTAAAAAATATCAATAAAATAGTTTACAAGAAATAAAGCATAATATCGCTGTGTAGTCAGTATGCGTAAACTACAAGGAAAAAAATATATAAATGCTCAATTTTCTGAATTTTGATGTCTCAACATAATTTGCTCATCATACCATAATCCACTAAACTCAGATTTGGTAAAGCCACAACAAAAGTTTTAAAATAGCGTTTCATTTGTTGTTTGTTTATCGTATGTTACTTAGCAATATTTACTCAAATAAAAAAACTGTAAGATACATCTAAAAATTCGTCTAAAAAAACAGCTTACATATCCTTCACAATCCTTTTATAAAACTCTTTCTTAGAATATACTACTTCATTATTTGCTTAATGATAGGAGAAATGTGATATACTTCAGAAAATATGCTATTTATATTTCAAATATTTTTTTAAAAAAATCTTTGAACTTTTTTGTTGTTTTTTCAATTTGTGTTATTGGCTGTTAAGGGAGATTCCAGTCTGAAAGATAATTATGATTATAAATTATTGAAAATTTACTAGTTTTCAAATACAAGGTGTAAGGATTATATATGTATAACTCTAATGAGCCTACTTTGAATCTTTCTAATTTAGTTTTTTAGCTTAGCTTTGTCTTGGAAATTTTGTAAAGTAATTTGATACAAATATATAATTTGTATTGTATCATGCCAAATCTAAAGGTAAGGCTTTCATAATTTTAATGTTATACTTTATATTTTAGTGATTAATTGTAGATATTAATAACTAAGCTTAAATTGCTAGAAATTTTGTATACTTTCATTTTGCATTCAGTTTGTAGGCATACTTGGTATGTTCTGTTTATAAAGTCTTTCAGCATTATAATTGTACAAAAACTTTGTTCATTAGTTAAAAATGGGGGATTTATCATGGATGTGATAATAGTGTGAAAACATTTAAATATAATTTTGCAGTATTTTGGCCATAGCAGCATGTTACAGATGCTGAGATAGAATTGCATGAAATAAAGCTTTTAATTTTCCATTACATTTTCTAATTATCTTTTATGATTAGGGATTTGGTTGAACTGTAAGTAATATCAATCAAGTTTCAGTTTGATGTGTTTGTCATGGATCTGTTTTGCGTTCTTTCAGTGAGTGGTAGTGCTGTATGTGGTATTGCTATATTTTGTTAAATTTACAAGTTTCTTTCTCAAGTATCTAATAACAAAAGTTGATTAATTTAACTGCTTTTTAAATTTCTCCTCAATTATTGTATGTAACAATTTTATTCCACCTAATATTAATTATATTTTAACCTCACATTTAGAGCAGTATTGAAATTTACAGTTAATTTGTTTGTGATTTAAGTATTTATTAGTATATCTACCTCATGAAACTTTCATATGCTGTTTCTATTTGTAAACTTAAGATATGTAATGCATAAAATACATTTAACCAACTGAATCCTTATATTATAAACCTTCTTTAATTCAATTCTATGTACTTTAACTGTGAATACTCTTACACTCTGTACTTTGTTCTAAAGTTTTATCAGTCACTATATTATCGATTCAAATTTATTGAATAGCCTATATTTTTGTATCTTTTATTAATGTTTTAGATTATTTGCTTTTAAAAATATATGGATAAAACTTATATGCCTTGCATTTTCTAGGACTCTCTTGTCACATAGCACTGATATATATATATATGTATATATATATTGTATATAATTATTCAGTTTTATTTTCTCTTTCATATTGTTCTCTTTTAATACCAGAGTTGAAAAAATTAGCCACAGTGCTCCCATCTAACCAACCATTTCTGGTTCTGTCTTGCTGTGAGGGTACCAAATGATTTGAATAAAGAACTTGGAGGAGGGGGGAAAACAAAGCATTTTTGCCTTTTAAAGCTTCAAGAATGAAGAAAATTAGCTATGGCTAGCAGGAAAATTAGTATAATTGAAGTGAATTATTAGATACATAAAGAGGAAAGTATTATATATATGTAAATGTAGTCATATACTTTTCCTCGTAGATGAAAATGCTCTTTTGAAAGGCATAATGCACTGCAGAACCTATTTAATTTTTTTTCATGTGTATATATACACACACACACATACATAGACACACACCTGTATAAGTAATTCTCTCTTTGGATTTTTTTTTTTAAATTGCTATAATTTTTTTTATTTTAATATATTTTCAAGCTTCATTTTAAAATTTTTCATAATTTGCTATTAAAAGGAACTACCTATTAAAGGAATTTTTTGTTTTTACAATTTCCTTTTTAAAACTTTTTACCTATTTATACCTATTAAAAATACTAAAAGAAAACCATGCTATCAAATTCATCAGTTGTCTTGTTTAATAATTTTTGTTTTAGTGTAGCTAATTTTGAACAGCAAATCTGCAGCTGTGCATCCATTCATTTTTTTTTCTTGATAAAAATAAGATTTAATTTGTCTTATTATCTAAGGATAAATTTATCTTATTTCATTTTTTCTACC
Source organism: Dolomedes plantarius (assembly GCA_907164885.2). NCBI lineage: Eukaryota > Metazoa > Arthropoda > Arachnida > Araneae > Dolomedidae > Dolomedes > Dolomedes plantarius. The sequence continues at coordinate 173,321,925 of OU015495.1, read as the reverse complement.
ATTGTTGTATTTTCTTGATGTTTTCTTAGTTTAAATCTTTTTCCAATTTAACAAAAAGTCTTTGATGCTGCTTGCATATTGTATTGAGATTAAAATATATCCTGTTACAACTTTTACACTTTGTACTTTTTGATTTTTTGAAAAAAAGAAATTAAGATATTTACTTGTAGAGTAGTAGTTTTTCATTTGGTATCTTTTAATTTTGATAAAATGCTGTTATGTTTGAAAGTGAGTCATTCCTCTACTTGCTCTTGATTGAGATTCATTGAATGTTACACAAATGATTAACCTTTTCTTGCACATAGCCTGTAGGAAAGTATTTCTCCATTTAACTGTTTTGAGAGCAAAAGCAAAATTGCTGTTAATGAACAAATGTTTTGTGATCACACATATTATAGTTTATGAAATGTAGATGAATACTATCATCACCTTCACTGAGAACTTTGTTTTTAAATATATATTATTAATGTCTCTTGTTACGAAAATAACCAGATTGTTATGCTTTAAGAGAATTTAAGACATCATTGTCATATAGATTAATTTATTAGTTATTTATAAGTTAGATTTCTTAGTTTATCAATATTTTTAAAAAGTATAGTATATATATGAGTTGTCTATATAATGTTATTTCTGAGTGTGTGTGGGTCCAACATGTTTCCATATGGTTAGATATTTAAATATCTGACTTGTTATGTGTAAATACAATATCATTGATTGTAATTCTTAAGTCAAAACTTTTCCAGTTAAAGCTGTTATATTAATTCAAATTAAAAGTTTAATCAAGTTGTCGGTTGACAAAATATAACAACTTTTTCCGGTATACGATATATGCACTTGAAAAATTGTCTTTAGATTTCATTATTCCCTATTGATATAGTATTAAAATCCTTTTCAAAGGTTTTTGGACACATTTCAGAGGTTATATTTTTGATTCTGTAAAAGTTAATTTGTATTGAAAAATCGAAATTTGGTTACTGTAAACAATTACGAGAATTTCAACACATGTTTATTGTTGAGTAGGAAAGTTTTTTCTTAATTCCCTCTTTATAATTGTGTGAAAAGTGTATGTACTGAGAATCATTTTGCAGTGATGCTATTGGTTGGACCTCTCAGTTGCAGAATGGTAACATTTTGTAATCATTAGTAATTTGTGTTGTGGTTTAGTACAGTTGTGCTCATTTAAGGCTTTGTACTTACATATATATATTTAGCTTGCATATAAAGTCTAGTCTTCTTTAATGTATGTTATTTATCTCATAGGATTGTCTTGACTACTGAGTTCTGTGTTATGTGGGATGTATGTGTTCAGAAAAATAAAAACTGTTAACTTTCCAAAGTGATTGATTATTAATTATATATGTATTTTTTTAATTACCTGCAATAGCGACAGAATCAAGAAATCGGGGAAAACCGTAAATTACTGGGAAACTAGAAAAATGGCGGAAAGTCGGGAAATTCTGTAAAAAAGATTCGAAGTAAAAAAACTGGAATTTCACAAGATGGTTGCCGTTTCTAGTTTTCCCGAAATGCCAACGACCTGATTGGTGAGAGTGATTATTTCTTAGAAATAGTAATTTTGCGTTTTTATCATTGAACTAACCCTTACTATAATAAAGCATAATTGAATTGGTCATTTTGAAAAGGAGTCATCTCCATTTTTAAAAAAATTTCATGAGAAGCAAAAAACTGTAACTCGCCTTCATACGTTATTAGTGAGACTAAATTTAGTATTTATTATGGTGCAAAAATATAATTTGTTAATATTTTTTTAAACTTGGGGTGGGTGGGTGAAAAATCGGTTTTTAATTGTCGCGAGACTTGCTCAAGAAATGTTCAATATGCTGCCCACCGTTTTCTGCCATAAGTTTAAACCGGACCAATGGTGGACGCTATGGGACTGTTTTGCGCAACCACACCATTCCAGCACTTCAACAGCGTGCATGTCTGGGTAGCATAATTTTTATGCACGATGGTTCTCCTTCACACATTGCAAATCCATTGAAGCAGCTGCCCAACATGCATTTCGGAAGTGATAGAATTATCAGTCGTCATTTTCCAACAGCCTGGCTGCCAAGATCACCTGATCTTAAACCTTAGGATTTCTGGCTGTGAGGTTATCTGAAAAATCTTGTATTCAGTGGTCCGATTGCCAACTTAGCTGAATTGAAGACACGCATTCACAGCGTCACCACTGATACACTCCGATCTGTTGTGGAACATGCTGTTTCTTGGTTTCATCTTGTGGCAGAAAACGGTGGACAGCATATTTAACATTTCTTGAGCAAGTCTCGCGATAATTAAAAATCAATTTTTCTCATCCGATGTGTTATCTTGTCACGGTGGATGGGCTTTCCACTAAGAGGGCCACAACTGCTGAATGACTTGGAAGTCATTTTTTCGGTAAAAAAACGATACAGTCATGCGCATTGAGCAGTACAATTCGTTTAACCTGCGACTTAACCAGTAGCCGTCGCATTGGGATTCAAATGTCACTGGTAGCCGAACCCTTTTACGTTATGACGAGTAAAGCGCCATCTATTGCTAAAATTGAATATTCGAACTTTTTTTTCTGATGCCATACTCTTTCCCCCTTTTCATCGCGTATATTCAGGTCATTTCGACCAGTGGTTCTTTTATTACAGCTTTTTGAAAATCCAACTTTAATTATAATCACCCTGCATTTCTTTAGGGGGAAATTTTGAGTCCTTTTTGTCTGCCTTCAAAAGAATGATAAGACTTACAAAAATATCTTAACTTGTTTAAAGAGTTTTATCAAAATTAAAAGGAATATCCTCAATTTTTTAATCGTGGTAAAAAGGGCATACTGAAATCAGATTTATTTTGAAACTTGGATTTTATAAATTAACTACAGAAGAAAGATAAACTAATAAAATGAGGGATACCTTTATGTAATTACATTTTATTTAGTTAATTAATATTAAGATTTTTGGTATTCCTCTCGTATCAATGAACAAACTATTTCTATATTCGTATATGTTCTCTAGATTGTGCCAAACTATCTTTATAAAGTTCGCCGAGGTTACGATATTAGGCATATTTCATTTTGACGCCGTGTATGTTATACGTGACTTTTATATACATTAATGATGAAAAATAGCTTTTATATTAATGATAAGAAATAGATTCCTACCAAATACGTATCTACAGTCAAAATTTTCGTTTGTAGTTCTTTGGATTAATATTGCATTGTCACTGTGAGGTGCGGGATCAGTAAAAATCCTGACCACCAGGGTATATCAGGGTTTTGTAAAGATTATATTTTTAAAAATGTATTTCTGTAGGCTTGAAGTGAGAGCTCTTCATAACCTTAAAAATACCTTTGCCGACAGAGAGATCATTCTGTGATTCTGGCTTCCCGAAGTATTGATGGATACTTACGCTATGTTCAGGGCCCGACTTTGACCCAATGGGGCCCTGGTCAAAGCAGACTTTGGGGGGCCCCCTCCAAGGACAGATCCAAAGGGGACCAGATTTCCACATGAACATGTGGGACACTCATCCAGGTCCCCCCTTAAATTGGGACCAGAAATTCAAAAAAATTTCGACCAAGTCAAAAATTTTGAAAAATAGCAGCAATAATAATAATAATAATAATTCTTAATTTATTAATTTATTTCTTAATATTAATAAATTCATGAAATTTTCTTTTGAAATTCAAAACAGATCACAGTCTGAAGTTATTACACCTCCCCCTCCAAAAAAAAATAAATAAATAAATAAATAAAATAAAATAAAAGTAAAATAAAAAAATATACCAGAAACTCTTACGAATGTAAGTATGCTTTCACTATAGTGGATGCACTGTGCCTCACCCAGGTTTTTTTTCTGTATACGCCACTACCCCCATTTACTGTATTAACCAAAACCCAAATTTTCAAAAATATGTACAACTTAATACTAAATTAAGGGGCCCCATAATTTGGGGGGCCCTGGGCAAGTGCCCCTCTTGCCCATGCGGAAATCTGGGCCTGGCTATGTTATATCCTCGCGGTCCGTGCCGCCAACTGTATTATGGATTTCGTTTAGTTCCGACGACACACATACACACACATTTGCGTGTGTTAGAGCAGAGCTCCGCAACCTTTTATCTTACACGGCACAACAACGTTTTTTTCGATAATTCCGCGGCACACCACAAGAAAAAGCTTGCAAATATATAAATTACAATAAATACGTATATGTATTTATTAGATAAAAAAAAAACAACAAAATAGCTCTGTGTATCAAGATAATTATAATCATTTTAAGTTTTATATAAATCATTTTGAACTGTACACCAACGCAAGAACAAAAATATAAAATTTTAGTTTACAAGTAAAAACATTTTCTCTTTAAATTGTTGTATTAAAATTTGGTTTTTGGTCTTTACTTAAGCCTAATAAATCAAAGTTAATTTAAACGTAACTAATTTATCAATGAGATATTTGAGATTGTTTTGGTAAATGTGCGTTTTATATTTGGCTCTATAATAGAAAGAGCTACAGTTCATGGTCAAGGCCCTTTAAATATGATCGTTTGTCATTTTCAATTAGAACCAGTGTCGAAAAACTTTGTTCGCATAAGTATGTCGTAGAAAATGGGAGAAAAATTGCAATGGCCTTGTCAGAAATTTGTGGATATTCTTTCTTAACTGAAATCTAGAAATATGACGCTCGAGCATACACACTATGTATGGCTAACAACATGTTTTTGTTTTGTGTATAATTTCGACCCAGAAAAATTACGCATTAACAAAAAGTTAGAGGAATATTCTACTTAGAAAAATTTCTATTTAATGCGGTGGTTAATTTTTATCATAATCGATAAAATCACCGCGGCACAGTCAAGATCACCTCCCGGCACACTAGTGTGCCACGGCACAGCGGTTGCGGAGCACTGTGTTAGAGAAAGGGGGGGGGGATTATCTATATATTATTTCTAAAAGATTATTATTTTGTTGTTTTATTCCTTTTTCTCCCTTCATACTTAACCAAAATCGATAAATGAGGTACCATTTTAAAGATTAAGATCTCCGCTTCGTGCGAATTGTTGATTTAGAATTACACATTTTATTGTTTGTTTTAAAAATCGAAGTATAATCATTATAAACAATTTTTCTTCCTCTAGATGGCGCGCACGCTAGCTTTTTTTAAAAATTTTTACCATTATAAATAGCACTGAACTTTTAAGTTTAAAATTCGGTTGCTTTTATTATCATTCTGTGATTTCATTAATGAGTTTCTTTATTGGCAACATCCGCGTAGGTGTACATTATTCTTTTTGCATTGAAAAACCATATATATTATTTCTAGAAAGGGATTTTTTGTGACGATCCCTTTCTCTCTTTTCAGACTGAACCAAAATCGATAAATGAGGTACCATTTTAAAGATTAAGTTCTCCGCTTCTGACGAATTGTTAATTCAGAATGACTTGTATTTATTTTTTTTTAAATTGAAGTGAAAAATTGACCTTTGGCCCTAAAGTTCTTTCCCCGGATGCGTCGAAACAGCACGGTCAAATAGTGTGCACAAACAGGTTTTGTAACGTAAATATCACATTTTCCACGAGTTTGTGTCATATTTAACTTTTAATATTGTCTACAAAGGTGTTTTGACATGTACATATCTCATGTTCCCCTGTTTTGTCTTATGCTTCGCTTCCAATATTGGGGCCAAGGGCGTTTTGTAATTGGTTTTGTATTATCCTTGCACACCATTGTTATTTGACAAATAAACAATTGCTACAAATGAACCGGTTCTTCTTTCATTCTACTACAAACCACCAACCTCGCTATAAAATTTATTGTATTTTAATCGCATGTGAAAGGGTCGCACGGGCCACCTAGTTTGTTTATATTATTGCATTTAGCTATTAATTCCTTCAATTAATAACACGAATGATGTTTTCCTACAAATAATTTTAGCCGTTGGGGGCGGAGAGATCATACTGGCATGCCGGAGATGTGATTGTGATTTCAAATTTCTACAGCAGGATCCTTTCGAAGTCCGATTTGCGATGGGTTTGGTCCAGTTTCGCTACAGCACACGCATATATTGTGTGTATGATTTAACAGTTTTGTAGTCTTCCAATTTATCGCATTAATAATAATCACCCACAGTTCCAGATATTTATAGAAAAAACAAAAGGAATTCTAATGGGATTTATTTGCAACATTAATCGTAGTCGAAGAAGCCAAATCAATTCGGGCCGTGTCACCGGCACAGAATGACAAATTTTACATGAGTGATCCAATTATCGTTTTTCAGACGAGTGGTTCTTCTGTAGTAGTCCCCTGAGATTCATCCCTCATGACCAAAGTTTTCGAGAAAATATGTAGCAATGCACTGAATTTCTAAAAAATAGGGAAATTTTTGGTAAAAAATGATTGCTGGTGTTAAAAGTTTAAGGAAAAAAAGACAATTTTTAAATAATACTGGTTGTAGATTTTGCATTCAGAGACTCTTTAAGCTCTTAAAGAAAAAGAGAAAATTTCTTAATTGAAAGAGTAATTGGTAGAATAGGAAAAAAACGGTTGTTAAAAAGGACTTGTAGCTTTTGACCTAACACGCACACAATAGCACACTTATATATGAAGTTGACACTCTATTTAACAAAAATATATTGTTCCGATGAAAATTGGGTGTGTGTGTGTGTGTGTGTATGTATATGTAATAAAAACGCCCCACCATTATTAATCTAATGCGTATTTTAAATTATCCTTGTTTCCTCTCAATAAAGTACAGTCTCTTTCTCCGAATTGCGACCTAGGAATTAACCAACTAATCAACCATATTACCCCTTAGCGCACGCGCGGTGAAAATATTTTTAAACATGAATGAACATCACACGTTTATTTCGCTAATTCGCGCTTTTCGAAACAACCTGCGATGTTGAATCATGCCTTTATGTAATCAAGTCAGATTCCCAATTCTAGCCAATTAAAAGATTTCTCAGCGGTCAGCGCCCTCACACTTTAAAAGCTTCTGCGAACAGTTTCCGGGGCGTTTTCTGTCTGCTCTATGCCTTGTCCTGGTGTCATCCTTGCTTCACTTTCTGTTATCTCCGTGCGTCTCCGCTGTTCATCCATGTCCAGCGATACTGAACCTCCGGCAGGTCCGAGCTAGTTTATTCGTGCCTCTTTGTGAAGTCATCCATATTGAATGAGTACTGAAATGTCTTGTGCAGCGTGCTTTCGTTATTCGGACTAATAAACATATTTCAGGGATTTTAAGCTTATCATGTCTGTTATATGTGTCAAGTCTGTTATGTGTGCTCCTGCAATGCCTCTCCTCGAATGTTCCGCAGCGTCCACGACTACCAGAGTTCGTGAATCCCCGTGATGTGCCGTTCTTGCAAGCCAGAATGATCTCCTCCACTACGCGATTTACAAATTCATTATACATGAGGTAAGTTGGGGAAAGTGGGTCATAGATTTTCATCTTTTTTATACTATATTTTTAACACATTAAAATTATACTAATATGTATAATTTTCAAAAATTTTTGTATTACATGTACTTTAGTAAGTCTTAGGGAGTATGTTTAAGCTATGATATTGGTTTTTATTATGTATTTATACAGCGATTTCCGCTTATAAGAATCACGTTTGTTATTACTGTTTTTGATTCTTATAAGCGGTTGATTCTTATAGCCGAAATTTAGGTTTTTGGACAGGCACACACACCTATATATAAATATATTAGATATTTTACCATAAAATACTCTTTAATTTACGTTAATTATCTTTTATTAAAATTATTTTTTATAATTTTAAAAATGCAACTTCATTTTTAGATCTATAAGTAGATACACATGATTATAGTACAAGAAGAAAAAATCCAATATTTGTTACAACATACCTGCTTAACAGTTTTAACATTTCAACTACAGGAAGGGAGCAAGAAAAAGTTTTCTATGGTAGTTTGACGTAATGAAGTTTTCAGGAGGCTGTTTATACCTCTTTCAATACTAATAGTCTCAGATGAATATTCACCTTATAGCTTCCGTTTCACGGTTTGATAACGTGCGGAATCTACTAATGTCACGTTTGCCTAAGTGATAGTGGACACTTCGCTGAAGATTTATGTGTTTCAGGGTCCAGGAAGCCGCAACCAGGATGTGGAAGGTGGGAAAAAAGAGTCCCTATTTTTGTTTCTCAGTGGAGAAAAGTGAAATCGGACCGGACGGGTAAAGATGTCCCCGGGTCAAGCTAATAGGACAGTGTTGTGCTAAAGCGTTTAAGGGGAAACTATTATGTTATGTCTAACAAAGAAAGGGATGAATTTTATGACTATATTCCATCCCATCTTATCAATCTTTCTTTAAAATAAAAGAAAGAACTTCGTGTCTTTTGAGGGTTTAAGGGCCTTTTTTTGAAAAATGAAAGGAAAGCGAAGAGTGTAAACTGATTCTTAAAACCGGTGGATTGATTCTTTAAAGCGAAAATTTTAACATGGAAATAATACATTTGTTTTTGTTTTCGCGATATTGATTCTTATAAACTGTTGATTCTTATAACCACTGATCACTATAAGCGGTGGTTACTGTAATTATATATAAATATTGTATATATTTTTAAATACGGGTGGGCCCAGTTCCCCTGATAATTGGGGTAACTGGACCACCCAGGTCTATTTCTCATAATAAACAACAGAATCTGTTACTGGGTAAATAGGTCCAATGCTTGTATATCTAAAAAGAAAAAAAAATGTACCCCCAATTACCAATGTTGCAAGATAGATTGTTGCAAACACCGGAAGAAAATAACACACAAAGTGATTAAAAAACACAATGTAATTGATTATAAACATATTTTCAAAAGTACAAACATACTTTCTAGCTTAGTTAGTAGCTGTAATGGCCTTTTCTATTGAAAAATGTAATATTAATTTGAGCTTAACATGCCCTAAGGTAGTTAATGAGTTAATAGGCAAATTAATGTGTCACTTGCAAAAAAATATTTTTTGTAATAACTTAACCAGTAGTCAGGGCCCGACTTAGCCTAATTGGGGCCCGGGGCAAAAACTTCTTTGGGGCCCCCCCTCTGCTTCACTACTTCAGTAATGAAGAACTTAATACTTAATACTAAACTTTCTATTCGATTTGGGGGCCCCCCTCTGATGTGGGGGCCCGGGGCAACTGCCCCGTATGCCCCTGCCTTAGTCAGGCTCTGCCAGTAGTAAGCTTAAGTGAACAAGTAATATATAAAAAAAATTTTAAAGTCAATTCCTACTTAGGTCAACAAAGAAAAATTTGAGTGTGAACTAATAGTAAGAATTGAAAAAAAGGATTGCCTGCCAGAACCTTGCCTACTGTGCGAGATTAGGAGGGGGGGAAAGAGAGAGAAAAAGTTTGTCAGCTTGGGGATTCGATCTCGCAACCTACAGGACGGGAGAAGCCCGCGATACCGCAGTGCTACCGTTTACACAGTAACAAGAGGGAAATTACTATTCAAGAGCAAGAGACGCTCTAGGTCTAAAACTAAAATGGATTAATTAAATTTAATTAATGTATTAATATTTGAAAAAAAACTGTATTAACATCAAGTGTCATCCACTACAAGTTTAAAAAAATGTATTTGAACTTGAGTGGACGAATAAAAAGTACTTTTATTAACGATTGAAAATTTGAACATGATATATATAGAGTGTGAACTAATAGTAGGAATTGAAAAAGAACACAAATAAGTGACTTAACTACTTAACTTATAATAGTTAAACTTACTCATACTCAAATAAACAACATTTTAACTGTGGAACACTGAAAATTCCACCTTTGTACATGGGGAGGGGATCTAATCAATCTTAAAATATCTTCTTCATACCACAAAATGTCCTCCGCTTCTGGCCATCGCCAGTAAGTTAAACCAGCACTTTTCAGGTGTTTTATTTTCACTTGGTCTCTATTTAATCTACAACTTGTCCAGGTTATTTTGTACCATTATACGATACAATAACATAGTCCTTTGATAACAGTGATATACCAGGCACAACTTTGTCTGATTCTTATTCAGAAATGCTCATACCTGTTGAGTCATCATCATCAGTATCTGAATTCACTACAGGTTTCACCTTTTTAAACTTGCAGAGGCCAGAAGTTGAAGGCAATGGGTTTTCTAAATCTACTGAAGTCAGTGGTTTAAATCCAATATTTCTTTTTTTTTTTCTGGTTTTTTTTTCCCCTCGCTTTGCATCTTCAATTTGCTGTTTCTCTCTTTCTTTTTACTTTCAAGTTTGTCTTTAAGTTTTTTTTTTCACAATGTCATCTTTTTTCTGTTTTTTAGGAGTTTTTCTTCTACATTTTAAATTTTTTTCTTGAAAAAGCCAAATCTTCCAACCTCTTTTATTCCTGTCTTTTTTTTCAATTCCTACTATTAGTTCACACTCTCCCTATATATATATATATATATATATATATATATATATATATATATATATATCGTTCAAATTTTCAATCGTTAATAAAATACTTTTTATTCATCCACTCAAGTTCAAATACATATTTTTAAACTTGTAGTGGATGACACTTGATATTAATACAGTTTTTTCAAATATTGATTCATTAATTAAATTTAATTAATCAATTTTAATTTTATATGGGAGCCCTTTCAATAGGAAGAGACCTAGAGCGTCTTTTGCTCTTGAATGGTAATTTTCCTCTTCTTACTGTGTAAACGGTAGCACTGCGGTAGCGCGGGCTCCTCCGGTCCTGTAGGTTATGGGATCGAATCCCCAACCTGACAAACTTTTTCTCTCTCTTCCCCCCCCCCCCCCCAATCTCGCACAGTAGGCAAGGTTCTGGTAGGCAATCCTTTTTTTCAATTTCTACTATTAGTTCACACTCTCCCTATATTCAATTCCTACTATTAGTTCACACTCAAATTTTCTTTGTTGGCCTAAGTAAGAATTGACTTTAAAATTTTTTTTTATATTACTTGTTCTATGTAAATATGACGCAAATCTTGGGTGAGTTGTAAGGGAAAAAAAGAAAATATCTTTGAACTCTCACAAGCTTTAAAAGTATAAATTTCTCCAACAACATTCTATCCATAAAGGCCTATGTCTTGATTTACTTTATTGCAACTTATTAACATAACTGAATTAGTTAGGTTAGTAGTAATTAATATAAGCATAAGTGGATCAGTGTGGGGTAGCTGGGCCATACCTGGACCCAGTTCCCCTGAAGGTATGGCCCAGTTGCCCCTTATCACTAAATCTGATGGGCAACTGAGTTATACCCCACCACCCTCCATGCAGGATAGGTTAAACATTACACAGAAGGCTATTTTGACATTAACTGAGCTAAATATTCTTGCATTCAATTTTTAAGAGATAAAAATAGACTTATAAAAAATTATTGAATTCCCTCTTGTAGAAAGATGTTTTGTGATGACAAATACAAAAATCATTAGCAGCCATAAAACATTCTTCAACCGAGCTGGAGACCAAATGGCTGTTGTTTTGTTGACTTCTGCTGACCAGTGTTACCACAACAGAGTGTAATTACTCCCTGATATGTAAAGGAAAAAGTTTGGGAGGGGATGGCCCAGTTACCCCAACTTACCTTATATATATAAAGACATTTTATTAAAAAGAAAAGGGTGGGAGGGGAAATGTTGTGAGCGTTAATAAGAACTATTGGTAGCGTTAAGCCATTAACTTTCCTCATCGTCAAGGTTCAACGTCGTTGCCGTTTTACCACTTTTCATCCTGTGGTAAAGGTTTTCTCAACTCTCGCGTCTGAATGTAGATTGATCTATATTGATTCGTGCGCGTTTTCCCCCCTTCCCATTTCTAGGTTGCTTTTGACGAATTTTATTTCAGAAACCCCTTTTATGATTGTTTTCCCCCCTTTTCCGATTGAGGTTTAAAGCTCTTAACTCCTTCAGTTTACTGTTAGGTCCCTCATGAAACGCATAACCTTGACCTTGAACTTGTTAAGCCATTAAGCTATTTGTTTGAAAGTATGTCCCTGATCGAGCGCGAACCTAGGATCTTCAGTTGTTGGGACAAGTGAGCCAATCTGCTTCGCAATTGGTACTTACTTTCATAGGAATTCTGCAGAAGAAATAAAGGGCCAGATAATTTACATCCATATGACAATAAGTGGTCTCTTATGTCAACATCTTAAAAATTCAGCGTTTAATTTTACTTCTTTTTTAGTATAGACTTCTTACCCTTATTACCCGACGACAGTTCAAGAACATCTCTTCTGATAACAGTGATAACTACAGCCGAACTCAATTTTGGCGACCTGAAAGGGATCAATAGATTTCTCCACTAAACCATAGGGTTCGTCAAAACGGCGTAACTATTTATTTAGCACAGGACAAACTGCTGTTTTCCCACGCATTTTAAAGACACAATGTGCCGGTGGGAATTAGTTCGGATTTCGCGTTATCGAGTTAGCGATTTTCAATTGAGAGGCTCATCTGTAGTCACTTGCGATTTAATTCGCTGGGTAGAAAAATATGTTGCTCTACATAGATATGTTAAGGTAGTGAAAATTTTCGGTGATTTTGGTTGCCCTACCTAAAACGAAAAAAAAAACATTACTTTGCAGTTAGATGCATTGTTTCGTCCTAATCCTGTTTAGAACGCTTATTGTAGCCTTTTACAGTTATTCGCCATCTCATAGAATGCTGCATTAACATTTATAAATTTTTCCACAGCGATTGAAAACAGAGAAGTAGACGGGTCATGCTTTCTACAACATTTCAAAATTTCTATACCATTAACTCTATTAAAATATCAATGTTTTCATTAGATTTATACTGAAGTGCTGGATTCAAAAGAGCACGAATTACGAGTGCTGAATCTCATAAGTAGCAGACCGAACTATAGACCTACTTCCTTTGCTTTTTATCTCGTCCTTATAACTTAAAAACTGTTCAATATCTGTTGTTGTTGTGTTCCTAATGCTCCGGCCGGAAGTTCCACACCAAGTCCATATAGGATTCGGGCTGAGTAGTGCGGTTCCAGTTTATTATAGCACCACAAGCACGACTTGCCTAGCTGCCACCACAATTTTGATCGAACACCCCCAGGGACGACATCAGGGAGGATCATACCTTCCCCACTCACTGACCTCATAGGACTTTCCGGTCTACGGATTTAACGTGCCCATATCCTGCCTAGACACGAGGGTATTTAACAGTGCTTGTCGGGGTTCGATCCTACTACCCTCAGTATCGAAAGCCGACGCGCTATCGATTAGCTACGTCGGGTCCAAAAACTGTTCAATATCTGTCGTTTCCAACGCGGCAGGCACTATTATCTATTACGACTTTCGCCCACCCACACCGCGAATTTGTTGGTTTCTTTATTATGGGAGCACCATATAGGTGAGCCAACATGCCTCCCTAATATGGAGCCATGTTGTCAGCATCGTTCTCGGGCAAGCGGGAATCGAATCCACAACCTGGCGGTGAAGGCACTCGGAGAATGTCCGTGAACCAAACCTCTGCTCCACCCGGCTGGCTGTCCAATATCTGTTACAAAATCTCTCAATGACTAACCACTGACTTTTTTGTGGTTTTAGGTTTTCTGTTATTCCGCCATTAAAAAAACTTTTCATGATAAAGTTACAGTCATACCTTGGTATTTGTCTGCTTCGGTACTCTTCGCATTTCGGCACAAAAAAAAAAAAAATTGCTTCGGTACTTGTCGTATGTTCGGTACTAATCGCATTTCGGCGCGAAAAAAAGTCTTCGGTAATCGATGTTTGCTCGATACTTATCACATATATGATAAAACTGTTATATACACGTTCCACCAGTAAGTATTTGGACATCTTTGATAGAAAAGAAAAACAAAATTTATTCATATTCAATAGTTGGTAGAGCCTCCACGAGAGGCCATTACAGCCTCAACCTTCCGGACATGTATTTTGGTAACGACACCAGATGTAGGTTATTAAATAACCTTAAAACAATGGATGCGTGCATGTGTTGGGGCAAGCTAGAGAATTGGCCTCAATCCTACACAGTCCAGTCACATTAATGTGACCACCTGTCAAAATCCAGAATAACCACCTTTCGCAGAGCGGACTGCTGCGACACGTGCAGGAAGAGAGTCAATTAGGTTCCTGAAGGTGTTCACTGGGATGTTGAGCCATGCCGACTCCAGTGCCGTGGCCAGCTGCGCTAGGTTACGCGGGTGAGGATCCATGGTGCACACAACCCGATCGAGGTGGTCCCACAGATACTCGATTGGGTTCAAATCCGGGGAATTTGCTGGCCAAGGGAGTACGGTAAACTCATCCTGGTGCTCTTCGAACCTCGTACATACACTGCGAGCTTTATGACACGTCGCATTGTCCTGCTGGTAGATGCCATCATCCTGAGGAAAAACAATTCGCATGTAGGGGTGAACATGGTCCGCTAGGATAGATGCATACTTGTGTTGATCCATCGGGCCTTCCACAATGATGAGTGAACCCAGAGAATACCACGAAAACATTCCCCAGACCATAATGCTCCCTCCTCCAGCTTGGACCCTTCCGGAAATTGTTGCAGGGTGTTTGCTTTCAGACGTGTCACGCCGTATACGCCAACGTGCATCTGTCCGATGGAGCATAAAACGTGATTCATCGGAAAAAGCCACCTGTCTCCACTCAGTGGAAGTCCAGTTGCGGTACTGGCGTGCAAATTCCAGCCTTCGTCTCCGATGAACAGCAGTCAGCATAGGTGCATTAACCAGGCGTCTTCTGCGGAAGCCCATACGCAGCAACGTTCGCTGAACCGTCGTTGCAGATACACTGTTGGTAGCCCCCGGGTTCATCTGGACGGTCAGTTGCTCAACGGTTGCACGTCTATTCGCCCGAACGCATCTCCATAGCCGTCGTTCACCTCTGACATCTATGGCCCGTGGTGCACCACATTTGCCACGTCGCTGATTTTGGTTAGTACCATTTTGCCATGCATGGTATACTTTTACCACGGCGGCCCGCGAACAGTTTACAAAATTAGCCGTTTCAGAAATGCTTCCACACTTGGCCCGAAAGCCAATGATCATGCCCTTTTGGACGTCGGATAAATCGCTCCGTTTCTGCATGACTGCAAGAACTGAAATGATTTCCGGATGCCTACAACACACTTTATATATCCACTAAATTTGCTGATGACACGTGCCTTCTGCGATTGGTTATTTAACGTTGACGTCAAAAGTAGGCGGTGGTCACATTAATATGACTGGACTGTGTACATTTATTTGACATAGCTCAAAATTTATTTAAAGTGTAATTAATAACAGAATAATATTCCCCTTCATATTAACATTTAACACATTAGAAATCAGAAGCAGAGGCAAACTATTTGGTCAAAGTAATTATTTTTAGAATCTATCGGGAGGCACTTACTACTGTTGAAGACTACAGCTATGAGATGGCTTCGATGACAGGGGCCCAAATCAAGTCATATTATGGATCATCATGTCGGGTTCCCGGCACTACCGCTAGACTCTGAGGCAGTGCAATCGAGGCTCTGTATCGTCTGAGCTCTAGGAAAACAGCCGGCGCAATCTCTGGACCTTCTCTCGTTTTTCTTTCTTACTTGGAGGGGCTGTTGTTCATTTACGGGGGCCATTTTGGCCCGCCCCTTTTTCTGTCATTGGGCAGTGGGCTGTTTTTCTCTCGGCAGTTCCTGCCCCAATTGGTTCCTTATTATACTGCTCCTGTTCATAGTCTACGAAGTACATCCCCACCATAATTTTCATTTGTAATACAACTTCCGACCATTGTAATACAACTTTCGACCATTATCTGCTGAAAGTTTTATTGAGGGCCATAAAATAACGTCCATCCATTTTCCAATATATATAGTCTTTTGATCGCTATGAATGGCCACACAGACATTCTTTTATGTCCTCTTAGTGTACAAGCTTTTATTTATTTTGCTTCTGAAGTTTTTATAATAGTTTTGTTCTTGGCCGTCTTTCGACCACACACCGCGGTGAATTATAACATTCCGCTTCTACACCAGTCTATTCGGTTAACCCCATTGTCACCATACCAATCCATGGTGGACCTCGCAACACGACAGCTGGCGTTGTCGTCTTGGTCCAACCCGTAAAACTGCCATAACGTAGGAAGTACACTGTCATCCAAAATAGTGCAGAATGCGTCGGCGTTGAGCTTACCATGAATTGGGACCAAGGGTCCCAGTTCATACCAGGAGAAACACCCCCAGGCCATAATTCCACCTTCACCGAACTTTACTGAGGAGCACAATGCATTCTGGCAGGATGCGTTCTCCAGACAGACGCCAGTCCCAGACCCTGCCGTCCGAACGGTAGAGGGTGATCCATGATTCGTCGCTCCAGAGAACCCGTTTCCACTGATTTACGGTCCACTTTCGACTTGCTTTGCACCACATTAACCGAGCAGCGCGGTTGGACTTTGTGATCAAAGGCTTATGGGCGGCAGCACGACCATGAAAACCAAGCAGATATGCTTCCTTACGGGTGGTATTCATCGAAACAACACTCCCGGATGCCTG
Organism: Dolomedes plantarius; assembly: GCA_907164885.2. Taxonomy (NCBI): domain Eukaryota; kingdom Metazoa; phylum Arthropoda; class Arachnida; order Araneae; family Dolomedidae; genus Dolomedes; species Dolomedes plantarius. The sequence continues at coordinate 173,305,430 of OU015495.1, read as the reverse complement.
TTGAAACTCCTGGAGTATGTGGTCCATCGCTTGGGTGCGGTTCTTCCGAATTTCTCTGGACAGCACCCGTCGATCTCTATCTCCCAGTTTCGTGGGTCTGCCGACTCAGGGCACATTCCGACAATCACCGCGCACCTTCCACTTCTGAATCACATTAGCCACTCTCTATTTTGGGTAATTTAGCTCGCTAGATATGTCCCTTAAGGATCGGCCATTTCTGTGGTACCCGAATATTGCACCTTTCTCGAAATCAGATAACTCTGTAATTCGTGGCATCTTGCATGCGACTAATGCCAATGTTGTTTCCTACACGATATTTAACGGTGGAGGGCGGGACGTATATCAGGACCGTAGATATCGTCATTTGCATGGGCGTCCTAATACTTATTGGTAGATAGTGTGTGTGTGTATATATATATATACATATATATATATATATATATATATATATATATATATATATATATACATATACATATATAAAATTAGGTTTTGTTAGGAAGAATACTCTCCTTCTAAGCAATTCCTCCTCTACTTCAGTATCCCATTAGGCCCCCAACTCCTTTCAGTACAGGTTGAGTGAAGATCAATTTTATTTTATTTTATCTATTTATTGTTTTAAGTTACGTCTTTCTAGTTTAAAGATTTTCTAAAAAAAAAAACCCTTGCATTTATAAATTGCCCAGTAAAATGTGAAATTTCAGGTTTCCAGGAACGAATTAATTCAATTTACGTTACTCCTTATGTGAAAAATTCGCCCGGTACTCGTCATGCCTTCTGGAACTAATTAATGACGAGTATCGATGTACCACTGTAACTTCATAATAGAGTGGATATGTAGGATCTCTTTTAGATAAGAATGGAATTCTGATTAGAGTGATAGTAGTTACATGGAATTCTGAGGAGTGTTTTTATTTATTTATTTATTTATTTTTAAATTTTTTTTTATACTCGTAAATGGTAACATCCGTCTCTCGGAGTTCATACTTTTCCTGCTAGGGTGCGTAATTATCCATTTGAAACCTTCATTTTCGAGCTATGCTTCAATTATTTCATGACGTTGGTTGTGTTTATCTTTGAGTTTTGTTTACTTTATCGCCTTACATTTACCATTCCGGGAAAACTCACGCCGCTTTAGAGACGGATATTACTTTAAAGGTACGTATTTGGTCCATCCATCAGACGACTAAAAAAATTATAATGGAAATTGTTCGTCCAGAAAATGAGCAAGAAGCAAGTTTAAGTAAGCAATCCTTTAAAAGTGACAAGTTAGAGAAGAAAAACGTTAGGTACTGTCCTTACACAAAAATAGAATGACGAACTACAAGTGTATGAAGTGTGATGCACCTAATTGCTTGGAGTGCTTAAAAAAGATATGTAATATTTGTGTACAAAACTTATAATACTTTATGATGAAATTTTATTTTAACCATGTTTATATTTGTCACTATTTTACTTTTTTATTCTAATCTATTTCTAATAATTTAATTTTCTTTTTTAGATCTTATTGAAATTCTAAAACAAATTAGATCGACTTTTACTGAATAATGTTATATTAAAATTAAAACTAAGTGTAAATATATTTTATAAATCAATAATACCTCAAATACAGAACTAAAATTAAATGAAAATTAGAAAATTACGTAACTAATGAGCTGCGAAATCCAACTTAGTCTCATGGACGGATGTTACTATTAGGCCGTCTGCACACGGAGCAACTCAAAAGAAACTGATAACTGATCCAATCACAAACCATTCCGTGATGAGTCGTAACCTATGTAATTGAATGGAGCCACGCACACGGCGCAACTGGTTACAAACCCGTTGCTCCGTGTGCAGACGGCCTAAGAGTGATTCCGACAGATGTTACCATTTACGGGTAAAATGTAGGAGTCAGTGTAGTCATGAGAACTGACCATATAAGAATCAGCAAAATCTTAACTTGGCAATTGCTAGTTTTGCTAGTAATAACCGATTACAGTTTCCTAATTAACAATGAGCCAATCCTTATATTCTCATTACCTCGTTAAACACGGCCTCTCGTTAAATCAGGGATAGCCATAAGCAAGTTCCCCGGCATATTAAAACTCCATTACTCTTTATAAACAGTAATTTATACCCCACTTCGTTAGGAATGAATGCATTAGCGGAGACTGGTTATTCCTGCAATTATATTTAGAATTCAATGATATTCAGTTTCTAAGAGCATTTTATTGGCCACTACAAGTAATCTTAACATAATGGCCTATGGCCACTAGCGTAAAATTTAAATCAGTACTTATTTGGGGACAGCGTCTGGTTATGTTACTCGTGAAAAGGGATTTCAGAAAATTTATCCCTCGAGTTTTGCATTTTGTACGATTCACTCATCTGTAATTGTATCGGCGGTTGAATTCCTCACATCAAATACGATTTTGATAAATGTGATGGTGGTTATTTTAACGGAATGAATATGCGAATATTTCAAATTTTATGCGATATTTTCTTTCACGGCCTCTAGTATTGTCAGAGGATGAATTCGCGTTTTCTCATTCAGGCACTTTTATGTGGATAATATTAAATGTATAAATCTCAGAGTTCGTTTGCGAAGAATCAGTTGGTTTTAGTTTTAGTTTTGGATTTAAATGCATTATTCAGATTTTATAATATGGTAGTCAAGAAAAAAAATTTAACTTTTTATGATAACTTAAGGCTTCTGTGTACTAACCCTACTGGATTCACTCACCTCAGTGTTAACCTATGGAGAAACCTTATGAATTGACACCTCGGACCCCCAGACCTGTTAAAGTCCATCGTCCCTGAACACCTCAAGACCAGCCGCTACGTAGCAATACCTGAATACACAGACGAAGGTTAATTTCCCAGGTCCGGTGCTTTCCATTGCTGTGGGGCTCGAGGATGCCGGACAAACAGTACAGATCTGTCATCCACTCAAGGCACCCCCGAGCCCCCTAACCTATGGAGAAAATTTATCTACTATTTACAGCTACATAAATGATGATAATCCAATAAAAATGGTATTTTACTTTTCTGCACCTTGCAATAGGATCCATTTTGTAAATTGCGTCCACGAAAGGAATTGATGAGCGTTTAAAGCACACTATACTAGATTTTCCCCCGAATAATTTTAATTTAAAAATATTATTTGTATATTTTTAAAAACGAAAAATGCCCCAAGGTGTAAAATTTCTTTATTACGGAGTACATTAAAATAAAAAAAAAATCCAAATCAGCTTTTCTGCAGCTTGCAACATGATTCATTATATAAATTTTGACCACCAAAGAAATTTAGGAGCGTTTAAATCATACAATACCAGATTTTTCTCCCGAATAATTTTAAAATATTTTAATTTTTTTCTAAAAAACGAAAAATGCACCAAGGTGTAAAATTGCTTTCTCTATTACAGAGTACATTAAAAAAATCTTTACATCCAAATCGGCTTTTCTGCAGGTTGCAACAGGATTCACTTTATAAATTTTGACCACCAAAGGAATTTAGGAGCGTTTATATCGCACAATACCAGAATTTTTTTCCCGAAAAATTTTAATTTAAAAATATCATTTTTTTCCTATGAAACTAAAAATGCACCAAGGTGTAAAATTGCTTTCTATATTGCGGAGTACAATTAAAAAAAAATTGTACTCCGTAAAATTGTCTTCAAATCCAAGTCGGCAATTCTTGGACAAATTTTCTTCATAGGTTATCATTGAGGTGAGCAAATCCAATAGGGTCTTCATTTTTCAATGGATTTTTTTCAACTTCTTCAAGAAACACAGAGGGGTAAATTGGAGATAAACCTGTTTTATCGCACACGAACGCCAAGGACGCTTATTAATATGATGCCCTTTCTAGTCGCGAATAAGAGTATTCTTTGTCTGAAACAAGAGGGCTTTACTCAAAGTATTCCTTTTACCATTCCAATTAGATACTGATTGCCATCCTTTCTACGGCGGAGATTAGAGAAATAAACTG